>CM067314.1:12880914-12923414 GCA_034231615.1 Meghimatium bilineatum
CATACTGTTCAAATTGTTTCTCTGTGACCCTGAAGGAGATTACCGTCCACTGGATGCTGCCCACTGGTTTATGGCATGGAATGGACCATGTACACAATATATATTCTACATTTACTGAAACCATTCTTTCGGATGCATGTATGAGATTATCAGTAGTCGCAATTGTATTTGTAAATGAAATATTGAAGAGAGCATTAGATCAACGAAATATTGAAGAGAGCATTAGATTAATGGCTCAGACATAAGGTGGTGTTTAACGATGCCATTTGCTCTTGCTATGCAACATTACCAAATCGCAGATTCGCAGATTAGACCATGAAAAGACATGTATGGTTCACGCCGCTTAACTCCATCTGGTAAAGGCTTGCTTTGGACAGTATGCCAAGATGAATAGGGCTGTATAGATCGATAATATGTACTCACTGCAGCAAAACTGAAATCCAACATGGTAATAATGTTTTGCTAATCGCTGGTAACACACATAACTCACAAATCGACGTTCCGACCGTTTTCTGGTTGAACTGTTTCTTTGGGGCTTTTCCTATTTTCTTTTTGTGCTGTTTCACCTCTGATCTTCTAGTTTTAACTCTTCCGGTTTATAATACCTATAATTATCTCTGCCATGTGAACATACATAATGGTGTTCTTATTCACCGTTTTTTTTATTGTGAGTATATTCTTTATAAAAGCCTTCTGGTCAAAACGTCGATTGGTGTGTTATTATATGTGCTTCTCGAGATAAGCAAAACTTTATTATCCTGTTGCAAGTTAGGGACATATAGTACGTGTAATGAAAGGATATTGTGATTCACATGGACAGTCTTCATTGAGAGAAAAATACTTGTATCGTGTAGACAGTCCTTTTTTAAAAAAAACATGGCTCTATGTCTCATGGAAATCAAACTAACAATAGCTTTACTAAGATTTATTGGGGGGGGGGGGGGATCGGCACTTCCTACTAGTCCAATGACTTCACGGCACAGCACTAATCATTTTGGAAAGAATCTAGAGTGGCAACAGTGGTTCCACTGAGATCAAAACGTTTTGTTGAGAGTTGTATTGTCAATCATGGAAAAAGCGCCGCGGAAAATCTCATTTCTGATACAAAGGCAAACAATTTCACGGGATGGATACATCCAATATCCAGTCACGAGTGCTAACGAGCAAATAACAGTTTGGTATAGACTCCCTGGAGGGAGCAGGACACAATTGTCGTTTTAACTTAAGCGTTTTACCTCTACCTGGGGCGGTATATTTGACCCCCCGCCTAGTACACAAGCAAATCGGCAATTTTTTCTATTCTAGTTGCTGAAAATTTCGATTCCGCGTCATCTGACCCAATTACAAAAGAAGTCCTGAGGTGTCTAATTCTAGATAACATGTCGACATTGTGGTAACGAGGTTTTTGTCTACGAGATTTTGATTGGCCGGGAAGGAATAGACTGTCCATTCATCTTGGCTAATAAATGAGTCAATTAGTGGACATGATGCTTTTATTTGGTGAGAAAACGATGTTCTAATCCAGTGTCACACAGTTTCTAGTACACAGAGGAACCAATTTGTAAACTTAGATCATGAAAAGACACGGTACAGAACTTGAGAGCAACTGTATTCTACTCCAGTATTATCGAGTGTAGCTATACACCGAACAAAGAATTCGTCAACTTAGATCAGGAAAAGACACTTCAGAGAAAATAGTGTTTTTTTCTACCCAATGCTTCTCAACTTTTGTGAGACCGCGACCCGGTATAAAGAAATTATGTATAAATCTAGGGTAAGGTCTAAACAAACTCTATACTCATAAATAATAAATTTACAATTCATCTCGTGGTCTGATCTCTATGTGATCTCTCTTATCCCTGATCTCGTGGTCTGATCTCTATGTGATCTCTCTTATCCCTGATCTCGTGGTCTGATCTCTATGTGATCTCTCTTATCCCTGATCTCGTGGTCTGATCTCTATGTGATCTCTCTTATCCCTCATCTCGTGGTCTGATCTCTATGTGATCTCTCTTATCCCTGATCTCGTGGTCTGATCTCTATGTGATCTCTCTTATCCCTGATCTCGTGGTCTGATCTCTATGTGATCTCTCTTATCCCTCATCTCATGGTCTGATCTCTATGTGATCTCTCTTATCCCTCATCTCGTGGTCTGATCTCTATGTGATCTCTCTTATCCCTGATCTCGTGGCCAGAACAGACACTTTGCCTTAGCCTTGCAGTTGATAAGCGTTGTTCTTGTCACCTGCTACCAATTGTCTGATGCAGGTCCAACTAATGGAAAAGATTGTTGCATATGAACTGTCTTCTCTAGAGTGGGACAGTGAAGTTAGAGGACGAACTCTCAGAGTGGTTTGAGGTACAGAGTGGAGTAAGGCAGGGATGCACACTCTCCCCATACCTGTTCAACATCTACGCAGAAAATATAATGAGGAATGTGAGAGAAGACATACACAACGCTGACTACCACGTTTTAAACATAGGTCGATTTCTAATCCCGGAACTACGCTACGCAGACGACACAGTGCTTCTTTCAAATAATATAAAGAGATTGGAACAGCTAATCAAGAACACAAAGAAATATGGCGAAGCATAAGACTTGTATTTAAACACGCAACAAATAAAAATCATAACAACACAACAACAAAAAATCAGAATAGTCAATACCGAGATAGAATGTGTGGATAAATTTGAATACTTAGGAACAAACATCATCGGTGCAGGAGACTGCATGGCAGAAATAAGGAAGAGCTTGGCAACATCATATTGCAAAATAACACGGTTGAAAAACATATGGAAAAACAACAAAATATAAACGAAAGTGCTAATGTTACGAACTTTTATTTTTCCGGTTGCATCATACGGGTGTGGAAAATGGACCCTAAGTAAAACAGCGGCAAAGAAGATCAATGCTTTCGAGATTAAATGCTACAGAAAGATACTTAGAATATCATGGAAGGATAAAATTTAAAACTCAGATATTAAAAAAACATATTAAAGATTCCAGAGTGTTGGTTACTAAACACAATAACACAAAGAAAACTACGCCTGTTTGGTCATATAAAGAGACATAACTGTTTAGAAAGAGAAATAATGGAGGGAAGAGTACCTGGGTAGAGGAGAAGGGGCAGACAAAGAAGATGATGGACTGACGACATTAAAGATAACATGAATACATCGCTAGAAAATGCAAGCCACATCGCCCAAGACAGAGAGAGGTTCAGAGAGTTCATTGGGAAGACAACGTTCTGGAAGGAATAAGTCACATGACACACAGAGGAACACGTAGTTAGGTAATTGCGAGGCGTATATCTTTTTAACAAGTAGACCTCAAATAACGTGACTGTCCTCACTTAAATGCGTTTTATTGACCATATGACCCCTAGGTATGCTGTTAGTCACGGAAAAAAACCAGGTCTCGTATTGAAAAACACAGAAGTAATGGTTGTTTTAAATAAATACACCGCCAGGATAAAGTCGGCTGTTAATATCAATAAAGAAAAATTAACACAAATGTATGAAGTCATGTATCTTGGCACCATTTTAACATCAGATGGCTAGTGCACCAATGAGATAGCACAGAACAAATCAGTCTTTCACAATATGAGAAATATTCTTTGCAATCGAGTAGTATCAATATTGTTATACTACTAGAATGTTGGAATACTACTAGAATGTTGGAATACTACTAGAATGTTGGAATACTACTAGAATGTTGGAATACTACTAGAATGCTGGTATACTACTAGAATGTTGGAATACTACTAGAATGTTGGAATACTACTAGAATGTTGGAATACTACTAGAATGTTGGTATACTACTAGAATGTTGGAATACTACTAGAATGTTGGAATACTACTAGAATGTTGGAATACTACTAGAATGTTGTAATACTACTAGAATGTTGGAATACTAATAGAATGTTGGTATACTACTAGAATGTTATACTAAAAGAATGTTGCTATACTACTAGAATGTTGTTATACTACTTGAATGTTGCTATACTACTAGAATGTTATACTACTAGAATGTTGGTATACTACTAGAATGTTGGAATACTACTAGAATGTTGGAATACTACTAGAATGTTGGAATACTACTAGAATGTTGGAATACTACTAGAATGTTGGAATACTACTAGAATGTTGGAATACTACTAGAATGTTGTTATACTACTAGAATGTTGCTATACTACTAGAATGTTGTTATACTACTTGAATGTTGCTATACTACTAGAATGTTGGTATACTACTAGAATGTTGGTATACTACTAGAATGTTGGAATACTACTAGAATGTTGGAATACTACTGGAATGTTGGAATACTACTAGAATGTTGGAATACTACTAGAATGTTGGAATACTACTAGAATGTTGGAATACTACTAGAATGTTGGAATACTACTAGAATGTTGGAATACTACTAGAATGTTGGAATACTACTAGAATGTTGGAATACTACTAGAATGTTGGAATACTACTAGAATGTTGGAATACTACTAGAATGTTGGAATACTACTAGAATGTTGGAATACTACTAGAATGTTGGAATACTACTAGAATGTTGGAATACTACTAGAATGTTGGTATACTACTAGAATTTTATACTAAAAGAATGGTGCTATACTACTAGAATGTTGGAATACTACTAGATTGTTGTTATACTACTAGAATGTTGTTATACTACTAGAATGTTGGTATACTACTAGAATGTTGGAATACTACTAGAATGTTGGAATACTACTAGAATGTTGGAATACTACTAGAATGTTGAGTATACCTTCAAATCTCAGTTGACAGAGAATGTACACTACATTATCAAATCCAGGAAGTGAAAGGTACTAGACTAAATAGAGAAACATCGTGGGTGTGGCATCCTGAGGATGTCATAGATGGTGTGCACATGTTGGAAGTGTTGCCTCTGGTTAGGAATGGATAGATGTCCTCGTAGATAAATCAATTATAATAATTAATAAATCATATCAACAAATCAATCATAAACCTGTAACCCGTCAGGGTCGTAGGGGTACCACATAGGATGTTTCAGCGCACAGAGTCCTCCAGCAATTTCTATCTTCAACGATGTGGATGAGTGAGGCAATATCTTGTAATGCCTATTCCTTGATATTGTCTATCCATGTCTTTACCTTCCTCTCGCTTCTTTCCCCGTCGATCGTTGCCAGGAGTATTGTTTTTGATAAGGAAACATGCAATGGAAATGCACACCACTAACTAAACCTTTTACCTGATAAAATATTACAAGAAATATTACTACACGAACCAGAATGAAGCGATGCGCATCATACTTGGGTGCAATAGAGACAAGTCAGTATAAATCATTCTACATGGTTAAGAATATACACAGATGGTTCGGTTGTTAGATACGTATGTAGTGCTTGCACCTTTACTGCTCAGTCTGAATATCAAAGAAGAGAGATGCACACTTCTCTGACTACAAGCAGCAGGAATATGGATACAAAGCAGTGATCAAGGCTTTGATCTGGAAGAGTTCACAGAAGGCAATTATTAAATGCAGCCTCAGTGACGCCATGAAAATTATCAGAAAAAAAAACAAGTGGATTAAGCTCATGTAAAGTGGATTGATGCAGTGGGGAGGTCCAAGTTTGAATCGGTCACATTCAGCTTCGTGCTTGGTCATGTGGGTGTTTAAGGAAACGATAGAGCAGATCAGTTGGGGTAAGCTGCTACTGTGTGGAATGGTAGAGCAATGGATTGAGCTGACATATTGATCTCTATTGAAACAGCATGGGCAAATGAAATAGATAAAAATGGTGATTTTTAAAAATATATCAAGAATAAAGGGACCGCTAGAAATGTGGCTTCCCCAGAAATGAGCACTAATGTGGCTTCTCGAGAAATGAGCACTAATGTAGCTTCTCCAGAAATAGCGCTAATGTGGCTTTTCCAGAAATGAGCGATAATGTGGCTTTTCCAGAAATGAGCGCTAATGTGGCTTCTCAAGAAATGAGCACTAATGTGGCTTCTCCAGAAATGAGCGCTAATGTGGCTTCTCAATAAATGAGCACTAATGTGGTTCTCCAGAATTGAGCGCTAAAGTGGCTTCTCAAGAAATGAGCACTAATGTGACTTCTCAGGAAATGAGCGCTAATGTGGTTCTCCAGAAATGAGCACTAATGTGGCTTCTCCAGAAATGAGCACTAATGTAGCTTCTCCAGAAATGAGCGCTAATGTGACTTCTCCAGAAATGAGCGCTAATGTGACTTCTCAAGAAATGAGCACTAATGTGGTTCTCCAGAAATGAGCACTAATGTGGTTCTCCAGAAATGAGCACTAATGTGGTTCTCCAGAAATGAGCACTAATGTGAACTTAGAATGTTCGCCAACCAACAGAAAACTGCAAATGTCACTCATCGAGTAATGGTTGATACATTCAAGTGGTGATCGGAACACCTATGGACATTCCGAAGAGCAATAATAACCATCTGTCTCCCGACTAATTAACTGATAGTCGTCTGAACCATATTATATGAGAAATAAAATCAATATACTTGCTGGTCAGCAAGATTATATTTAATGGTCAGCAAGAGTATATTTAAAGGTCAGCAAGAGTATACTTAATGGTCAGCAAGAGTATATTTGATGGTCAGCAAGAGTATATTTGATGGTCAGCAAGAGTATATTTGATGGTCAGCAAGAGTATATTTGATGGTCAGCAAGAGTATATTTGATGGTCAGCAAGAGTATATTTGCTGGTCAGCAAGGGTATATCTGCTGGTCAGCAAGGGTATATCTGCTGGTCATCACGATTATATCTTGGCAGTGGTGAAAGATCGCAAAATTGTGTGATTCGGAAAAATGATGATTGCCTCAGTTTCCAAAAAATCATGAGGTGATTATATAGGGTGGGAAAGAAGATGGAAGTAAAGGAAAGTATGGATGAATAATATAACAGACTGGGCAGAATTACACTTCTCATTCAAACAAGAAACTGAGAACAGAGTGGCATGGCAGATATTGTGTGTTAATATTTCTAAAGTGGCACCCCTGCGACAATAAACGGTAATGGGTTCATTGAATAATGAATGATCATTCAGCCGACATCAGTTCGAGTCCGAACTTGAGTCAACATGACCTCAGATGTCGGCAATTTTTAATTCATAAAACAATATGTTTTTAGCCGAGCCATCCATGTCTCAAGTTACTATGAATGTGTAACTTCACTTTTAGAACGAGACAACCAACATAGATATTGAACAGGTAAGTAAATGGAATCCGACAACCAACATAGATATTGAACAGGTAAGTAAATGGAATCCGACAACCAACATAAATATTGAACAGGTAAGTAAAGTCATTGATGACAACTAACATTTAAACAAACACGGACCATTAGGTGTTTGTCATGATATATTATTCAAATGCCTAATACACTCGCTCACATGCGTAAGCAATCTCTGATAAACACAAACACACAGCTAGATATTTAGAGACAAACGTGATTGATAAGGAGAAAAGAGGAGGAGAGATAGCGAATAGATAGCGGAGGAAGCAAATAGGGAGCAGCATAGCAGGGAGGAAGAGAGTATAAGGAGAAGAAGTGAGGAGGGGAAAGTGCACAGAAGGAGGTGAGGAGTGAAATCTTACTTTACTGACTAGCACACCTTATCTATTTTTCACTCCTCACCTCCTTCTGTGCACTTTCCCCTCCTCACTTCTTCTCCTCATACTCTCTTCCTCCCTGCTATGCTGCTCCTTATTTGCTTCCTCCGCTATCTATTCACTATCTCTCCTCCTCTTTCCTCCTTATCAACCACGTTTGTCTCCATGTAAGATTCGTTGTACTGTTGGCTTTCGTTTGTCCTGATGAAGGCTTTTTAGTCGAAGCATCGTCTGTCCCTGTATCTCGTTGTTAGGTTGTTTTATGTTTTATTTTGGTAACACATCTACCTATTTTTGTTTATCTTGATATTTGCCCTGTGTTACTCCAGCCACCTACTTCCTGTTTAGGGTTGTTACCCTACACTGGAACATTTATCCTAAGATATTTAGACTTCTACCTACTCACACGTGCGAGAACGCACCTAACTATTACAAGATGACAGAAAGACATATCATTCAGATAGACGTATTCATCCGCTGAAACGCGAATCAAAAATGCATATTTACTCAACAAGGTTGCCATATTTGCATGACAGGGTTGCCATATTTGCATGACAGGGTTGCCATATTTGCATGACAGGGTTGCCATATTTGCACGACTGGAACTAAGTCTAATCCTACCTCCAACCCCCCCCCCCCCCTTAACTCCTCTCCCCAATCCGGAACTCTATACATTTGTGTCTCAAGGAGGAAAAAACAGTGTTAATCCTAATTTATGATGAACTCCCTCTTTTATCCCCCCTCCCCAAAAAAAAATCCCGGCTACATTTATCAAATGACGTGTTTTTTTAATTATAATTATTTAAAGATAAAAAATGAGAGGGGTGCGATTGGGGGAAGATTATCTGGTTAGGATTATGCTGGAGTTAGGGAGGCAAGGGTGTATCGACGGATTATGCAGATGTGCTGGAGTTAGGGAGGCAAGGGTGTATCGACGGATTATGCAGATGTACTGGGGTTAGGCAGCCATTTCGGTAATGGAATGAACAGGCAGAGTGACGTCACAAACTATTAAACAATTTTATTCGGCGATGTTATTACAAACTACTAAAAAATTACGATCGGACAACAATTTAAAAATTATGAGTGCTCTAAACATTGGGAAGCACGCGTTCCGAACAAGAACCAAAATAAATGTAGTCTGGTGAGTAACAAACAACAGCATACAAGACATTTTTTAACAAGACCTTAAGGTTGAAACGTTGAAAATTTCTTGTATACTGTTACTTTTATGTTATCGTACCACTACCCCCATATTATGATAGCCTGTGTGAAAATTGTAAAGCTTATCAAGCTTGTGTTCTACGTAAGCAGTATTAGCACTAATACGCAAGGTTCTACGCCATGTACCATGATCCTCTGCCAGCTGTTCCTAACGAATTCTATTCTCCACACTTCATCTTATTAACTTGTATGAGTTTGTGACCGAAAGAAGAAGAAGAATATGAGTATCCACAGTTGTCGAGGGTTCTTAACCATACTTAACACGAGTATCCACAGTTCTCGAGGGTTCTTAACCATCCTTAACATAAGTATCCACAGTTGTCGAGGGTTCTTAACCATCCTTAACATAAGTATTGACATTTGTCAAGGGATCTAATCCATCCTTGACATGAGTACCAACAGTTGTCCAAGGGTTCTAATCGATCCTTAACATGGTTATCCACATATATTAAGGATTCTAACCCATCCTTAACGTAAGTATCCACAATAGTCAAGGGTTCAAATCCATCCCTAACATATATATCCACAGTTGTCAGGGAGTATAATCCATCCTTAACATGGGTATCCACAGTTGTCAAGGGCTTTAATCCATCATTAACCAGATGAGATACTTTCTTCTCAATAGCTTCAAACTACGGAATGAATGTTCTTCTTCTTTGTTCATTCTCAAACTCCCGATGGATCTCTCTTGTAGCTGGACTATGGTCCCACTAGATTTCCCGCCGGATGCAGTCCAGAGAATTGAAATGCGTTTGACCCCATTTTAATTGCGCACGCCCGTGGCAGGCACACCCGTGTTCGGTGGAGCATAAATAATTAATGAATAAACGGAAATTCCCAATTTTTGCCAAGGACCAATAGAATATCAAGTTCAAGTAGGAAGCATGAGGATAAATGAACATAATTCTTACAGCTGATGGGAATTGAACCAGGTCTGTTCTAGCAGGTTTTCCGTCTAGATTTCAAATCGCTTTGCAACACAAGTAAACAGGTTTTCCGTACTTGACTATGAAAATAAGATACTGAGGATTTTAATACTTATACGTTGATGTTGTAATAGTCCTTGTTTCGATTGGTCTGTTCTCAGTGACTTGAGTAAACAGGCTGAAAGTCTTGACGAGACCACATGTTTTCATGAGAATGTGGTTGGTCAAGTACGGAAAACCTGTTTACTTGTGTTGCAAAGCGATTCGGTGCTGCTAGAACAGACCTGGTTCAATTCCCGTCAGTTTTAAGAATTATTTCCAACAGGATAGCAAAGCGTATCAAGACTTTCTATCTTCCATGCATGTCGTATGTGGCGACTACGGAGGTTATGGGGTAGAGTTGACTATCCCATCCTATATAGGGAAAAAGTGACCTAGAAGCGATGTTGACGCCGATATGTCAAGCCAACAGGCTCAGATATCGCAGCAAAGCGGAAAACCATGACACAACTCACGAGACTGGTCTCCGGGCAAATCTGTAGGAGTTTGAGAATGAACTCAGAAGAAGTAGACGATAAACAGAATAATGAGCCCACCCTCTCTCTCTCTCTCTCTCTCGGACAAGAAACGATTGTCTAACATGAAAATCCCCATCCAGATAACCGGGACACGCCACTGCTTTCCAGCACATTCCAGATAACCGGGACACGCCACTGCTTTCCAGCACATTCCAGATAACCGGGACACGCCACTGCTTTCCAGCACATTCCAGATAACTGGGACACGCCACTGCTTTCCAGCACATTCCAGATAACCGGGACACGTCACTGTTTTCCACCACATTCCAGATAACCGGGACACGCACTGCTTTCCAGCACATTTCAGATAACCGGGACACGCCACTGCTTTCCAGCACATTCCAGATAACCGGGACACGCCACTGCTTTCCAGCACATTCCAGATAACCGGGCCACGCCACTGCTTTCCAGCACATTCCAGATAACCGGGACACGTCACTGCTTTCCACCACATTCCAGATAACCGGGACACGCCACTGCTTTCCAGCACATTTCAGATAACCGGGACACGCCACTGCTTTCCAGCACATTCCAGATAACCGGGACACGCCACTGCTTTCCAGCACATTCCAGATAACCGGGACACGCCACTGCTTTCCAGCACATTCCAGATAACCGGGACACGTCACTGTTTTCCACCACATTCCAGATAACCGGGACACGCACTGCTTTCCAGCACATTTCAGATAACCGGGACACGCCACTGCTTTCCAGCACATTCCAGATAACCGGGACACGCCACTGCTTTCCAGCACATTCCAGATAACCGGGCCACGCCACTGCTTTCCAGCACATTCCAGATAACCGGGACACGTCACTGTTTTCCACCACATTCCAGATAACCGGGACACGCACTGCTTTCCAGCACATTTCAGATAACCGGGACACGCCACTACTTTCCAGCACATTCCAGATAACCGGGACACGCCACTGCTTTCCAGCACATTCCAGATAACCGGGCCACGCCACTGCTTTCCAGCACATTCCAGATAACCGGGACACGCCACTGCTTTCTAGCACATTCCAGATAACCGGGACACGTCACTGTTTTCCACCACATTCCAGATAACCGGGACACGCCACTGCTTTCCAGAATATTTTTGTTATTATTTAACAAGCACATCTGTTAAACCCGCCTAAATCACCTACCATTTTACATCTGCGGCGCCAGAATGCCTAATTAATGTGGCTAATGTACAATGTTATCTTGACTTTCAGTAATAATGTAGTTCCATCTTCATTTTTTTTACCTGAATGTAATTTATCAATCTGAATATCATTTCACCTGTGTGTACCTGTTAAAGAAAGGTGATTCTTGTAATGAAGTGGTCTGGACAAGAACAATTGCATTGTAATTAATATAAGTTTTGTTTAAAGCTGTCTCTCCCATATTCCTCCTGGATCTCTCTTGCGGCAAAACAATAGTCCTACTAGATTTCTCTTTTAATATGACAATATTCCTACTAGATTTCTCTTGTAGCAGGAGAATAGTCCTACTAGATTTCTCTTGTAGCAGGATAATGGTCCTACTAGATTTCTCTTGTAGCGGGAGAATGGTCCTACAAGATTTCTCTTGTAGCGGGAGAATGGTCCTACTAGATTTCTCTTGTAGCAGGAGAATGGTCCTACTAGATTTCTCTTGTAGCGGGAGAATGGTCCTACTAGATTTCTCTTGTAGCAGGAGAATGGTCCTACTAGATTTCTCTTGTAGCGGGAGAATGGTCCTACTAGATTTCTCTTGTAGCAGACAATGGTCCTACTAGGTTTCTCTTGTAGCAGTACAATGGTCTACTATATTTCTCTTTTAACAGGACAATGGCTCGATTAGATGTCGCTTGCAACAGGACAATAGTCCTACTAGATTTCTCTTGTAACAGAAATTGACCATACTATGATATTCTTGTACTAGGACAATGGCCCTACATCATTTCTTTTGTAACAGGACCATGGTCCTACTCGATTTCTCTTGTAACAGGACAATGGCCCTAATATTTTTCTCTTGAAACAGGACAGTGGTGGTGCTAGATGTATCTTACAACAAGAGAATGATCCTACTAGATTTCTCTTCTAACCGGACAATGGTCCTACTAGATTTCTCTTCTAACTGGACAATGATCCTACTAGATTTCTCTTCTAACCGGACAATGATACTACTAGATTTCTCTTCTAACCGGACAATGATCCTACTAGATTTCTCTTCTAACCGGACAATGATCCTACTAGATTTCTATTCTAACCGGACAATGATCCTACTAGATTTCTCTTCTAACCGGACAAAGTTCTACTAAATTTCCCTTGTAGTAGGACATACGGCATTAAATATTTCTTTTGTTGCAGGACAGTGGCCCTACTATTTTTTTTATTGAGAGAGGACAATCTTTCAACAAGACCGTCATTACACACAACAGAGAGTGCAGGGAACTCAGACCCTTGAGCGTGGATGCTGAGGTCAAGTCACAAATCTGCGAGAATACCGATGACACAGATGTTGTGATCTACACGGATGGGTCGGTCTTCAATCACCACCGATGCGCATGTGCCTTTACTGTCAGATCAAAAGAAAGAACAGTACATGAAGCCAGTGACGCCTGTACCGCAACAACGAGCAGCCTAACAATGGAAGTATTCGCAGTAACGCAGACATTTAACTGGCTGGAATCGCAAGCCTATTCCCATGCGTGCATACTAAGTGACTCTCTGAATATGATTCAGAAAGTCAAAACAGGTGATGTAGGAAGGGAATGGGCGGAGTCATTTGAGAGAGTAGAAATGCAGGCATCCATACGAAGACTAACGCTTATTTTTGTCCCTGGACACGCGGGCGTGGGGGGAAACAAACGAGCTGACCAATTAGCTAGCCTCGCCACCACAACAGACGGTCAGCCTATGGACCGAGCAGACATACTCATTGCTCTTCGTGAATCCTCACGATCAGAGGATTTTGTGATGAATGAGCATGAGTCAATATCGAGAATGCACGAATTGGGAGTGGCCCGTAGAGAACCCCTGACAAAGATTTCCAAAAAGAGCAGTAACCAAACAGAGAACCGGAATCATCAGCCGTTATACCCTGAGAGATTTAATGAAGCGGAGATCTGAGCACCTATGGACTCGTCAGGTGTGCGAAGAGGATAATCAACATACCTAATACCTAATCTTACAACTAGATTTTCCTTGTAACCCTTGCAACAGAACAATAATCCTACTATATTTCTCTTGTAGTAGGACAATGATCCTACTAAATTTATCTTCAACAGAACAATGGAACTACTAGATTTCTCTTGTAGTAGGACAATGATCCTACTAAATTTATCTTCAACAGAACAATGGAACTACTAGATTTCTCTTGTAGCAGGACAATGATCCTACTAGATTTTGAATAGGATGTATTATAAATAAAGAAAAAATATTGTATCTCCTGTGACTCCGATGCATCCCACTTCGGCTTTATAAAACACCACAACAACAATAACAGGTACCACATTTAACAACTTACACCTGTAGAAAGAAGCGACTGCAACAACGAACACGTAGAACAACTAACAAATACAGCAACGAACAAACAGATCAACGACAACATACAACAACCAACAAATAGAACAACGAACACATAGAACAATGAACACACAAATTAACAAACACATACAACAACGAACACATACAACAACGAACACATACAACAACGAACACATACAACAACGAACACATACAACAACGAACACATAGAACAATGAACACACAAATAAACGAACACATACACCAAAGAACATATACACCAACAGAACGACTTACTTCAATATTACCAACACACATAGCAATCAAAATAACAACAAACAACAAGATATACTCCTAATCAATAATAAACACTGTCAATAACTAATATCTATTAAAATTAACGCTACCAGTATATATATATATATATATATATAAAACAAAAGTATAACATAATATACCAGATCCTAGGACAGATGACACGTATTTTCAAGAACAAAAATGTAAACATAGACACTAAAGTTGCATTATACAAGACTATTATTATTCCATCACTTTGCTACCAGTGCCAAACCTGGACAATGACAGCACACGACAAAAGAAAAATAGTTACAACAGAAATGGCATGTCTACGAAGAATACTCGGAGTGTCATTAAGAGATGGAATTAGAAACAATAACATCAGACAGATAACCAAAACAATACGAGTATTGAAACACATCAAAAGACAACATAACAAGTAGTTTTCACACGCTTCCAGACTACCGACAAATAGCTTGCCACAAATGGCCATGACACATAGACAGAACGGCTATAAAGCCAGAAGCAGACCATATTAAAGACGGATCACAGAAATCAAAGAAGCCACAGGAATAAGCTTACAAACAGCGCACAAGAAGGTCGTCTCCAGAGAACTCTTCCACCCCTGACACCGCAAGGCAAATAAGGGCCACATCGTACAGACAGACAGACAGACAGGACAGACAGGACAGACAGACAGACAGACAGACAGACAGACAGACAGACAGACAGACAGACAGACAGACAGACAGATAGATAGATAGATAGATAGATAGATAGATAGATAGATAGATAGATAGATAGATAGATAGATAGATAGATAGATAGATAGATAGATAGATAGATAGATAGATAGAGATAGATTAAATAGATTAGATAGATTAGATAGATAGATAGATAGATAGATAGATAGATAGATAGATAGATAGATAGATAGATAGATAGATAGATAGATAGATAGATAGATAGATAGATAGATAGATAGATAGATATAAAACAAGTTTACGACATTAGACATATTGATTAATGGGAAATCAATTCGTGTTTAAGACTAATTTGGCAATTCTTGTGACTTTAATTTGTCACTATGATTACACTTAGTAAGATGTCTCCCGTACACAAACCTACCGTACAGAAACCTCCTCTACACACACCCCCCATGTACAAACCTCACCTACACAAACCTCCCGTACATAAAAATCCCGTACACAAACCTCCCGTACACAAACCTCCCGTACACAAACATCCCGTACACAAACCTTCCGTACACAAACCTAAGTACACAAACCTCCAATGCACACAGCTCCCCTACACAAACCCCCCGTACACAGACTTCCCGTACACAAACCTCCCGTACATAAACATCCCGTACACAAACCTCCCGTACACAAACATCCCGCACACAAATCTCCCGTACACAAACCTCCCGTACACAAACCTAAGTACACAAACCTCCAATGCACACACCTCCCCTACACAAACCTCCCCTACACAAACCCCCCGTACACAAATATCCCGTACATAAACCTCCCGTACACAAACCTCCCGTACACAAACATCCCGTACACAAACCTCCCGTACACAAACCTAAGTACACAAACCTCCAATGCACACACCTCCCGTACACAAATGTAACAATAACTCATTGATAATCTCAGCAAGCTCAGCAACATCCAACTGTTTCCTGACTCATACGTCTGAGACCTGCACCCTGAAGGTCACATGTTAAGTGTCCTAATAATTTGTTTACCCTCCTCTTCTTCATTTCTCTTATATTGCATTCCCCATTCATCACATTATATCTGCATGTGTCGGTTAGTGTCTTCAAACAGCAATGCTACACCTGTTCGCTACCTGGCTATGACCTTTACCTGTGCCCACCCCCCGAGAATTAGGACCCTGAAGCCCACAAACCAGCGTTTAATCAGGAAAAATTGTTTCCATAAACAGCAGGCAATGTTAAAACAATCTACATTGTTGTCGACAATTGTGGACACAGGTGATGATGTTAGTTTCAAGTTCCAATCCGCAAAACATGATGTCAGGATTTAATCGCACCAAGACTGTACCGAACTTGGGATGCATGTGTGTGTATGTGTAGATATATATATATATATATATATATATATATATATATATATATATATATATATATATATACAGTCAGTCAGTTTCTCTTTTGCCAAGTTTGGCACATAGGGCGGATGTCATAGTTCTCCATGCCTGTCGGTCAGTTGCCAGGGATTGCAGGTCCGGTGCATTTATGCCTGTTGGTTTTAATTCATAAATATTCTTCTAAGCGTTGTTTTTGGTCTACCCTGTTTTCTTTTTCCAGTCTGGTGTCCACATGAAGGCTTGTCGTGGAATTCTGTCTTCCTTCATTCTAAGTACGTGGCCGATGTATGTCCAGCGACGTTTTCTGATGATGTTCGTCACATATTCTTATTCATTTATTCTTTATATATATATATATATATATATAAACTTACACCAATTTTCAATTTTGAAACACAAATCTATCCCGATGGAAACCAAAAGGCAAAACATAAATTCAATATCCATTCCAGCATAATATTTACAATGTTAGACATCGGCACTAACTAAAGAGCAATAGAGAAAGATTGGTGCATGTGAATTGATACGTCTAAGAAAAGCAGCAATCAGAACAAGAAGAGATCATGTGAGAAATGAGGAGATTACAAGAACTGTTGGAACATCATATGTATCAAGTGACATATTATTTCCAGAACAATGTCTTCATCGTAGTTACTTTGAACGCCTCTTTGTCCCTGCATTAGCCGGAGACATATACATACATTCTTCGATGTCGCTGGTCCATTGTCTTCTTGGTTTCCTTCTTTTTCTCACCTGGTAATCTGCCATCCAGAATCATGCTTTCGATACCATGATGTCGCTATAAGTGTCCAAAATATTTTAGCTTCCATCTTATGAATGTATTTAGAAGCCACCCTTCATTTAGTTTCAGCAATTTCAAAATGTCAATGTTCTTTTTTTCTCTGTCCATGATATTCGTATGATCTTTCTGTAGCACTTCATTTTAAATTAATTTTCTTTTGGATATTGTCTTGTTTAAAGTCTAAGTCTCGCATTCATTCGAAAGCCACAGAAACAAGCTTACAAATAGCACACAAGAAGGTCATCTCCAGAGAACTGTTCCACCGTGACGACGCAAGGCAAACAAGTGCCACAGCATATAAGTAAATAGATATATACGAAACCCCAACCACACCTGTTTGTTTCTTGTGTTACTGAGCCGCCTCTGTAAATTATTGCATCCTTTGGCTTCGAGTGTTGCAGCGTGAGTTCTTGGATCATCCCCACTGTTCTGTTGGCTGAGCAGTCACGGTAATATTTTACCATCTGTATCACAATTATTATTAAAAACTTTATATCTTTGCCAAATGTCACCCATTCACAGCCTCTTCCCACTTCCTTCAGCTCACAAACTCTGAGTACGGTATCTTCTGCTTTTGCCATCCAGGACCTTCCTCTCGTGAAACGTCTTCCTTCTGTGTTGTCTAGAGATTAGTGTAACAGGTGATGATCATTATTGGCAACCTTAAGTATTCTTTAAACTGAGCTATTTTGTGGCTTGATCTGATGTTCGGTAAGTCTAGGAGAAACCTCATGGTTGCGATAGATGTATCTCTTGTGCATCCTAGGACAGCTCAAATTGCCACGTTTTAACTCTCCCCAGTATATTCACCCGTATTTGCGACAGTGTTAGTAAATCTAAACCATAGTCCAGCACAGATAATACCACTTCCTACATCATCTGAAAAAGTGTTCGTTTCCGCATCTCTGCAGATGCCATGACTTTGGCTGCAGTGACACTATTCCTAACTTTCTGAATGACATTGTCCACATGTTTCGCGAAAGATAGACTTCTATCAAAATTCTATTATTTATCGACTGTCCCCAGTTGAATGATGGTTGATTTTATTCACACTTGCTGTTAAGCTTAGGGGTGGGAGATTAAGCTGTCGTTACAAGGCCAGATGTCTATTAAAAGTGATGTCTAGATATTTCATAGTATGTTCCCTGTCAATGTTGATGCCCATGCGGGTGACTGCTGGTTATGTGTCTGTGACTATGTTATTGTTCAGCGAGAACCAGTTTGCCGTGGTCAGATTGATAACTGCCTCGAAGACATACAAGAGTGACAAATTCACACCAGAGCAACAAATGTTCTAGATTACTCTGGACACCATCAATCATGTCTCATCTGTTTCTGCTGTGCTTGTACAGCTGGAGGTCGTCCGCATATGTTAGTATCCTCGAAGGTCCAGCTTACTGAAGCTGCACTATTTTGAATGTGTAGACGTTAACTCTTTGTCTCCGTACGGTTTTCCTGCTATGCCGAACACGATAGTAAATTCATATTAAAATGTAGATTTGAGCGGCTATTCGGCATAGTAGATATTAGCGGCTCAGTGGACATACAGAGTTAAAGAATACAGGTGATAGTGGCTATCCCTGTGGCAATCCCGGTGCTATAGTTCTCATCTCTTATGTCCAGATCCTAATCTCAGAGCAACAGGTCTGGACATCACCACCATTGCTATCCATCGAATTATCCACGAGCCGATGTTGATTTCGCTTTGCAAATGTATCAACTGGACTAAACTGACCCTGTTGTAAGCATCTTCCACTGTTTCCTCCTTTGCCTGAAAGCCTATGTAGATATCATAGGTTATGATTGCCGGAGTTGTGATCGTGTTTCTCCTCGGTCTATATGCACCTAGAGTGTCAGTAAATAAACCTTTATTTTCTCAATCGAAGGCCAGCCACACATTGCCGTACAAATTTTGTAAGATGATGATACGATAACTCTTGATGGCGTTGGTGTGTATGCCTGGCTTAGCCAGGGGGTAGCTGTGTAGCCAATCTTCTAGTACGCGTCCTGTTTTCAGATTTGTGTTGAAATATTCAATAATTATTTTAAGCCGATAATCTGCTATATCTTTCAGGCGGCTGTAGCGTATATAGTCGGGTGCACAATCTGTTGTTTTCTTTAGGGTCTCTTTTACATCCTCCAACAAGACTAATTCCTAATCAGCGACATGGCTTGTTACCAGCGATGCTGTTAAAGTGGCCACAATAGTCTTACATTCACAAATATTCTTCTGTTCCGATTGTTGGAGGTATCTGCTGAAGAAAGCAATGCCATTCTGCTCATCTGTGGTTAGTATAAGCCCCGACTTGTCCTTCAAGCACAAGTTTAATTTTGTGTCAGTTTTTCGAATCATTGCCTTGTGTGATTTCCAAAATGTCTATAGAAAAGAACTATGTTATGAAAATATAGATATTTCGATACGACTATATTGATCTGTCCATTATGTCTGCTGGTAGCTTCTATTATTCGATACGTTGTATGTCATCAATCCATAATTATATTCGATTTTCCCGAGAATGTAGTTCAGCAGTTGTTATTCATTCTTATTAAATCCTGTCCAGTTTTTAATATTATCAATCCACACATTTCTTTGTTGCCCTCTTCTCCCACGCACCATTCCCCCCTCCCTACCCTGAACATGGAATAAATGTCATCATATATCTCCCGTTACATGTGTATGGAAAGTGAATCACGTGTCAGCACGTCTCTCCCTTTCTACCTGTGGTGAGCCAGTCTTTACCAACGAGAGTACAAGTCATATGCACTGACCGCAACCCATGATAATCAGCTCTAAGTCTCCGAAATTTCACAAGTAAGTGGTTAGAGTACGCCTGTTAACAGTTGTAACTTTTGTGTTTCATGTTTGCCCACTACCACATATTTCTCCTCTGTGTTGTTTTTGTAAGGCCATGGCTAATCTCTTTCTGATCTCTGCTAAATAATTGACAAAAATGAAGGAGTCAAACGTTCAGGAATCAATGCTATCGTAAAGACGTGGATATTGTTGGCAGGAAAACATTACACCAGAGGTCAGATATTCTTGCGCGATCTGACATATATATGCGATCTGACAGCGAAAACCGGTCTAAATAAATATTATTGACTGATTCGAAGTTTGCATTGATCACTTTGAGTGTATTGATGTCAGCCGCTAATAGAAAACAGTGATTAATTAAATGCCATCCATTTGGGATTACCAATTGTAAGGCCTAAAGATATCAATCAATCAATCAATCAATCAATAAACCCGTAACCCTTCAGGGTCGGAGGGGTACCACAATGGATGCCTCAGCATACAGAGTCCTCCAGCGAATTCTATCCTCAGCGATGCGGATGAGTGTGGAAATATCATGCCCTGTCCATGCCCTGTCCATTCCTTGATGTTGTCTGTCCATGCCTTTATTTTCCCTCCTCTGTATCTTCCACCCTCAACAGTTCCCTGCAGTATTGTTTTTGACAAGGAATCGTGCCTGCATACATGTCCGAACCATGCTAGTTTTCGTCGTTTCACTATTGAAAGCAATAGACGCATGCGGTTCCATCTGTGAGTCTTACCAATGGGTAAATAAACAAACCAGCCATGCAATAGAAAACCTTAGTAAATGACATGTCGTTATATTAAGCCTCTCTTATGGAAAGCTGTGTAGCATGTCATATATACAATTATAGTCACACCCCCCCCCCTTTCTAAGTGTAAGGCAACTTCAATAGGAAAAGCCGAAAGCTGAAGTCGTCTGGGTATGAAAGAAACCTCATAAAAACCACTCCACTGCATATATGAAGTAAAAGGTAATCGCTAGCAATTCCTGGGGTTCTTAAACAAACAATGTTCTTGATTCTTGATTAGAAAACTGGCCTCACAGCACGTGGGACATCCCCATTAGTGCTCCGCCCTCTGTTCCAGCAGCCATTCGATTCGATTGTGGTTCTAATCCAATGCAGCCGAAACAGACGTCGACATCAGGGCACAACTCTGCCCTTGCGACAGGTTTCTTTGTTATTCCGCCCACCCACGCCGTGCCCGTAACTAGTTCAAGCACAACATCGGCCTGCCGGAACAACATGGTAACTGTTATCGAAGGTTACGACTACGGGATTGTATAGATGTCGTGCCATGAAGCTTCTATAAGAAGAAAAAAAATGTTCAAAAGAGCCGAGGACAAATGTTTAGGTCAGTTTTTTCGAATAGGTCATATCTAGCATTCGATATACACAACACGATTTTTTTTAGTCTGTAGTGTAGTCGTTGAGACAGGGCTGTAGATATGTTTTCGTCAAGGGGGAGGGGGTTACCTAAAAAAATGACATGCAGATGTTTTCGTACGCCAGATCGGCTTTACGATGGAAAATTTGAGAACCTTTGTGAAAAATCGCTAAAGATAGAGAAGGGGGTGTTGGCTTCTTACCCGCCTTATGGTCAAGTTCCTAGTGCTAACAGTTATGTTATGATTTCTTACCCGCCTTATGGCCAAGTTCCTAGTGCTAAAAGTTATGTTATGATTTGCTTGGGGGGGGGTGTTGAAATCAACAACCCCTCTCCCTTATCTATCTCGGATCATAGACTTATATATGGTACTATATGTTCCGAGCTTATGTTGCAGTACATCTTAAGCCAGCTGGTGGATCAATAAATGTAACTTGGGGAAGGGGGGTGGCGCTGGAATTGACCCTCGGATGGTATTTTGCAAATCCTTACATAAACGTTTTGAGGCGACGAGTGCCGGATACAAACACAAAGACAAAAGATACAAACAATGTAACCACACTCATTGTGATGGGAACATGCCTTCTTCCGCAACTATAGACCACACTCACGATCAATGGAAACAAACACAACAGTATTCAAAATGCACTTCTATACAAATTCTGGTGTAACAAAAACACCGAATACACCACAGAATAGTAGACCGTAATGTTGTTTGAATACAATCATGCCATATTACACAGGCTAGAAGTCCATGGAGTTGTTTGAAGACAATCCTGCATGGTATATTACACAGACTAGAAATCCACGGAGTTGTTTACAGAAAATCATGCATGGCATATTTCACAGACTAGAAGTCCGTGGAGTTGTTTGAAGACAATCATGCATGGTATATTACACAGACTAGAAGACCGTGGAGATGTTTGAAGACAATTATGCCATATTACACAGACTAGAAGTCCGTGGAGTTGTTTGAAGACAATCATGCCATATTACACAGGTTAGAAGTCCGTGGAGTTGTTTGAAGACAATCATGCATGGTATATTAAAACATACTAGAAGTCAGTGGAGTTGTTTGAAGACAATCATGCCATATTACACAGGCTAGAAGTCCGTGGAATTGTTTGAAAACAATCCTGCATGGTATATTACACAGACTAGAAGTCCGTGGAGCTGTTTGAAAACAATCCTGCATGGTATATTACACAGACTAGAAGTCCGTGGAATTGTTTGAAGACAATCCTGCATGGTATATTACACAGACCAGTAGGCCGTGATATTGCTTGGCGACACTCATACATGCCATATTAATACAAACTATGTAACCACAGTTCAAATACCGGTACTCGATTCTTGACATTTAACTGTTCATTCGTATGTTTGTGCTCTCCAGTAATCGAACTCTCTTCCAGTAATCGAACTGTATGTTTATATTTCGTTAATTATTCACGTCTGATGTGGGTGTCATACAAAACAATGAGCTGCAATACACGGAATAAAGCATACTATTTGACACTTGTCTAAGATTTCCCACTCCACAGAGACGGAAGCTTCTTTCTGATCTCAATCATCTGCTGTTATGATTATTGTTCTGGAAAAAAGGATTTAACATCCTGTTCTTATCTATGTTTTGTTGGCTCACACTTCTGCTTTTGGCAGGATATATTATGTATTATCAGCTTCCTGTAGGATTTATTTACCTACATCAGATTAGGTCGCGGAATTGGTTGAGTCAGGATAGAATGATGTCGAGTGCTAAAGGGAAGCAGTGATGTAGATATGGGTACCATAAGGAGGGGGGTTTTATCAGAAATAAAAAAGTTAGTTCGTTTTCATGTGACAATTTCACTCTGACGAGACAAATTTTTTACAAAAACTTTTATTAAAAAACTCGTTACGGTCGTGTTTTTATCTACCATTTTATTGTTCCTAGTGTTGAAAGTCCTGTTGGATTCGATAAAGTGGGGAGGAGGGAGTATGAAGATCCCAACCCCCCCCCCACCCCCTTTAATGTACTTGCCAGTAAGGGATGTTAAATATAGTAACACAGAAACCAGCAATGCATGTTGTAAAAGGCAACTAAGGAGACTTTGGCATTGTGTCAATTCACAGAGGTTCAAGCTGATCAAGAAATAAGTTCACGTCAGATGCGTCGGGCTGAAGGCACATATAGCGCAGCCAAACTGTAAAACAGTCCGCAAATCTATCGATTCTCCTAACTATATCCCTCTAATATGTACCGTGAAATAGTATACGTCCTGACAATAACCCTCTAATATGTGCTGGGAAACACTATATACGTCCTGACAATAACCCTCTAATATGTGCTGGGAAACACTATACGTCCGAACTATGCCTCTACTATGTGCTGGGAAACACTATACGTCCGAACTATGCCTCTACTATGTGCTGGGAAACACTATACGTCCGAACTATGCCTCTAATATGTGCTGGGAAACACTATACGTCCTGACAGTAACACTCTAATATGTGCTGGGAAACACTATACGTCCTGACAGTAACACTCTAATATGTGCTGGGAAACACTATACGTCCTGACAGTAACACTCTAATATGTGCTGGGAAACACTATACGTCCTGACAATAACCCTCTAATATCTGCTGGGAAACACTATACGTCCTGACAATAACCCTCTAATATGTGCTGGGAAACACTATACGTCCTGACAATAACACTCTAATATGTGCTGGGAAACACTATACGTCCGGACTATGCCTCTAACATCTGCTGGGAAACACTATACGTCCTGACAATAACACTCTAATATGTGCTGGGAAACACTATATACGTCCTGACAATAACCCTCTAACATCTGCTGGGAAACACTATACGTCCTGACAATAACCCTCTAACATCTGCTGGGAAACACTATACGTCCTGACAATAACCCTCTAATATGTGCTGGGAAACACTATACGTCCGGACTATGCCTCTAATATGTGCTGGGAAACTCTATACGTCCGAACTATGCCTCTAATATGTGCTGGGAAACACTATACGTCCTGACAATAACCCTCTAATATGTGCTTGGAAACACTATACGTCCGGACTATGCCTCTAATATGTGCTGGGAAACACTATACGTCCGGACTATGCCTCTAATATGTGCTGGGAAACACTATACGTCATTACTATATCCCTTTAATATGAACTAGGAAGTACCATATGTCATGATTAGGATATGCTACCAACCTGTGGGAAGCTTTAGAAGGATAAACTAACCACAACTTGATGCATCACAGGTAGATCAGTATAAAGACGGAATGAAATAACAAATAACAGCAAACGTATGATAATAATACGCTGCAAAAAGATGAATATCTCAGAAGATCTGTTCATGCGTGGCCTGGATAATAAACTAGTCGACATCCCGGTGTGTGGACATTTGTTTACTTTGGGATGTATTTCAGCTTTCAGGATGGTTTTTTCAGTTTGATGTTAAACACAACATCGGCAGATGGTGCGGATGAGTTCATCTATTCATATAAAGCTGAGAGTTAAACGTTGCGTGCGGTATTGCAAGTGAAACTAGTGAGTGTTATGTGTGAGTAGTGAGTGTTATGTGTGAGTAGAATTTGTGAGGGAGGAGAGTTGAATCAATAAGGTGAGTTAATGGATTCAGTGAAGGGGCTGTGTGAAATCAATGAAGGGGCTGTGTGAAATCAGTAACGTAGGTGACTGGAATATTTAAGACAGGTTAGTGGAATCAGTAAAATTAATCAGTAAAATTAATCAGTATAATGAATCTGTAAAATTAATCAGTAAAAGGGGTGAGTGAAACCAATAATGATGGTGAATTGAAGTAGTAAGGAAGGTAACGGAATTAATAATGGATATGAATGGATTCACGTGAAGTGAGTGGAATCTAGGGAGGTGAGTGGAATCGAGGGAGGTGAGTGGAATCTAGGGAGGTGAGTGGAATCGAGGGAGATGAGTGGAATCGAGTGAGGTGAGTGGAATCGAGGAAGGTGATTGGAATCGAGGGAGGTGAGTGGAATCGAGGGAGGTGAGTGGAACCGAGGGAGGTGAGTGGAATCGAGGGAGGTGAGTGGAGTCACGTGATATGATTGAAGTCACAGGAGATGATTGAAATTTGTATGGAAAGGGAGTTAGTTACTCTTATTTAGCCCTTTCTCTAGCTTGACTATGACATCCCTCTCTAGAAAACCCACAGATGAACGACCTAGCAAATAATACAGGGAGATCACACATTTGTAACTGTTATGCTCCAACTATGTGTAATCTCCATGGTTATACCTATTCCAATGCCGCGATATGTTGGTTTCTCTGACTACTGTTTCTCAATAAGTACTGATACCAATAATATCTTATATGGATCTAGTTAAGTCATTCTCCAGGGATAGCCCTACGTGCTGAATCCTTCGTCTGGGCTGAACGGACTATTCATTGGTTACTTTGAGTATACGTTTTGTCCACAGTCAATATTTTAACCATATATGTCAAATACGTAATCTAAGCTCTCCCGCGATCAGTGCGTAGGTCTTATATCCGTGGAATGTCACGTTCTGATAAAGCTTTCTCCTTACTAATCTGCTTACTTCCTTACGAATTCAAGATTACAGGCGTTCGAGTACAAATGCTATAGACGAATTCTATGAATATCCTATAGGGAACATAAGACCAAAGTGTACGTAAGAAATAAAGTAGAGATGTGTGCAGCTGTTCAGGAACCATTGCTTTCAATAGTGAAACGACGAACTGTCGAGGGAGGAAGAAGCAGAGGGGAACAAATAAAGGCATGGACAGACAACATCGAGGAATGGACAGGGCAAGATATTTTCACACTCATCCGCATCGCTGAGGATATAATTCGCTGGAGGACTCTGTGTGCTGAAGCATCCAATGTGGTACCCCTACGACCCTGAAGGGTTTCGGGTTTATTGATTGATTGATTGATTGATATCTTTAGGCCTTACAATTGGTAATCCCAAATGGATGGCATTTAATTAATCACTGTTTTCTATTAGCGGCAGACATCAATACACTCAAAGTGATCAATGCAAACTTCGAATCAGTCAATAATATTTATTAAGAACGGTTTTCGCTGTCAGATCGCATATATATTTCTGTACAATCTTGACTCTAGTCTACTGTATATGTAATCTTACCCCAACCTTTCCCAAACCATGCGTAAAATCTGTCCCGCGTTCTCTCCAATAGTACTGAATATTATCTTCTAGACAAATCTGAAAATATTTACGTAAACATACAGGTAACTTAAGCCATCTGTCACGTGTTACAGGTATATGACTGCAATCCGCTTAGAATCATCGACAAGAAAATACTCTGAAAAATTGCACCGAAAATCACCGCTAAAAAAGCTAGAAAATTAACACAAACAACATACATCTACGTTTTGACACAACAGATGTTAGTCTAGCAGAATACAAGAAGCAAATATGTAGTTTGTGAACATAATTTCAGGCAGATGCACCCCTGAAGATAATCAAACGAATGTCCTTTCTTTAAAAATAAAAATACAAGCGCCCCCCTCAACGGTTATTTTTGTTCAGCGAGTCTTAGTACAAGGAGGCTAATATATGTTTCAGATGTCGTTGTGAACATTTTATTTGTTTATAGAGCTGGTATATTACTGCATATTAGAAGAGAAATATTGAAAGTGATTAAACAGGTTACCATAATCAGGTAACATTATTACATCATTTGATACATTGAGAAATAAATAGATTAGTAAGCACGCGTGAAACGAAATTGCATAGACAGTATGGCAGACAACGATCTCATCAATGATGTGGTGGAAAAAAACAGTGCGGGTATAGATAATTAGACCAATTGTGTGATTATGTGGGATTATGAGTAAAACAGACTGTGTCAATGGACGTGATAGATCGATAACTCTTCCAAAGGGTACATACAAATTATCACGTTTTACTACCCCTTGGGATCTGACTATAGCGAGATAACGATTATTTACGTGCGTCTACATATGTGTCTGTATATCTGTGGAATTATCTACTTGTTTGTCTGTAGTTTTTTCTATCCTTCTATCTATCAATTTATATTACGTATTTTTCAGACACCTGTCACCTTTCTTTCATGTTCTACCTGGTTATCTAATCTATTGGTTGGTTATATTAGTGTATATCGCACAGGTATTTCATCACGTGTGACGTAAGTGTTTCAGGTATTTCCAAGAATATAGAAAAAAATCTGAAGGTAGGCAGATGGGGTTTGAACCAGAACCGTTCAGCTGACACTGATTTGCCCTGCAACATGAGTCAGCAGATTTCTCGCATCCCCCAACTGCATTTTTCTAGGTCAAAGGTCAGAAATGATATTAATGCGCTCCGAAAACGGGGGAAAATTATGGTGACACTCACCCGTTTGTTACCTGACCCAAAATGGAAGCAAATATTAGCGACAATGCAAGTGGTAAGATGCAACTAAGGCGGTTTTGGAGGTGGAATTGCCTGTCCCATCCCATAGAGGGTTAGGGGACTCAGAGAGGTCATTCTTAAGTCGGACAGGCGAAATGGGGCAGATAACGAGGCCAGGCTGTAAACCATGGCACAACACCTACCTGTCTCAGGATTACATCCTGCTAATCTGCAAGAGTTTGATAACGAACACTATGACCTTTAGTGCATTTGTTTCAAAATGAAATAAGAGGGTTAGGAATTGGGCTTACTGCCACATTTTGTAGATCAAACTAAATCAAAATTTACATGCTGAAGTCGGATTATTCGCACCATTATGTGCCTATAGCTATGTAAAGTGGTAAACTATTTGGTAGCATATCATATTCAGGACCTAGCTATCAACCCAGCATTTGTTGGCTGTGGCGATTTTTTAAGGGAATTTTTGGTGAACTATTAGACAAGGTAGTCTGTTCTCCAGACTACATCCTTCTTACCGAGTTTCTTCTTCTTCTTCTTCTTCTTCTTCTGCGTTCGTTCTCAAACTCCTGCAGATTAGCAGGATGCAGTCCGCAGAACGGAATGCGTTGTGTCATGTTTACAGCATTGCTGAGATATCTGCGTCTTTCGGCCTGACACATCCGACTCAGCATGTCTTTGGGTCACTGACTCTATATGGGATGGGACAGCCAACTCCATCCAATAACCTCCTTAGTCAAGTAATAGCCTGATACCCATTTCTACATGCGGGTGTACGTTTGTCGATTTTGATCATTTGTTTTTATCCTGACAAAGGCTTTTCAGCTATAATGTTGCCTGCTCGTATTCAGTTCTTATTTATATATATATAAATAAGTGTGTGTGTGTGTGTGTGTGCGCGTGCGTGCGTGTGTGTGTGTGTGTGTATGTATGTGTAGTTCGTATATATATTTAGTTCGTATATATTGTTATTGCTAAGATGTGCATTTCCCCTGTTACACAGTGACCCGAATCTGTGCCTGAGAGGTACAGAGCGTGTCTATCACAGTTAAGTACCGAGTTCAAATCTCACTGACAATTGTCTATCCGAACCGTTCAAAAAGAAATGAAAAACTGCTGAACGTAAATGCTACCAATAATACCGCCAAAAAATTATGGATTTCCTGAATAGGATGAAATATGACCCTCATTGGCCAGCGGCAAGAGCATACAACATAACGTGGAAATAGGAAGATACAGAGGAAGACTAGGAAGAACGTGGGTTTTAAGAAGTTACCACCGTTCTGAGACGTCACAATATTACTGTATATCCGCCCTTGTTTTGAAGGGGGCCTGAAAGGGGAGAAAAGAATAGCAACACTGTGTAACCTCCACGCATGTCGTAAAAAGCGACTAAGGAGGTTATGGGATGGAGTTGGCTGTCCCATCCCATATAGGGTCAGTGACCCAAAGCCATGCTGAAGTCGGATGTGTCCGGTCGAAAGGCGCAGATATCGCAGAAATGCTGTAAACTATGACACAACGCATTCCGTTCTCCGGACTACATTCTGTTAATCTGCAGGAGTTTGAGAACAAACGCAGAAGAATAACTGTATATCAACTGAACAAACGTGCCATAGACCGAAAACCGATCGTCTTTCAATCTTGCTACGCCTTACAGTAAAAGCAGAGAAAATACAATCAATAGACAGACCAGACTCATTACACTCTTTATTAGATATGTAAGATAATTGAGAAGAGATGTGGATACATATGTAGGATGATTGAGAAGATATGTGGATACATATGTAGGATGATTGAGGTGATATGTGGATGCATATGTAGGATGATTGAGAAGATATGTGGATACATATGTAGGATGATTGAGGTGATATGTGGATACATATGTAGGATGATTGAGGTGATATGTGGATACATATGTAGGATGATTGAGGTGATATGTGGATGCATATGTAGGATGATTGAGGTGATATGTGGATGCATATGTAGGATGATTGAGAAGATATGTGGATACATATGTAGGATGATTGAGGTGATATGTGGATACATATGTAGGATGATTGAGGAGATATGTGGATACATATGTAGGATGATTGAGAAGATATGTGGATACATATGTAGGATGATTGAGGTGATATGTGGATGCATATGTAGGATGATTGAGAAGATATGTGGATACATATGTAGGATGATTGAGGTGATATGTGGATACATATGTAGGATGATTGAGGTGATATGTGGATACATATGTAGGATGATTGAGGTGATATGTGGATGCATATGTAGGATGATTGAGAAGATATGTGGATACATATGTAGGATGATTGAGGTGATATGTGGATACATATGTAGGATGATTGAGGTGATATGTGGATACATATGTAGGATGATTGAGGTGATATGTGGATACATATGTAGGATGATTGAGGAGATATGTGGATACATATGTAGGATGATTGAGAAGATATGTGGATACATATGTAGGATGATTGAGGTGATATGTGGATGCATATGTAGGATGATTGAGAAGATATGTGGATACATATGTAGGATGATTGAGGTGATATGTGGATACATATGTAGGATGATTGAGGTGATATGTGGATACATATGTAGGATGATTGAGGAGATATGTGGATACAGATGTAGGATGATTGAGGAGATATGTGGATGCATATGTAGGATGATTGAGGTGATATGTGGATACATATGTAGGATGATTGAGAAGATATGTGGATACATATGTAGGATGATTGAGAATATATGTGGATACATATGTAGGATGATTGAGGAGATATGTGGATACATATGTAGGATGATTGAGGTGATATGTGGATACATATGTAGGATGATTGAGGAGATATGTGGATACATATGTTGGATGATTGAGAAGATATGTGGATACATATGTAGGATGATTGAGATGATATGTGGATACATATGTAGGATGATTGATAAGATATGTACAAGAAATATGTTAATGAAGTGAAAAACATTTTAAAAATAAAATAGAAGAAATATTAAGATGACATGAATGATGATTAAAAAAACAACAATAAACGGAAGACGACGAATCATGTTAATTAAAAAAACAATAAACGGAAGACGACGAATCATGTTAATTAAAAAAACAATAAACGGAAGACGACGAATCATGTTAATTAAAAAAACAATAAACGGAAGACGACGAATCATGTTAATTAAAAAAACAATAAACGGAAGACGACGAATCATGTTAATTAAAAAAACAATAAACGGAAGACGACGAATCATGTTAATTAAAAAAACAATAAACGGAAGACGACGAATCATGTTAATTAAAAAAACAATAAACGGAAGACGACGAATCATGTTAATTAAAAAAACAATAAACGTAAGACGACGAATCATGTTAATTAAAAAAACAATAAACGGAAGACGACGAATCATGTTAATTAAAAAAACAATAAACGGAAGACGACGAATCATGTTAATTAAAAAAACAATAAATGGAAGACGACGAATCATGTTAATTAAAAAAACAATAAACGGAAGACGACGAATCATGTTAATTAAAAAAAACAATAAACGGAAGACGACGAATCATGTTAATTAAAAAAACAATAAATGGAAGACGACGAATCATGTTAATTAAAAAAACAACAATAAACGGAAGACGACGAATCATGTTAATTAAAAAAACAACAATAAACGGAAGACGACGAATCATGTTAATTAAAAAAACAACAATAAACGGAAGACGACGAATCATGTTAATTAAAACAACAATAAACGGAAGACGACGAATCATGTTTATAGACATGGTTATACAGAACTACTGAAATGTTGTAATAAAATATTTATCTGAACCAAAGTTATGCAACTTCTGAAGGTTAGTTTCCCAAAGGCGGACATTGACATTAAATCTGTTTTCCAGATCTGCCTGAAGCTATGAAACGTATCCGTTGTTCTTGCAAAATTCAGAAGCAGACAGAGCCAAGGGACGACGGTGCCTTTTTCATAGAAACATCGACTTGATTTAACGTGTTATGACTGTTGGCGCAAGCGTTTCAGGATCTCGTTTGCCAGGGTTTGTGATTAAATTCATTGCTGGCAATCTACCATAAGACTATATTACGCTAATCACCTTCTACCTATGATAACCGGCAATAATCGCGGTGATTGGGTTACCGGAACTACAACCTCTACTATATTTTGATGGCTAAAACAACTGAAATAACAAATTAGAACTACTAGCGTCCGCAGTTCAGACGAGCATCATACCTCAACATAAGGTACATTTTACTTGACCACACACAAATATATATGATACTCTCGAGGCATGCAACAAATTAAAATGTTGATATCCTTCCAGAAGTTCAGGATTTGATCTCGAGTCCATCTCAGCAGAGATTAAACTTACTCTTATCCTTCTTAGTCTCCTCTTAACAAAACGGACAGTTGTTGACAAGTGTTTCTATATTTTTATACGACCTGCTATGATCCCGGTAATGAGGGGTGTAAACTGTCTCTACGACCCCGGTAATGAGAGGTGTAATCTGTGTCTACGACCCCGGTAATGAGAAGTGTAATCTGTGTCTACGACCCCGTTAAAGGGGTTTAAACAGTGTCTACGACCCTGGTAATGAGGGGTGTACACAGTGTCTACTACCCCGGTAATGAGGAGTGTAAACTGTGTCTACGACCCCGGTAATGAGGGGTGTAATCTGTGTCTACTACCCCGGTAATGATGGGTGTAAACTGTGTCTACGACCCCGGTAATGAGGGGTGTAAACTGTGTCTACCACCCCGGTAATGAAGGGTGTAAACTGTGTCTACGACACCGGCAATGATGGGTGTAATCTGTGTCTACGACACCGGTAATGAGGGGTGTAAACTGTGTCTACCACCTCGTTAATGAAGGGTGTAAACTGTGTCTACGACCCCGGTAATTAGGGGTGTAAACTGTGTCTACCACCCCGGTAATGAAGGGTGTAAACTGTGTCTACGACCCCGGTAATTAGGGGTGTAAACTGTGTTATAAATTAGAAACGTTCCCATTCTTGTCTACTTCTTATATACAAAATATGTATACAGTGAAATCCCTCTATAGCGCATATTTTATAACACATTTCCCAATATAACAATATTTTTTACCGGCATTCCCTTCCAGTAAAATGGCGCGAGGCGACGGTTATGTTGATTCTCAGTCGTCACAAATGGAAGTGTAGTTCGGTGTTTCGGGATTCTTCATCTGGAATAAGTGGACCCATTAATGTATGTTAGAGATCACAGCGTAGCCGGGTGAGGTTTTCCCGATACAACACTATGACAGGATTAGCAATCCGACAGTTAGAACTCAATGTGCTCGTATCAGGAGTTTGAGAACGAACGCAAAAGAAGAAGAAGAATGTGCTCGTAGTTTAATGTAGGTTTTTCCGAAGAAAGGGTTTAGCGAATAGATAGATAGAACAATTTTCATTATTTGTACAGAAGATAGTGGAGTCCCTCTATATCATTTTTATAACAAATTTCCCTCTATAATAACGCTTTAAAAAATAAACAAATTACATTTATTTTTATTGTTTGTAATGTGTATAGCGAATGTCTGTTATAACATATATTTTGTCGGCCCAGAACAAGTTGTTATAATGGAATTCCACTGTACGTAGTAGTTCGAATCTCAAGCACCTTTACTTTTTATGATACAAAAGATCTGACATAACGAAATTAGACGAACGTTCGCGGTTAAAATGTGATTACTTCACTTTACAGAATTCTTTTTTTTTTTAAATAAAAGATCAATTTTTATGAGAGTCCTGATTGCATCGTAAGGTGGGTCAATGGTTCTTCTTCTTCTCAGTTTGTTCTCAAACTCCCTCATATTAGCAGGATGTAATCCAGAGAAGGAATGTGTTGTGTCAAAGTTTACATTTTGCTCCGATATTTCCTCCTTTTGGACTGATAAATCCGATTTTAGCATTTCTTCCGTGTAACTTTGACCATTTACGGGATGGTACAGCCAAAACAGGCGATTGTGCATCCTCACCACAGGCAATTGTGCATCCGGACCGTTCAGAAAGCAATGGCAACCTACTGAACGTATTTATATTGCCTAGAAAATCACCACAGCCAACAAATGATGGGTTGATAGCTACGTCCTGGATAGGATATGCTACCAACAGCCAACATGGACCCTAAGTAAAACAGCGGCAAAGATCTACGCCTTCGAGCTGAAATGCTACAGGAAGATACTTAGAATATCATGGAAAGGTAAAATTAGAAACTGAGATATTATAAACACATTGAAGATTCCAGAGTGTTGGTTACTAAACACAATGACAAAAAGAAAACTACGCCTGTTTGGTCATATAAAGAGACACAACTGTTTAGAAAGAGAAATAATGGAGGGAAGAGTACCTGGGCAGAGGAGAAAGGGCAGACCAAGAAGACAATGGACAGATGATATTAAAGATAACATGAATACATCGCTAGAAAATGCAAGCCACATCGCCCAAGACAGAGAGAGGTTCAGAGAGTTCACTGGGAAGACAACGTTCTGGAAGGAATACGTCACATGACACATGACAGCCTATGACAGTGTAACCAAAAGGGTTATATGACAGTATAACGAAATGAATAACTTTACGTTTGCCAAACTTCTGTACTACTTATGACAGTGTGTACAATCTGCGTCGTAGGTAATTGATATGAATGTGTCAGTGTGTCATGTGACGTATTCCTTCCAGAACGTTGTCTTCCCAATGAACTCTCTGAACCTCTCTCTGTCTTGGGCGATGTGGCTTGCATTTTCTAGTGATGTATTCATGTTATCTTTAATGTCGTCAGTCCATCGTCTTCTTGTTCTGCCCTTTCTCCTCCACCCAGGTACTCTTCCCTCCATTGTTTATCTTTCTAAACAGTTATGTCTCTTTATATGACCAAACAGGCGTAGTTTTCTTTTTGTTATTGTGTTTAGTAACCAACACTGGAATATTCAATGTGTTTATAATATCTGAGTTTCTGATTTTATCCTTCCATGATATTCTAAGTATCTTCCTGTAGCATTTCAGCTCGAAAGTGTTGATCCTCTTTGCCGCTGTTTCACTTAGGGTCCATGTTTCACAGCCGTATTTTGCAACCGGAAAAATAAAAGTTCGTAACATCAGCACTTTCGTTTCTGAATGTAATGAAGAATAACTTGTACGTTTATCCAATATATCCTCTCTCTGATACACTCCTTCTTATGTCATGACAAACAGTGATGAATGAACTGACTCGACTGCTACTAAACATACTCCAACGCGAAGAACCTTCACATGTTTTATGTAATGCATACATGTGTAACTTTATTACATCATTGATAAGTCCACAACATATGTATCGAGGTACAACATCCAGCAATTATAAACTTCAAGTTCCAACATCCATATAAACTTCAACTGCTTAGTTCTACTTCAGCAATAAATATAAACTTCAACTGCTTAGTTCTACTTCAGCAATAAATATAAACTTCAATTGCTTAGTTCTACTTCAGCAATAAATATAAACTTCAAGTGCTTAGTTCTACTTCAGCAATAAATATAAACTTCAACTGCTTAGTTCTACTTCAGCAATAAATATAAACTTCAACTGCTTAGTTCTACTTCAGCAATAAATATAAACTTCAAGTGCTTAGCAAGTAATGTAGTCTGTGAGTGCTTAATTGAACTTCAACAAACACTGTAATCTTGAACTTCAGCGAGATAATTCTTCCAGTTACTTTTTAACCTGTGGACTGCTCGATTTCCAAACTCTTGTCCACCTAACTGCAATCATCTTCTCAACTGTTTTGCAATGTCTAGCGTTTCACTGGTGAAACTTCTAGACTCTGACTACCACGGTCTAAACTAACTGTGGACTCTCCGTGGTTAAGTCCTAACTTCTTGACTTCTGTCGTCTCGAAGTCTGCTAGTCTCCGTCTGCAGTGGTTTTCCCTTTCATTGTTTGGAGACGGCAACTCCAGACCCTAACTCTCCGAAAACTCAAGTGGGAACCCGACCACCTCCCTCGGCAAACTCAAATGGGAACCCCGAAAAACTAGAGAACAGCCCTTTTTCTAGCTCAATAACGTCCTTCCCCCGTTTTGTGTGTCGAAGCACGTCATTGGTCTTAGAAATAGTCTTCTCACCCAAGCCAACAACTATTTTGTTTTGTGTCAATATTACTCCTAAGACCTCCCCTTTTCTATGTTCTATCAGAAAGGTTTTCCCAAAGTCTTCCTAATTCCATTTCACTCCTACTACAATTTATGTATCCGTTTATTTCATTTCACAGAACGACTAGAAACAAACTAATTTCCATTTTAATTAATCTCTTCACCTTTATATTAAGGCGTCTCGTATTTTACCTGCAAATTATGCCATCCATTCTGCAACTGATGGCTAATCAGTTCTTAGTCGTGTTAATTTATGCGTTAACAGAATCTGCATCTCTCTCTGGTCATATTGTGTCCCAGTCTGTCAATCCTTCTCGGTTGAATTACTGACGTATGTAAAATTTATGTTGGAAACTTTGCTTAATCCTTGTTCTGACTCTCTACTCGACCAGATGTCTCCATGTTATAATAAACTCCGAGCCATCCATCTGTATCGCTCCCAAAACGACCTGTCATTCTCTCCATGACATCCTAAAACGTATGTGCAACTTCGCTACTCTCCTGTTTGCTACAATTCCTGAGAGGTAGGGAATTCTGTAATGAGATCCTGATTCAGTTAACTCGTACCTCCGGTACTTTTTCAGTTCGCAAAGTGTAGGTTTCTTCTAGAGCAGGAGCGTCGTTTTTATAGAAGGGGCTAGAGGATAGAAATCCTCTATACGATACTATAACAAGTCAACTTAACCCCAAAACCTTCTTAGTCTTCTCGCACGACATGCATGGCAAGTAAAAGTTGCTATTCTTTTCTCCCCTTTCAGGCCTCGGAAATAGAAGGGCGAATGTATTCAATTATTTGTCATGTTTTCATCACATCTGTGGTTTCCCTCCCACTCGTGAGGTCCAGGGATCGATCCACAATAGGGACTTGCTTTTTCTTCTAGTGGAGTGTAAATTAAAAACCGACCCTCCACATGACGTGTCGACAACAAGGACACGCGGCGTTTATCACACAAACCACTCGAAACCTTCCTGCAATTCCTCACATCTTCTGTCGCTATGTTATTTATGTTTACAAGAAGACCTTTATGTCCTTGTGTACGAATATGCATGTTCTGTGTTTGTGTTCCTGGGGATACTTTAATACTTGTACGGGATGTTCGTTGAGTGTGTAATAGTCCTTGTTTCGATTGGTCTGTTCTCAGTGACTTGAGTACACAGGCTAAAAGTCTTGACGAGACCACATCTTTTTTTTTGAGGATGTCGTTGGTCAAGTACGGTAAACCTGTTTACTTGTGTCGCAAGCGATTCTGTGCTGCTAGAACAGACCTGGTTCAATTCCCGTCAGTTGTAAGAATTATTTTCATTTATCCTCATGCTTCCTACTTGAATTCACATCTTCACTACACCTCACTCCCGTCCCTCCCCTGCTGAGAGAGGACTCCAATCTTTCAAACAGATTAATTCAAACATTCTTGCCGACAGCGTTATTTTTCTATTAACAACAAAATACTGATAATGTAGTTCAACCAACGGCTTCCAATACCATCAAGACAATATTAAAAACCTAACAACTTTCTACTGCTAAAATATCACAATGACAACCCTGTCATCATCTGCTACCGGAACAAAACTTCCACAACAATGGCCAACCCGCTTCTTATAATATCCAGTAACTCTACAAATAATGGAACTTTAAATACATTCTTTCAAAATTCTCCATCCCACGTGACAAGTAACAACAGACAACTTGCGACAGTACCAGACCAGTAACAATACCGTTAATTACAAAGTCTTTATTGGTGTCACGGATTTGAAATTCTCATATTTTGCTTTATGACTTTTTAATATAAAACTATGTTAGCTTTTTCTAATAAAAAAAAGCTTCGAAGTTATTCGTCTGAAATGGTTGATAGACTTGGGTCCAACAAGATAAGATATTATAAAAACATTATCGTATTCTCATTTTGATATTTTCTTCAAAGTTCGTTCTCAAATTCCAACAGATTAGCAAGTGATTATGTTAGGTGGTTGAGTTGGTTTTATTGCAACAGATTAGCAAGTGATTATGTTAGGTGGTTGAGTTGGTTTTATCGCAACAGATTAGCAAGTTCTTATGTTAGGTGGTTGAGTTGGTTTTATCGCAACAGATTAGCAAGTTCTTATGTTAGGTGGTTGAGTTGGTTTTATTGAAACAAATTAGCAAATTCTTATGTTAGGTGGTTGAGTTGGTTTTATCGCAACAGATTAGCAAGTGATTATGTTAGGTGGTTGAGTTGGTTTTATTGCACCGTATTCAAATTTGCATTTTATCACCAAGCCTATTTAATATCTACACAGAGAATATCTTTAAAAATATAGAAGAAATACCAGGACTCAAGATCAATGGGAAAATAATAAACAACATTAGATATGCAGATGACACTGTTCTTTTAGCAGAAAGTGAACATGAACTACAAAGACTAATAGATCAAGTCAATAAATCAAGTAATGAATATGGACTGGATATAAATATTCAAAAAACAAAAACCATGACAATCAGCAAAAACACAGAAGAACAGGAGGTAAACATAAACATACAGGGAGAGAAACTACAACAAGTAAAACAGTATCAATATCTTGGACACATAGTCACAAATGATGGCAGATGTGAAACAGAAGTTAAAAGGAGAATAGGAATGGCTAAAAGTACCTTCAATGACATGAGGAAATTATTAATATCTAAACAAATTACAAACAAGTTAAAAATGAGAATTATAAAATGCTACATCTATTCCATATTAATGTATGGCTCAGAAACATGGACACTAAATAAACAATTAGAAGACAAAATTGATGCCTTTGAGATGTGGGTATATAGAAGAATAGGGAGAACATCATGGAAAGAGAAGAAAACAAATAAAGAGGTGCTAAAAACACTTAATATGAAGAAAGAACTACTAAGAGAAATAAAGATCAGGCAAATAAAATACTTTGGACACATTAAAAGACATGACACCCTATTGAAGACCTTACTTGAGGGTAAAATCAAAGGGAAGCGAGCAAGAGGTAGGCAGAGATACAAGTGGGAGAGTAACATTACACGATGGACAGGTTACAGTCTAGCAGAGTGCACCACCAAGACAAGAGACAGGAGATGTTGGAGATACGTTGCAGCCAACCTTCGTTGCGGAGACGGCACTTGATGATGATGATGATTCAAATTTATCCACACATTCTATCTCGGCATTGTCTATTCTGATATATGGTTGTAATGTTGTTATATCTGTTGACATGATTTTTGCTTCTGTGATTCGCTATATTTCTTTGTGTTCTTGATTAGTTGTTCCAATTTCTTTATATCATTTGAAAGAAGCAAAGCGTCGTCTGCGTAGCGTAGTTCAGGGATTTCGAAGCCACCGATGTTTAAAGCGTGGTAGTCAGCGTTGTGTATGTCTTCTCTCGTGTTCCTCATTATACTTTCTGTGTAGATGTTGAACAGGTATGGGGAGAGTGTACATCCCTGCACCCCATAATTGAACCCCATAATTCTTGCTGATATTAAGCATGTATTCCTGATAGAAGGTATTGCTGATAGAGAGAAGGTATTACTGATAGTAAGAAGGTATTGCTGATAGAAGGTATTGCTGAAAGAGAGAGGGTATTACTGATAGAGAGAAGGTATTGCTGATAGAGAGAAGGTATTGCTGATAGAGAGAAGGTATTGCTGACAGCGAGAAGGTATTACTGATAGAAGGTATTGCTGACAGAGAGAAGGTATTGCTGATAGAGAGAAGGTATTGCTGATAGAGAGAAGGTATTGCCGATAGAGAGAAGGTATTACTGATATAAGGTATTGCTGATAGAGAGAAGGTATTGCTGACAGAGAGAAGGTGTTGCTGATAGAGAGAAGGTATTGCTGATAGAGAGGGTACTGCTGATAGAGAGAAGGTATTGCTGATAGAGAGACGGTATTGCTGATAGTAAGAAGGTATTACTGATAGAAGGTATTGCTGAAAGAGAGAAGGTATTACTGATAGAGAGAAAGTATTGCTGATAGAGAGAAGGTATTGCTGATAGAGAGAAGGTATTGCTGATAGAGAGAAGGTATTGCTGATAGAGAGAAGGTATTGCTAGCAGAGAGAAGGTAGTGCTAGCACAGAGAAGGTATTGCTAGCAGAGAGAAGGTATTGCTGATAGAGAGAAGGTATTGCTGATAGAGAGAAGGTATTGCTGATAGAGAGAAGGTATTGCTGATAGAGAGAAAGTATTGCTGCTAGTGGGAAGTTCTCTGAAATGTATTCTGCTTATTAGCAGGAATAATCAGAACATAATCAATTATCGTTTATTACAGACATGCGACTTTCAACCAATCACAATCAGAATTTAGCAATGATTGCGGATCACTTTTAGGTAACTAAGGAGGGATTGGTATGTGACTGTCAGTACTTTCTCTGGAAGATCAAAGTGAAGCCAACATACTGCTGTTGATATATTGGTGGAGCACGTTCAAAGCGCGCAATTATTGCAACAAAGTGGTTAATCACGGTGTAATGTAATATATTCCCTGGGTTTCTACGATCACGCTAAAACTCCAGCAGATTAAACGTGATGATAGTTCTAAAACTCCAGCAGATTAAACGTGATGATAGTTCTAAAACTTCTACAAATTGACGTGATGATAGTTCTAAAACTCTAGTAGATTGACGTGATGATAGTTCTAAAACTCCAGTAGATTGACGTGATGATAGTTCTAAAACTCCAGTAGATTGACGTGATGATAGTTCTAAAACTCCAGTAGATTGACGTGATGATAGTTCTAAAACTCCAGTAGATTGACGTGATGATAGTTCTAAAACTCCAGTAGATTGACGTGATGTAGCGAAGAATAGAATTCGTTGTATCATTGCTTACAGCTTGACTGCGATTTATGAGCCTTTCGGTCTAACATATCCTACTTTTGCATGGCCTCTGTTTCACTTCGACACTATAGGCTATCCAACACCACCCCTAAATCTTCCTTAGTCCCTTCTAACAACATACATGGCATGTAACAATATTGCTACTGTTTGTTTCCTTTCTGTGACCCGGGTAACTCATGACTGTTCTCAGGTTAGAATCCTGCTACTCTGCAGAATTTTAATAACAATCGCAAAGAAAAATAAGACGATTACTTGAACTACAGCCAAAATATCCTCACTGGACATCACATGATGATAGTGCCTACATCCTAACATACATTAAACGGAATATATATCAATAGTTTTATCATTTCAAATAAAGCACACGTAGTAACGATTAGCACTGAAGCTATTTGTGCCATGGCTAATTGCTCCATCTAGACCTTTCTCACGCACAGATAAGGAATCTTAAAATTCCTGAATTGGTCATTATTGTAGTTTTTCTGATTCTCTGTTCCTACCATCACTGGTAATCTTCCGCCATCGACCTAAATAACCGTAACAGGATAACAATGTCCAGTTGTCTTAACACTGCGGTCTTTCTCATTATTTCGCCCTCCTACAGGGGACACCCCCAGCAAAGAGGGATTTGAGAGGAGTTGTCCATACTTCATTAGTAGATAGGTGTCCCGGAGGTCGCCGCGGGAAAGATGTTAACGCGTTACGCCAGGCTCGCGCGTGCCGAGAGATGTCGAGAAATGATGAGATTTGGGCTGTTAATGATTGCTAATATGGGAAACCACATTTTCTATATTTATTCCATGTTCTTGCACAGTTCGATATTATTTATTATCGGCCTTGGTTTCCATATGAAAATAACTAGTAAAAAATACGAGGATCTCCCTGGCGTAGTGGTTAAGCTGTTCGCCTTGTGTTCAAGAGGTCACGGGTTCGAATCCGGCTCGTGTCGTCTTGTTTATAAAGTGAATTTTTTCGGAGATCCCTGTGGATTATCACTTGAAGCTACGGAGTTACGTGCTATGAGTTTACTATACTTAGAGAAAGTAAAACAACCAATATCCATACTATTCAAGAACTGCACAGAATAGCTTTGAACAGACATAATTGGAGAGATCTGACCTCTGCTCTATACGCTAACTTCAGCGCAAAAGGAAAATGAATGAATGAATGAGCCATGTTCAGCACAAAAGGAAAATGAATGAATGAATGAATGAATGAATGAATGAGTGAACCATGTTCAGCACAAAAGGAAAATGAATGAATGAATGAGTGAACCATGTTCAGCACAAAAAGAAAATGAATGAATGAATGAATGAACCGTGTTCAGCACAAAAGGAAAATGAATGAATGAACCGTGTTCAGCACAAAAGGAAAATGAATGAATGAATGAATGAATGAACCGTGTTCAGCACAAAAGGAAAATGAATGAATGAATGAATGAATGAATGAATGAATGAACCGTGTTCAGCACAAAAGGAAAATGAATGAATGAATGAACCGTGTTCTGCGCTGAAGAAACATAGATAGATCTGTGAGAACTTCTACATTAGTGTTCTTAGCTATCTGGAATGTTCATCATTCTTTTCAAAAGCCACATCTTCATTAGCATCTAGACCACTTCGAGCTGTTTTATTTAACATCTATCAATCAATAAACCCATAACCCTTCAGGGTCGTAGGGGTACCACATTGGATACCTAAGCACACAGAGTCCTCCAGCGAATTCTATCCTCAGCGATGCGGATGAGTGTGGAAATATCTTGCCCTGTCCATTCCTTGATGTTGTCTGTCCATGCCTTTAATTGT
>CM067314.1:12928414-13020914 GCA_034231615.1 Meghimatium bilineatum
ATGGAGTTAAATTTCGTCGGAGAAAGAGTAATGCTAGAAATTGAGGGCGAGAAAAAAAAAATAAAGAAGGCAACTGAAAGATTTCAGCAAGAATAAGATAAATGAGAGAGTAAAACGAGAGATAAAAGGAGAATGGAACGAGAGAGGAAGGAGAACTATTCAAGAAAGAAAGGAGAGATAGCCAAGTTATAGGAGAAAGAGTGTGTAATGAGAGGAGGGAGAGAAGGGAGAAAGGTAGTAGAGTAAGAGGGAGAGGATATAGTGGAGAGATAGAGAAGGGAGAGAGTGAAACGACTGATATAGGAGGGAGAGACTGGAGCTAAAGAGAGAGTGAATCAAGAGATAGTGTTTAACATCTAGATAGTATTTTCTGACATCCAGGCGTACTTATAACTTCCAAATGTCATCTGACATCTAGATAGTATTTTCTGATAGCCAGACGTGCTTGTGACTTCCAAATGTCATCTAACATCTATATAGTAGTTTCTGATATCCAGGCGTACTTATAACTTCCAAATGTCATCTGACATCTAGATAGTAGTTTCTGATATCCTGACATACTTATAACTTCCAAATGTCATCTGACATCTAGATAGTAGTTTCTGATTTCCTGACATACTTATAACTTCCAAATGTCATCTGACATCTAGATAGTAGTTTCTGATATCCTGACATACTTATAACTTCCAAATTTCATCTGACATCTAGACAATAGTTCCTGACATTGGGCAAACTAAAAATATCTAGATTTGATCTAAGTTCTATACAACAGTTTCTAACATCTATACGAACTAAAAACATCTAGATTTGATCTAACATCTAAACAGCAGTTTCTGACATCTAGACAACAGCAGTTTATGACATCTAAACAACAGCAGTTTATGACATCTAGACAACAGGAGTTTATGACATCTACACAACAGCAGTTTATGAAATCTAGACAGCAGCAATTTCTGACATCTAGACAACAGCAGTTTATGATATCTAGACAACAGCAGTTTATGACATCTAGACAACAGCAGTTTATGACATCTAGACGTACTAATAGCTTCGAGATTTGATATAATAGTTCGTGTCAGGAACGTGTGCCTGGCAGCTTATTTTAGGGATTACTAATCTAAATTTTATATCAACAACTAATGGATAAATAATTTAAATTTTAGGGGTTGGGGTTAGGATTAGGAGAGCTGTAGAACACATAACTAACCATAATTCTAACACTAAATAAATTTATATTTAAATTAATAAATGATAAACATAACCTTAGCCAGGAGAAATAATCATATAGGTAGGGATGATCGTCGTAGAAGAAGAAGTAGGTAGGCATACGTTCCAGACAAGAACCGATCTAACATCTAGACATCAATTTCTGAAATCTAGGCTTACAACTAATATCTAGATTCCAAACATCCAAAGTGGCAACACTGTGTCTCGTTGGTTCCGGTTCTCATCTTCCGTGTTACTATTCTTCGTCCCAGTTTTATTTCTATAAATTATACTAACCATAACATTCGATTATGAGAGATTTTGACAACTGATAAAACCGCAACCACAAATAATAATTGGCAATTTCGAACTAGAGGACGTAACAAATTTCGAGTATTTGGGCACCAACATAAATATCTAAAGTGATTTCACTGTAGAAATCGAGAGAAGAATAGCAATAGTGATATTGAAACTTGCCCAAATGAAAATCTTTGGCAAGGTATTGGGCAATCTTTGGCAGCAAAAGCCAAACTATGTATGATCAGAGCATGCTTATTTCCAGTGACACTATACGGTTGTGATGAATGAACATTAAATAAAACAATAGCAAATATAATCTCTGCTTTCGAAATGAGATGCTGCAGAAGAACTTTACGTATACCAAGGACAACTAAAAAGACAAACCAAGAAGTATTTTGTTGTGATCAATAAACATCGGAAGAGTGTTGACTCATTGACAACATCATAACTAGGAAACTGAATTGTTGTTTTTGTTTAGGCGAGTCATATAAAGAGACATAGCAGCATAGAAAGATTAATTGCTGAAAGCAGAGTTAACGGTAACGTGGGAAGAAGGCTCCCAAGACGACGCTGGTGCAGTTATATATGAGATTGCTTAAACATGTCTCTAGCTGCGACAGGTCAACTCGCATAGAATCGCAGAGTGCTCAGAGAAGCCATAATGAAGACCACGTTCTGGTAAGAATATGTCACATGATGATGATAGTAAAGTAAGTGAAGTAACCCATAGTATTTTTTAATGCCGTAGGGGTGTGAGATGTTTGCGATCTCATATTTCAGAGGCTCTGCAAATGAGGGCGGTAGCCATCTCCTCTCCTTCGCAGTCTTTACTTCCCGGATTAATCAGGTACCCATTTAAGGCTGGCTCTACCTGGGAGCCGTTGTAATCTAAGAAAAATGTCCGCCTCAACTGGGGAATGAACCCAGGACCACTCATATGCAAAGTCAGTGCGCTAGCCACTGCGCTACGCGGCTCACCATTGCAAATGATAAAATAGTGTTGTCTAGTGTCTCTAGATGATGCGGAGATTATCTAGAGACAGACCAATGAAATGTTTCCACACATCTAGAGACAGACCAATGAAATGTTTCCACACATCTAGAGACAGACCAATGAAATGTTTCCACACATCTAGAGACAGACCAATGAAATGTTTCCACACATTTAGGGATGGAGAGTATGCGAGCTAGAAAAAGCGTTGTTCTCTAGTTTTTTGGGGTTCTACCTCAGTTTTCGGAGAGTACTAATGATAATAAAATGATACGAATGATAATAAAATTAGATGATTAAATATTATGAACCAACATCATTGGATGTCAAAATATAGATGTTTAATCTCCCAAGCAGATATTTGAGGATGCAGATTGTTCTATAATGGAAGGTAAGTTTGAATGTGAACAGTTGAAGGGAAACCAGATATAGGCCTACAAGTAAAAAAAAACACACAATAAAAACAGTACTATTCTTTTTTCCGCGCCGTTAATTCGTAAAAAAAAGGAAAGTAACCAATAGCATTTATTAATGCCGTAGGGGTGTGAGATGTTAGCGATCTCGCATTTCAGAGGCTCTGCAAATGAGGGTGGTAGCCTCTCCCTCACAGTCTTTACTTCCCGGATTAATCCGGTACCAATTTAAGGCTGGGTCGACCCGGGAGACGTTTGCGATCTGAAAAACATTTCCGTCTCAACTGGGGAATGAATCTAGGACCACTCATATGCGAAGCCAGTGTGCTAACCACTGCGCTAACGCGGCTTATGTTAATTCCTATTGGATGTCGTACCCTTATTTTTCATTTCCATTGACATACAGCGCACTTAGAAATCACTTGGTCGCTTGACACTCGCCGCCTTTACTTTACCATGAGATCTTGTACCAATTTCCTTAAAAAATTTTGTTCTACGAGTCGTTGATTAATTTTACAATAGTTCCAATTGAACTGGAAATTGAAAACTATAGACGCGTGTAAACAAATCAAGAAAGGACAATCTGCATGACAGAGTGTACAGTGTAAACCGGGAGACAGTTCTGTATGGGCGCTACCTTATCGAAACGGAATTATATTACGAATTACCACACAACACTCCATATAGAGATTTAGAAAGAAAAAAACAACAATTGTAGAGTTCTTGAATACGGGAGACAATCATTAAAATTTTATCACAAACTTATACTTACAACTCAATAGCTTCCCCTGATGGATATCCGAAAGACGTTCAGATAAGTTAGACTCATTACATAATCCATAACTTTATTGCTGATCCACTGATTATGGATTGGTTGATGACTCTGGATAATCTGAAATAAGATTAATCAAAATAGGGACATTAATGTCCAACGTTTGTTAACTTATCTATCTATCTATACGCTGTGTCCCTTGTTTACCTTGCGGCGTCAGGGGTGGAAGAGTTCTCTGGAGATGGCCTTCTTGTGCGCTGTTTGTAAGCTTGTTCCTGTGGCTTCTTTGATTTCTGTGATCCATCTTTTACATGGTCTGCCTCTGGCTTTATAACCGTAATGTCTATTTCTCATTGCCATTTGTGGCATGCTATCTGTCGGTAGTCTGGAAGCGTGTGAAAACCACTTGATCTGTTGTTTTTTATGTGTTCCAATACTGGTATTGCTTTGGTTATATGTCTGATGTTATCGTTTCTAATTCTATCTCTTAATGACACTCGAGTATTTTTCATAGAACTGTCATTTCTGTTATCACTATTTTTCTTTTGTCTAAACAAAAAAATAGTGTTAACTTATGGAAGGCATAAAACTAGTAAGCAATTTCTGCTATCTAGTCAGTACCTCTTTTGCTAGCCCTCTTTTCACCTTGGTATCTTTGTTACCTCTAATATTTATGGTATTGCGACCTGATATAACCTAATTGGACTTTGTTGTCCACTGATTGCAATGGAAAGCCTCTCCAAAAGAGAGGCAAATTCAGTAACTACTTACCTGATCTAGTCGGAGATCGTAGCGACAAGATTTTCTGAACCACAAACTTCATAAATTTTAAATAATAAAAATATATGACTCTCATATAACCAAATTAGATTACTGTCTGCGTTTAAAACGAGCGTTCGTCCCCATGCAGAGAGCTCTATGCAGAATTGACTATTTTACAGAAAAAAATTGAACAGAAAGTAACCCCTTTTCTGGGTAGGTCTAGCCCCTTTAGAAATAAACCAATTTTTTCCTAAGTTGCCTTGCAGTATTATCTGTTATCGCTGTTAAAGTGGAGGCCTAGTCTCGAAATTAAAATATAGATTGGCAACACTGTAAAATGTCATAAATGTGGCAAGTGGCAGTTAAGGATGTTGGTGGTGAGCCTGCTGTCCCATCTCACAGATCAAAGTGAACCATAACACATGCTGAAGTCGGATGTGTCATTTATAAATGTTGCAGACATCCCAGCTTAGTTGTAAATCATAGAACAGTACGTTGTGTTTTAGTTAGTTAGTCAGTTAGTCAGTCAGTTAGTTAGTCAGTCAGTTAGTCAGTTAGTCAGTAAGTCAGTCAGTCAGTTAGTCAGTCAGTCAGTCAGTCAGTTAGTCAGTCAGTCAGTTAGTTAGTCAATCAGTCAGTTAGTCAGTCAGTCAGTTAGTCAGTTAGTCCTTCAGTCAGTCAGTCAGTTAGTCAGTTAGTCAGTTAGTCAGTTAGTCAGTTAGTTTAGTCAGTTAGTCAGCCAGCCAGCCAGCCAGTCATCCAGCCAGCCAGCCAGGTAGCCAGTTAGCCAGCTATCTAGTTAGTTAGTTAGTTGGTTGGTTAGTTGGTTGGTTGGTTGGTTACTAGTCAAATGATCATCATGGCATTCCGGACAAGTCCATAGGCTCTCCGATCTCATATTTAGTAGATCCTTCAGCATGTGGTGACTGATTGTTCCAGCTCTTTGTTGGTTGATAACCCCTCTTTTGATTCCTATATATCGCTGGTTTATCGAGGCACATGTTGAATGTACTTGTATAAGCACTTATTTGAAGCAACATTGTACTGTCTATATGTTATTTATGTTTACAAAAAGACCTATTGACCCTTGTAGAACGAATACGGATGTTATATGTGTGTGCTGCCGAAGACGGATGTGTCGGGCCATATGCACAAATAAAACGGTGACACAACGCATTTCCATTCTCTGGACTACACCCTATGCTGTAAATCTTGTAGGTTCATTGTCCTCTACAAGAGAGATCCAGCGGGAGTTTGAGAATGAACGCTGAAGAAAATATGTTTGTTGTTACTGAGGATACTTCAATACTTGTACGGGATGTTCGTTGTTGTAATAGTCCTTGTTTCGATTGGTTCTTTCTAAGTGAATTGAGTACACAGTTTGAATGTCTTGATTAAATAGCATCTTTTTTGGAGGTGCGGTTAGTCAAACACGGAAAAAGCCGTTTACTCTAGTTGCTACGCGATTTGGTGCCGTCAGAACGGACTAGTTCAATTACCATTGGTCTAAAACATTTCTTAACTCCTGCAGATCTTGAACCAATCATCGATCTCTTGGCTGGTTTTGAATCTAAACTCCAGTAACACACCTCAAAGTTGAAAGACGTTAGTTGGAAAATAACATGGAAATTAGATTTAATAAAAGCAAGATATTAGTGACTATGGATAACAAGCAATATAATACGAATATCCGGTTAAGCGGTCAAAAAACTTGAATAAGTAACCACCTTCAAATATCTCAAGTCGCAACTATGTAATGATGGCAACTATGTAATGATGGCAACTATGTAATGATGGCAACTTGGGAAATGAAATTAAGCTAATACTAGAAATGGCGATGGCTGACATGCAAGGTTGAATATGATCTGGAAAAGTTGTTGTTGTTCATCCATCACATGATGATGATGACCATTTGTTACATCCACTTTTGAAAATTCAATTTTAGTTATGTCCTTGATTATGAGTTCGTAGATGGCTAGTGAACCCTATTCGAACTGTAAATGTCCTTAGACAGTTCGGACATGGAATGACGACTGTAGCCGGATCTTAGTCTATCCGTGACTTTCTTTCTGGAAAAGTAAGATCAGTATTACAGCAAACAGCAATCTATGCAGATCTCTAGTACTAAGTATACTTTTATACGGATATTGTATAAAATGTATACAAAGTTCAAGATTGGCAACACGGCCATGTGTACATGTGGACAGGCAGCACAGAGTGCCAAACATATACTTCAAGAGTGTTCTGAGCATGAAATGCTGAGGCAGACATATTGGCCAGAGGAAACAACACTGGAATCAAAGCTCTATGGGACACTGTATGAACTACAAAAGACAGTGAGTTTTATTAAGGAGACAGAATTACAGATATAGACATGTTTCAAGTGAACGAAAGAAGAAGAAGAAGAATACGGATATTAAAGTTGGACAAGTGCTGCAGACATATGTTAAGAATTAGCTATATAGAACACAAGTCAAATATTTTTGTCCGGCAGGAAATACAGAAACTTGCAGGTCATCACGAATCGCATGTGGAAGTCGTGAAACGCCGAAAACCTGATTGATTTGGACTTGTAACGAGACCAGACTCAAAATTTGGACTTGTAACGGGACCAGACTCAAAATTTGGACTTGTAACGAGACCAGACTCAAAATTTGGACTTGTAACGAGACCAGACTCAAAATTTGGACTTGTAACGGGACCAGACTCAAAATTTGGACTTGTAACGAGACCAGACTCAAAATTTGGACTTGTAACGAGACCAGACTTAAAATTTGGACTTGTAACGGGACCAGACTTAAAATTTGGACTTGTAACGAGACCAGAATCACAATTGTGCAAGGAACTGTGCAGAGTGGAAGAAGTGGATGAGAGAAGAGACATTCCTGAATTGATAGCATCAAGGAATGGTCTGGGCGTGATTTGTCATGGTCTTCTTCTTCACCCCAAGATCGAGATGGAAGTTAAGAGAAAAATGATCCACAGTATATTTCTGTCGACACTTTGTTACCAGTGCCAAACCTGGTCTCTCTCTCATCTTCACATTACAGAAAGATAGTGACATGTGAGATGATATGCTTGAGGACAGCTGCCGGGGTCACCAGGCTTGACAGATTGCGGAATTGATATATCAGGGAAAGAATAGGTATAATATCTCGTACAGATTACATAGAGAGAGAACAGATCAAGTGGTTTAGCCAAATTATGAGAATGCATCACGAAAAGTTGCCCGTACAAGCATATAACCAAATGAGATCAGGGTACAATGTCAGAGGAAGACCACGGAAAAGATGGATAGACAACGTCAGGGACATTCTGTACAGAGACACGGTCATAGCACAGCCGAGGCCACACATCTGACTTTAGAACGCAAGCTCGAGCTCAAATCACCTCTAAGCTTAACGGAAAGAGTGGATCACAAACCACCTGGGGAAAGACAATAGACAATAGAAGATAAAGATGTTTGGAGGAATTTTTGTGCTGATGTCTCCAGTGTGAAACCCCTACAACACAGATGGGTTATGGGTTTACTATTTGTATTTGCCCAATCTTTATTTCTCTTAGTAGTTCTTTCATCATATTAAGTGTTTTTAGTATCTCTTTATTTGTTTTCTTCTCTTTCCATGATGTTCTCCCTATTCTTCTATATACCCACATCTCAAAGGCATCAGTTTTGTCTTCTAATTGTTTGTCCATGTTTCTGAGCCATACATTAATATAGAATAGATGTAGTATTTTATAATTCTCATTTTTAACTTGTTTGTAATTTGTTTAGATATTAATAATTTCCTCATGTCATTGAAGGTAATTTTAGCCATTCCTATTCTCCTTTTAACTTCTGTTTCACATCTGCCATCATTTGTGACTATGTGTCCAAGATATTGATACTGTTTTACTTGTTGTAGTTTCTCTTCATGTATCTTTATGTTTAGCTCCCGTTCTTCTGTGTCTTTGCTGATTATCATGGTTTTTTTTTTATATTCATTACTTGATTTATTGACTTGATCTATTATTCTTTGTAGTTCATGTTCTCTATTCCTCATTGTGTAGTAAATCAATACCAGGACTAAAGATCAATGGGAAAATAATAAACAACCTTAGATATGCAGATGACACTGCTCTTTTGGCAGAAAGTGAACATGAACTACAAAGACTAATAGATCAAGTCAATAAATCAAATAATGAATATGGACTGGATATAAAATATCCATAAAACAATAGGAACAAATATAATAATAATACTAAACTTCTTCTTCTGCGTTCGTTCTCAAACTCCTGCAGATTAGCAGGATGTAGTCCGGAGAACGGAATGTGTTGTGTCATGGTTTACAGCATTGCTGCGATATCTGCGCCTTTCGGTCTGACACATCCGACTTCAGCATGGCTTTGTGTCACTGGCCCTATATGGGAAGGGACAGCCAACTCCATCCCATAACATCCTTAATCGCTTTTTACGACATGCGTGGAAGGTAACAGGATTGCTATTCTTTGCTAGAAGAACAAGCAGGCTTTAGATCAGCTCGCTCCTGCACAGACAACATATTTTCTCTTCGCATCATCATTGAAGAATCACTCGAATTCCAGTCCCCGCTCATAATCAACTTTGTTGACTTTGAAAAAGCATTTGATAGTCTTCATCGGCCTACGTTATGGAATATTCTACAGCAATACGGTTTTCCTACTAAAATAATCAATGTTATAAAGGCATTCTACACCAACTCACATTGCTGTGTTCAAACAAACACTGAGAAGTCAGAATGGTTCCAAGTTGTTACGGGCGTTAAACAGGGATGCATCATGTCCCCATTACTTTTCTGCGTCGCTATTGATTGGGTCATGAGAAAGAGCACTGAAAATGAGCTGACAGGAATAAAATGGATTAATAATACCGTTCTCGAAGATCTTGACTACGCAGATGACCTGGCCCTTTTGAGCGCAAACCACACAGATGCTCAATCTAAGCTTGACAATCTCCAACACTACTCAAATCAGATAGGGTTGAAAATCAACACATCAAAAACTCATATACTAGATTTTACGAGATCCAACGACAACATAGAAATTCAAAATGTTCCATTATTAAAAGTCAACAATTTTACATATTTAGGCACCAATCTAGCATTGGATGGAGACTCATCAAAAGAAATTTTACACCGTATTGCCCTTGCAGCGGGTGCTTTCAATAAACTACGCAACATATGGACGTCAAACACACTAAGAAACACCACAAAACTCAAGTTATTTAACTCCAACATCATCCCTATTCTATCATATGGGTGCGAAAGTTGGAAAGCCACAAAAGCCACAGATAAAAGACTCGACTCCTTTGAAAACAAATGCCTACGTACCATTCTGAACGTTAAGTGGAGTGACTTTAAATCTAACACTACTATAAGAGAGGAAAGCAAACAAACCTATATATCTTCCTTCATTAGACAAAGGCGTTGGACTTACATCGGCCATGTTCTTAGAATGAACAGCCTAAGAATTCCCAAGCAATCACTATATTGGGTGCCACCTGGAGTAAGAAGAAGAGGGAGACCTAGAGAAACTCTACGAAGAACCATTAATAGAGAAGGCATGTCAATGAACCTAAACAACACGCAACAATTGAAAGACCTGGCAACACAAAGACAGAAATGGAAAGCTATGGTTTCTGCCCTATGCGCCGCCTATGGCCCTGGAGGAACATAACATAACATAACATTCTTTGCTCCCCTTTCGGGCCTCGGCAACACACGGGCGTACATTGTCTTAAGAATACACTCAGTTGTCATGCACCACATCTCTAATGTTACCATACTGGAATACTCCACGAGTTCTTGGTTCTAAGTAAAAAATGTAAACAGGAACCTATACTAATTATAAAGTCCTGGAAAAGATTTGGAGGTAATCTCATTTCCCGCTTGCTGTCTCCTTGGAAATTACCAATGACAAATTGAGCTCTGAAATTAATTTCATGCTTTCCAGAAAAATGTTCTACTTTGACTGGGTCAAATTGTGGCGCCATTATCGTAGGTATTTTTTTTGGGGGGGAAGTTGTTTTATGCTGTTAAGAATCTCTTGGGTGCGATTGTGAGAGATAGCCATTTGAATTGAATACGGTAAGAAGGATTTTGACTATTTAATACTCGCGCAGGTTGTATATAAAGTTAATATGCATTAAATATGAAATGAAATATATGCGCTCAATATGACGTCATTTAATGTTGTGTATTTACATAGGACTTCCGGTAGTGACGTCTGTAGATGGAGGGTGTTTCTCTAATCAAGTCTGGGTCATCCGTCGATCGTTGGATTAATCAACTAACATCGTAAAGACCAGACCGATTTCTGTAACAGAAGTCAGTTTATTCAAATTCCTCTTCATTCAAACGAAAGTAAAACAAACAATAATCATATTATTCAAGAACTGCACAGAATAGCTTTGAACAGACATAATTGGAGAGATCTGACCTCTGCCCTATGCGCTAACTTCAGCGCAAAAGGAAAATGAATGAATACATTTACATAGTCCAGTAACCAAGCGTGACCATTGACTGCAGTTATTTTTTGTTTATTTTTCCTGTTCCTTCTCACATTCCCACCGGATCTTACTTGTAACACAACAATGGTCCTACGAGATTTCTGTCAGAATGTAGTCTACAAGAAAGAAATACGTTATTTCGCAGTTTTATTTGTGCCGATGGTCCAACTCACCAGAATTTGTCCGAAAAATCTAACACGTTCCTCACTTTTACCACATTCACTGAGCGGTGGACGTCTGTAACCATATCCATAGTAGGCCGGCCGTACGAGAGAACTGGTACCATTATTACACGCGGGTCACTAACACCAAAGCTAGTCACTCTTCCTTGACCTTTTCACCTTTGTCTGCGTAGCTATCACTATACTCAAAGAATCACACATATTATTTGTTTCTCTCATCAAACATACTTTTGTTGTGCTAAAAGCCACTTTACCCAATATGCACCAGACATGAGCAGAATCATACATGTTGTATCGTTAGTCAGTAGTCCAAACAATCCACAATGAACCTAAAGATCTAATAAAAACAACTGTAGAACTTCTAAATCAACTGTCTGCCAACAATAAGGTTGTGCTGCAGTGGATCCCTGCACACAGTGTAACAGCAGGAAATGAAGGAGCTGACAGACTGGCAAAGGCAGGTGCAAAAAAGGAACAATTCCAGCACAGAATATCACTCACTGAAGCAAAAACCCTCATCAAAAGACAATATAAAGATACATGGAGTCAGAGAACAGGCAGTAACTTTCCACATGACCCTATTCTAAAGCTAAGCAGGTCACAACAAACCACAATGTTTAAACTTCGCACAGGACACTGCAGACTACAAGCACATCTCCACAAAATTAAGTCTGTCCAAACTGACCAATGCCCATTTCAAAAGGGTCCCCAGACTCCAGATCATATTCTGCAGACATACCCACTCTTTGATGACGTGAGAACTAAAATATGGCTCCAAGAGACAGATCTGAAGGTAAAGCTGTGGGACAACCGTGAGGACCTCCTGCTGACGACTGAATTCGTGGAGGCGGCCCACCTCCCTGTATAGACTTATGAGCATAGGAAACTGATCGCTGAAGAAGAAGAAGTATCGTTAGTGACGTCACAAATTAGTACTCTATATACCCGCAATGTGTGTGACGTAGTATCAGCAACAATATAAATGAGTGCATATCGACTTTACAGACACCCTTTGTATGCACACTACAGACGTCTGTTACATTAGAAATACTTCTTCTTCTTCTGCGTGCATTCTCAAACTCCTGCAGATTAGCAGGATGTAGTCCGGAGAACGGAATGCGTTGTGTCATAGTTTACAGCATTGCTGCAATGTCTGCGCCTTCGGCCGGACACATCCGACTTCAGCATGGCTTTGGGTCACTTACCCTATATTAGATGGGACAGTCAACTCCATCCCATAACCTCCTTAGTCGTCTTTTGCGACATGAATGGAAGGTAAACAGTGTTGCTATTCTTTGTTCCCCTTTCGGGCCCCGGCAACACAGGGCGAAATTAAGATATAAAGAACATAAGACAAATGTGTTCGTTCGATAACAAATAAACAAACTTGCAGGTTATCAGTAACAACTTTTGGCGATGGGGAAACGTCGGAAACTTGGTTTGTTTGGACACGTAACGCGACATAGTTCCTTTTGGATAACTATTTTGCAACGTGAAATTGAGGGTTGCATGATTAAAGTGAATGATATAGTATTAAAACAGGTCCACCAATTCAAATATTTAGGTACAACGATTACAGCAGATGGAAGAAGTTCAACAGAAATAAGATGTAGAATAGGACAGGCAAAAACAACATTCAGAAAAATGAAAATTATACTATGTAATATGACCTTGTCATTAGAGGTGAGAAAGAGAGTTCTGCAGTGCTATATAAACCCTATACTAACATATGGGTGCGAGTCTTGGACAATAAACACAGTGGAAAGTTGGAAATTAGAGGCAACAGAGATGTGGTTCTACAGAAGAATGATGAGAATACCATGGACTGCCAGAAAACTAATGTTGAGGTGATGAAAGAGTCAAATGCGAAACGGATCTTAATCAACAATATAAGAAAAAGGCAATCTTCTCTTTTTTTTTGGCCACTTCATGAGACAGGCAAGTTTAGAGAACATAGTCACAACAGGCAAAATTGAAGGCAACAGAGACAGAGGACGACAACGTGAGAAAAATATTAGACAGTTTGACAACCTGACACGGCAGGGAAACAACAACGACTTTGATACATAATACTGTGGACAGAGAGCTGTGGAGAGCCATGACCACCTACGCCAACCGGCATGGCACCCGATGATGATGATGAGTTGAGGGTTGGAAAAGATTGAACCGAAGGAAATTTTAATTGACAACATTAAGGAATGGTGAGTGCCACTGCTCCCGCTAAGTTGCGCTGTCGTGCGGTAGCGCACACATGTTTAACCCTTTGGCGCACACAGTTTGGACAAACCTCACAAGACTTGCGTATAGTAATTTGTGTAAATCTTCCTATAATAACACATTGAGCTTGTTTAAATAGAATATATATGAAGTGGTACATTCGTTCGAGAACGCTGTCTTCGCTTCGGATACTCTAAACGCATCTCTGTTCCTTGCCAAGCAGGCCTGCATTGGCCAGAGACATGTAAATACATTCTTTGATGTTGCTGGTCCATCATTATCTTGGTCTTCCTCCTCTTCTTCTCGAAAAGCTGATTCTAGTGAACAGAGTGCAAGAGAAGAAATATAATATGCTAAAGAATATTAACGTTTTTGTTAGGTAAATACTTTGAGCAGATGAAGAGTGTTTAAAAAATTAACAGTCCACGGAAATATAATATTAACAGCCCACAGTGATCGATTATTGCCAATAAAAAATATTTTTTTTATGTTCACTATCGAAAATACGTACTTGCTGCGGAAAACTGAAATCGAACAGGTAAGTCCAGACATAAGAGTAATGAAGATTTGCTAACCACTGTAGACACACATAATAACACACACACATCTAATGTACAAAAATGAATACATACATGTGACACAAAACTAACAGAAACTATGGAACAACTAGAATCATACATGAAACAGTCGCTCGTTGATTCGGTCCGCTTTAAGAGTGTCATATTGGTAAATGTAGCGGTTCTTAAGCGTAAGACAGATCCGGTCGTCAGAGAAGCACGGCTTAATGGTCGTAACCTGAATGGTTACGTCCTGGGAGCCCAGATGACCCGTGTCATTGAAGTGGACGTCTACATGATAACCCAAATGGTATTTTTATACTATAAAGATGCTCACAGAATCGGTCTGCGAGCCTCCTTCCAGTTTTACCTATATATTCCATCTCGCAACGCTTGCATATGACACGTTGCGGGACACACATATGAAGCTCTTCTTAATGGTGAAGGTCGTTTTAGGGAAAGCGAAAGACCGGGTCTGGGTGACATAGGCACAGGTGTAGCATTTGCTGCGTTTGCAGCTGATGATGCCGAGAGGTTCGGAACTTCAGGCGGGAGGTGACTCCAGACCAGTAGACCCATGAGGTTCTTGACACGTCTGTAAGCAACAAGGAAGGGGTGGGGGGGGGGGTCACAAGAACACTTCCCGCGTCTCGGGATCAGACTGGAGAAGAGGAAGATTACGAAGCAGGACATGACGAACGGCAGCGCTATGTGGGTGGAACAATATAACTGGTTTAATAGACTCTGTAGCACTTATATTGAAAAACCGAAATCCTTCTTTCCGTGTCTGCATTTAGAAAACGCATATATTCGTTCGGTAACACATAGACAAACGGTGGGTACAATACACGAATCAGTTGACAGGTTTCTACAGAACAAAAAGCAAACATAACTAAGCGGAATGAAATTCCGATAAAGTCGTATATACCGATGTATTCTATATTCGTCACGTTGCGCGATGAAAGCCTCTGATCAATCGACATGCGCGCTGCACACTGAGTGGGAGGTGGATGACCAGTTCATTTCGCGAAAATCGCTAGATCGGTATTTTAAGTTACGACTTTTTAAGTTTCCGAGATAGTGCAATAGCATATGAAATTAAAAAGTTGGTATGTTGTCACGTGATTTGTCCACCGATTCTTATATTGTTCCAAACGGTGCAAGCTTGCTACGCTATAACATTGACAGGAGGAGGGCGCGTAACACTCTTCACTCCTCCACTTTAGGAAATCAGACCGTTAGCGCTAGGGATTTACCCGTTTTTTTCTTCTTCACTCTTGTCTACTGTACTCTCGTCCTATAATATGTTCATTCTAAGAATGAAGTAGGTCAGTGCTTATGATTGGTTCTTGGACACAGAACGCATAAATCGAATGTTGAATGCGCAATAATATAGTTCATTAGAACATAATACTGTTGTTAATTGAAATCAATTTGTTCTAAATGAAACATGTCTGTCACAATAGTAATGTATGTTTTACATGTCTGTCAGAATAGTAATGTATGTTTTACGTGTCTGTCACAATAGTAATGTATGTTTTACATGTTTGTCACAATAGTAATGTATGTTTTACGTGTCTGTCACAATAGTAATGTATGTTTTACGTGTTTGTCACAATAGTAATGTATGTTTTACGTGTCTGTCACAATAGTAATGTATGTTTTACGTGTTTGTCACAATAGTAATGTATGTTTTACATGTTTGTCACAATAGTAATGTATGTTTTACGTGTCTGTCAGAATAGTAATGTATGTTTTACGTGTCTGTCACAATAGTAATGTATGTTTTACATGTCTGTCAGAATAGTAATGTATGTTTTACGTGTCTGTCACAATAGTAATGTATGTTTTACATGTTTGTCACAATAGTAATGTATGTTTTACGTGTCTGTCACAATAGTAATGTATGTTTTACATGTTTGTCACAATAGTAATGTATGTTTTACGTGTCCAACTCAATAGCAATAGTAATGTATGTTTTGAAATAAATTTCATATAATATATCCTTATCATTACATGATACATGAATATACACGGTGTTATATCGTTGCGCAGGCGCAAAGAGGTCAGGGGGCAACCATAATAGTTTCTTGTCTATTTTCTATCCCCAGGTGGAAGCTGGTTGATAGCGTCCACACTTGCCGCTAAACGTAGGGGTGGGAGCTGCAAGTTTCTGTTCAAGGCCAGATGTGACGCCTGAGTCGTACTGAGTCTGTGTTTGTGGAGGGTGGTCGTGATGTTATCGATCCATTTCTTTCTCGGTCTTCCCTTGACTCTGTATCCAGATGCTCGTTTGTTATAAGCTATCAGTGGTATTTGGGAGGGGACAGGATTGCAATTACGTAATTTCTGAATAATTAATTATGTTATTGTTTTTTTTAATGTCACCAGCTGTATAAAAATAACCTGTTGTCGCGGAATAATATGTGGCTGTGTTTTGTCCCATTGGCTCATTTTAATCTTAGAGTGAACAGGGCATAGAGGGAACATTACAAAGTCGGGTTGTTTTTTTTCAATGAATCAAGACAAAAGTGGTTCGATAGTGTTTAATGCTGATGTCTCTAATTCTGCACCGGTATTCACGATTACATTCAAACAGTGAGTAAACAAACAATATTAGAACCCAAATATATACCACAACAACAGGTAAAAACAATAAGTAAATATATAATACTAGAATCCACATGTACAGAGAAAAATTCCCACGTCATAAACTGACAGTAAGATCAGTGGAAGAGCAGCTAAAACATGTAATATGACATCTGTATCAAGCGAAGAGACAGAAGATCAATTCATGCCAATATCTGAAGGAAAGAACTACTTGACCTTACCTAATTATTCATGACGATATTCAGCTGTTTTAAGCAAAGTCCAAGCTAACCTTAAACTCCTTCAGGCTTATTTATAATGAACAATGTCATAATAATCCTTCTTCTTCAGCGTTCATTCTCAAACTCCTGCTGGATCTATACTGTAGCAGTACTACTAGATCTCCAGCAGGATGCAGTCCAGATAATGGAAATGCGTTGTGTCGCCGTTTTATTTGCGCCAATGGTCCGGCACATCCGTCTTCGGTGAAATAATAATCCAGAAATATTGATGACACGTTTAGGTCATAATAGACATAAAGATTTACAAGGCGTTGGGGGTTGATAAGCCCATACGATCAGAAAATAAATCACAGCTAGATAAGCCCATACGATCAGAAAATAAATCACAGTTAGATATACATTGGTCAAGCTTAATATAATGGGGATAGACAATAGACAAGCAACTATAATGGTTGCCCCCTGACCTCTTTGCGCCTGCGCAACGATATAACAGCGGGTATATTCATGTATCATGTAATGATAACTTTATATTATATGAAATTTATTTCAAAACATACATTACTATTGTGATACACATGTAAAACTTACATTACTTAATATAAATGTTCTATATATCTGTGACACCGTAAAAATTGCGGTGTACACAAAAAGAACTATACCTAAGTTTAACATAATATAAATGTTCTATATATCTGTTACACCGTAAAAATTGCAGTGTACACAAAAAGAACTACACTAAGTTTAACATAATATAAATGTTCTATATATCTGTTACACCGTAAAAATTGCAGTGTACACAAAAAGAACTACACTAAGTTTAACATAATATAAATGTTCTATATATCTGTTACACCGTAAAAATTGCGGTGTACACAAAAAGAACTATACCTAAGTTTAACATAATATAAATGCAGGGTGTGGTTCACTACGGGAATCAGTGGCCACACTTCAACAGAACAAATTATATATTATTTAACGAACAAACTTTCGCTAAAGACGCATAAACCACCGGATCCATCGATCTGCTCGCAACGTACTGAGATCCCCCCTGCCCCCCCCTCTTCCCTTGTACACGATTCATGTCAGGACCGTGTTGTCAATACACGATATTATTTGGTGGTCTCGTTTTCTGCTTTCAACGTCAATCGTTCCTTGCAAAACAGTTTTAGAACGTGAGTGGTGTCTCCTTACATATCCAAACCAAACCAACTGCCATAAGTAGTTCTTGATAAACTGCAAGTTTGTATATTTGCTGCCAATCAATATATATTTCTTTTTGTGTTCTATATAATTGATTTTTTACAGACTCTGTACTACTTATATTTAAAATCCGAAATCCTTCTTTCTGTGTCTGCATTTAGAAAAAACACAAATTCGTTCTCTAACAGATAGACAATATTGGAGATAGTCACAGATAAGTTTGCTACGTTGGGACATGTACTAACATAGAAAAGAGGGGGGGGGGGGGTAATACTCAACAACCTCCCCTTGAGGAAACCAAACCACTAGGAATTTTGCCTTCTTTTTCAGTGTTCATTCTCACACTCCCCGTGGGATCTCTCTTGTAGCAGTACCATGGTCCTTCTAGATTTACAACATAATGTAGTCCAGAGAATGGAAATGGAGTGTATCGTCGTTTTATCGCTGATCCCCCCCCTCTCTCTATAACAGTACACAAAACTGGTCCCAAAAAAATCTCATGAAATGAAGTTTTTTCACAGGAAAATGAAGGAATTACACAGGAAAATGAAGGAATTACACAGGAAAATGAAGGAATTACACAGGAAAATGAAGGAATTACACAGGAAAATGAAGGAATTACACAGGAAAATGAAGGAATTACACAGGAAAATGAAGGAATTACACAGGAAAATGAAGGAATTACACAAGAAAATTACAAACGAACGCAGGAAATGGACGAATGTCCTTTATTTTAGGTAAATCCCTTATACCTTACTAGAGACGTACATACGACATTATAAAATACAATATTGATGACGTCAGCTTAGCTTGAAATCTCACCGTTTCCTCCTGAAAAAAAAACAACAAACTAGCCAAGCTACATGTGAGCTTTAGATAAAATGCGAATTTTAATTTCCCTTAGAGTGCGAATTATTTCGATCTTTTGTGATTTTTAGATGATTTTTAGAGGGGAAATAAGCAAGTACGTAAAGTTAAGCCATAGCATTTGTGTTAACTTTAGGGGGAAATAGACTTGTGTACATAATGTTATTGAAAACATAGTTTTATTTAAGTTTAGTTTTATTGAGAGTATTGTTTTATTGAAAGTATAATTTTATTGGGAGTAGAGTTTTTTCTGGTTTGGTCATCTGGAAAGAATGCCGTGTGATTCATTAGTTTATAAAGCATATTTGAAGAGAGGAGAAGCAGAAAGAAGAGCCAAGGGTAGACCTATAGTACGCTGGATCGACAACATCAAAGAGACATTATACGAACACCAAATAACATTATCTGAAGCTGCCAGAAAAGCGAGAACAAGAACATTATATCTCCCTCGACACCCGTAAAGGATAAAAGAGGAAAGAAAGAAGAAGAAGAGTTTTTTCTTGGTAGTATAGTTTTACTGTGGTTATAGTTTTACTGTGGTTATAGTTTTACTGTGGTTATAGTTTTACTGTGGTTATAGTTTTATTGGAAATATAGTTTTATTGGAAATATAGTTTTATTGGAAATATAGTTTTATTGGAAATATAGTTTTATTGGGAATATAGTTAGTATATGATTAGTTAGTATATATTAACATCTAAACAAATTACAAACAAGTTAAAAATGAGAATTATAAAATGCTATATCTACTCTATATTAATGTATGGCTCAGAAACATGGACAATAAATAAACAATTAGATAACAGAATTGATGCATTTGGGTTGTGGGTATATAGAAGAATAGGGAGAACATCATGGAAAGAGAAGAAAACAAATAAAGAGGTGCTAAAGACACTTAATATGAAGAAAGAACTACTAAGAGAAATAAAGATCATGCAAATAAAATATTTTTGACACATTAAAAGACATGACACCTTATTGAAGACCTTACTTGAGGGTAAAGTCAAAGGGAAGCGAGCAAGAGGTAGGCAGAGATACAAGTGGAGGGTAACATCACACGATGGACAGGTTACAGTCTAGCAGAATGCACCACCAAGACAAGAGACAGGGGATGTGGGAGATCCGTTGCAGCCAACCATCGTTGCGGAGACGGCACTTAATGATGATGATCTCGTATGATGATGTACGCTTCTTGATGTACCGCGGACGTAGCCCAATCTGGTAATATCGGAGCTTACCAGGCATCCACAATTAGTGGATCTCGTAACCCAGTGACCAGGAACTCACGATGTTTGGATTTATATCTATGGCCTACATTATGCAGGTCTATGCGCTGCGTAACTACCTTACATCACACTCCAACCGGTGACGTACTTTTCATTGGCAGGCGATAATATAAATAAATGACCAATAAAATCACAACCGAGACCGTCAGCAGTTAAGTCTTCTGTCCAAAATTAATTAGGAATTCATTTAAGGCCCGCATATAAGGGAGAAGTTCGTGGTGTTGTAGTACTAGGGACTTAGCCGAAAAAGTCGATTAAAAAACACCTAGCTTAGTGATTTTTCCCAGAAAAGTTCTTCATAATTAGGTAAAATCCCCTCCTTAATGTAATCATATTTACGGTCCTACTTCATTCGCTAGGTTTTTATTATTGGCGTGAATTTTATTTATAAAAACTATTTACATAGGCCTACTTGGAATCGCCTACAAAAATAGCCAAGGTCGACCGACGAAAATCACGGTAATAATCGAATTGGGCCTTCTACGTCGTGTTTACTTTGTCTGTGCTCAGGACTTTATTGTCGACTGTCACGAGCACAACAATAGTCGGAGTTAGCTAAGGAAAATGACAATGTACACAATAACAATGTACACAATAACAATGTACACAATAACAATGTAAACAATAACAATGTACACAATAACAATGTACACAATAACAATGTACACAATAACAATGTACACAATGATGCATGTATTAAGGAAGTCATGGAGTCATGGTCGCAGATACGGTGTCCGTAAGGGAAATAATATTTGTTGTACTTTTCTAAAAAAAAATAAAAAAATACCCAATTCGTGCGTTTTTGTTGAAAAATACCACATTTTGATGAAAAATCTGATAACCTTTTTTGTAAAATATCGCTAAGGTCAGAGTTGGGTATATGTACCCGCCTTTTCGATTTCTTCTTCTTCTTCTTCTTCTTCTTTCGTTCACTTGAAACATGTCTATATCTGTAATTCTGTCTCCTTAATAAAACTCACTGTCTTTTGTAGTTCATAGTGTCCCATAGAGCTTTGATTCCAGTGTTGTTTCCTCTGGCTAATATGTCTGCCTCAGCGTTTCATGCTCAGAACACTCTTGAAGTATATGTTTGGCACTCTGTGCTGCCTGTCCACATATACACATGGCCGTGTTGCCAATCTTGAACTTTGTATACATGTGACTGCGGAGTCGGTAGTGTCCTGTTCTGAGACGTAGAATTATAACTTGTTCTGATCTGTTCATAATGTGATAGTCATCTTGTGTTGGTGTTTGTGGCTTTCTTATTGACTTTTCGATAAGTTCCTAGTTCTTATGTCATGTTCTGATGTGCTAGGAAAGGAGAAGGGTTCGAATACCCTAAAACACCCCCTCCCCCTACCTACGGGCTTGAATAGTTTGGATTAACCTGGATTCATCATTTTGTATTCACATAGGTTCAGCATATACACGTTCTTTTATACGGTCTTTACAAAATGTTCATCTTTCTCATTCCTTTCCCTTATTTGCTATATTCATTTATGTATAGCCGCTAAACACATTCACGCTTAACACATACACGCTAAATACATGCAAGCTAAACACATACACGCTAAATACATGCAAGCTAAACACATGCACGATAAATACATTAACGCTAAATACATTCACTCTAAAAATGCATGCAAGCTAAACACATACACGCTAAACATATATACGCTAAACAGATACACGCTAAACATATATACGCTAAACACATACACGCTAAACATATATACGCTAAACACATACACGATACATACATTCACGCTAAACACATTCAGACTAAGCACATTCACGCTAAAACATATAAACGCTAATTATATACACGCTAAATACGTACACTATAAACAAATTCACGCAAAACACATTGACGCTAAACATATACACGTTAAACACATACACGCTAAATACATACACGCTAAATACATGCACGCTAAATACATTCAGACTAAGCACATTCACACGAAACACACACATTCAGACGAAACACACACATTCAGACGAAACACACACATTCAGACGAAACACACACATTCACACGAAACACACACATTCACACGAAACACACACATTCAGACGAAACACACACATTCAGACATGCAGCCACACTAAACACAAACATTCATATTAAAAACACACACTCACACTAAACACATCCATACTACAAACCAAATCACACTAAGCACAAACATTCACACTAAACGCATTCACACTAAGCACATTCACATTAAACGCATTCACACTAAACGCTTTCACACTAAGCGCATTCACACTAAACGCATTCACACAAAGCATTTTCACACTAAGCACATTCACACTAAACGCATTCACACTAAGCACATGCTCACTAAACGCATTCACACTAAACGCATTCACACAAAGCATTTTCACACTAAACACATTCACACTAAACACATTCACACTAAACACACTAACAATAAACACAGTCATACTAAACATATTCACACTAAGTACATCCACACACAGAAACACACATTCACACTAAACTCACACATTCACACCAAAACACATACAACCACACTAAATATAACATTCACACTAAATGCATTCACACTAAGCACATTCAGACTACACACATTCACGTTAAATACACACATTCACACTAAGCACATTCAGACTACACACATTCACGTTAAATACACGCATTCCCACTAAGCACATTCAGGCTACACACATTCACGATAAATACACGCATTCACAATAAACACATTCAGACTACACACATTCACGTTAAGTACACGCATTCACACTAAGCACATTCAGACTACACACATTCACGTTAAATACACGCATTCACACTAAGCACATTCAGACTACACACATTCACGTTAAATACACACATTCACACTAAGCACATTCAGACTACACACATTCACGTTAAATACACGCATTCACACTAAGCACATTCAGACTACACACATTCACGTTAAATACACACATTCACACTAAGCACATTCAGACTACACACATTCACGTTAAATACACACATTCACACTAAGCACATTCAGACTACACACATTCACGTTAAATACATACATTCACACTAAGCACATTCAGTCTACACACATTCACGTTAAATACACACATTCACACTAAGCACATTCAGACTACACACATTCACGTTAAATACACACATTCACACTAAGCACATTCGGACTACACACATTCACGTTAAATACACGCATTCACACTAAGCACATTCAGACTACACACATTCACGTTAAATACACACATTCACACTAAGCACATTCAGACTACACACATTCACGTTAAATACACGCATTCCCACTAAGCACATTCAGGCTACACACATTCACGATAAATACACGCATTCACAATAAACACATTCAGACTACACACATTCACGTTAAGTACACGCATTCACACTAAGCACATTCAGACTACACACATTCACGTTAAATACATACATTCACACTAAGCACATTCAGTCTACACACATTCACGTTAAATACACACATTCACACTAAGCACATTCAGACTACACACATTCACGTTAAATACACACATTCACACTAAGCACATTCAGACTACACACATTCACGTTAAATACATACATCCACACTAAGCACATTCAGACTACACACATTCACACTAAGCACATTCAGACTACACACATTCACGTTAAATACACACATTCACACTAAATACACGTATGAGTGCTCTTAACTATATACCAAAAGAGATAATGTGCCTTTAGTACTCCATGGTACCGTACTAGAGAATATATAATTAGAAGAGGATTTTGGTAGTAGAGCAAAAATTTCTCGTGGGAATTCGTGAATCTGTTCTGATCCCGGATCACCTTAACCTGTCCCACTCTGTAATCCATACCTGCGTTTCTCCCAGCAGACCTACCCTTGCACCTGGAGAATCGACTTTATGTCCGGATAACTGTTTAATAAAAGCAGGTTATCTACGTTTTCTGGATGTGCTTAGCACGAGTGTGTCTGAAACGAGCATTAGACTATTATTTCTGTGTGAATTGATGTGTTCTTCTGTTGGGTTTTTTTTTATAACTATCAATCATTCAAGCCAGAATGTGGAAATTGAGAGTGGTTTGTCCAGGAAACGAAAATCACCAAAAAACAAAGAGTTCTACAAAGGGAGATAAAATATTGGATAAGTAGTTTTCATAACAGGATTCCTGATCTAGAAATATATATACACAATGTGAAACTATAGTTAACAACGTTTAGTTAACTTTCAAACAATTTTAGAGGTTTGTCGGGACAGATTGTGTCAAACTTTGGCTCATTGTGTGATAAAAGTTCACATCTTATATGTATTAGCAGGGCTGAAACTAGGGATTGTTGGACTTAAGCAAGATCTGCTTCCAGCGCTTCTTCTAAGTAACATAACTTCATTGTCTTCCATCAATCACTAGTCTGATATTGCCCATGTATTGTGTGTATTGCTCATGTATTGTGTGTATTGCTCATGTATTGTGTGTATTGGTCATGTATTGTGTGTATTGGTCATGTATTGTGTGTATTGGGCATGTATTGTGCGTATTGATCATGTATTGTGCGTATTGGTCATGCATTGTGTGTATTGGTCATGTATTGTGCGTATTGGTCATGTATTGTGTGTATTGCTCATGTATTGTGTGTATTGGTCATGTATTGTGTGTATTGGTCATGTATTGTGCGTATTGGTCATGTATTGTGTGTATTGGTCATGTATTGTATGTATTGGCCATGTATTGTGCGTATTGGTCATGTATTGTGCGTATTGGTCATGTATTGTGCGTATTGGCCATGTATTGTGCGCATTGGTCATGTATTGTGTGTATTGGTCATTTATTGTGCGTATTGGTCATGTATTGTGTGTATTGGTCATGTATTGTGCGTATTGGTCATGTATTGTGTGTATTGGTCATGTATTGTGCGTATTGGTCACTGTGGTCTTGAACAATAATTTGAAAACTCAACAATCTGCATAGCTACAAAATAACACTTGTTAAACAGTATTTGTATACAAACTATGTCTTGCGCATGTGGTTGTGTCTGTGGGTCTCACCAATGACTCACTAGACAAACCAACCATGGAACAGAAAACTTTAGTAGATGGCATGCCTTTATATTGAGATTATCTTCTTATAGAAGCTTCATGGCACATCATCTATACAATCCCGTAGTCGTAAACTTCGATAACAGTTACCATGTTGTTCCGACAGGCCGACGTTGTGCTTGAACTAGTTACTGGTACGGCGTGGGCGGGCCGAACAACAAATAAATCTGTCGCAAGGGCCAGAGTTGTGCCCTGATGGCGTCTGTTTCAGCAACATTAGATTCGAAACCCCATCGAGTCGAATGGCTGATGGAACAGAGGGCGGAGCACTTATGGGAATGCCCCATGTGCCGTGAGGCAAGTTTCTAATCAAGATTCAAGAAGAAGAAATTATGTCTCACCAATATCAAACATTGCTATTGACAGAGACACTAGCCAAAAAGATTAGAGAATGTGAAATTAGATGTTTTAGGAAAGCTATGAATATCACGAGAAGAGACCGAGGAAGAAATGAATATATCATGAAAGAAATAAAGACTATTTCAAGTCAAGACTACATCGAAAGACAGAAAACTAGATGGTTTGGTCACGTCATGAGATTCAAATTAATGGAAACCAGTCCTGCGTGCAATCAACAGCAAAATATCGTCCATACAAGGCACACGAAACACAAACAAAACAGATTAAACAGAGACTGGCGAGCCATGGTCAATGAAACCCAAATATCTAAAGGCAGATAATTTCTACTTTTCACCACATCGTATAACAGCACAAGCGGAACTGACGATAGATATACCATTTCATGTGTATAGCTTAAACATCATGTCTCAAATTCCGTGCCCCTTGGACCGGAGTTTTCCGATAACAACAACAGGGTAATATCTTGTGATACCTATCTGAACGCTGGTTGTCAGGGAACCTTCCGCAGATGAACTGTTTTGTACATTCATTCATTCATGCATTTTCCTTTTGCGCTAAAGTTAGCGCATAGGGCAGAGGTAAGATCTCTCCAATTCTATCTGTTCAAAGCTATTCTGTGCAGTTTTTGAATAGTATGAATATTGGTTGTTTTACTTTCTCTAAGTATTGTTCTTCTGAGTGTTTCTTTTGGTCTACCCCTGGCTCTTTTGCCTGTAGGTAGCCATTCAAGAGATTGGTGGTGTATTCTGTTGATGTCTGCGCGTAGGACATGCCCGATGTAGGATCAACTGCGTTTCCTGAAAACATCTATGATGAAATTTTGATGTTTCTCTTCTCTGATTTTATCATTCGATTTGTATTCACTCCAATGAGTGTTAGTTATCCTACGAAGACATTTGTTCTCCAAACTCAGTAATTTCTATTCTGAAGATAAGGAGCTTTTCCAGCTCTCACATCCATATGATAGCACCGTAATAACAGGAATATAAATAAGCGCATTTTCGTGCGTGTGCTGATTGACTTTGACCTTCAGATATTAGACAGTCTGTTAAAGGCACTTGATACTAGTATAATGCGAGTTGTAATTTCTGTCATGACACCACCGTCGAGTGTTAATTTTCTTCCTAGATAGGAGTTTTGTACATTACTAAGAACATATATATCGTAACGTCAAAATAATGTATGCGTCGCCATATTAGTGTACCCGAACGCCTAAATTCAATTCGTTTATGGCATCCATGTGTATTGTTTTTGGGAGGCTAAGGCAAGACCCTGAGTGTCACTTCCGCAGGATCAGGGATATAGATATGTTCTCCGTAAAGGGGGTTACCTAAAAAAAGGGTTATTCGCGCGCGTTTTCGTGCGTCAGATGTACCTTTAGATTAGATATTTGATGAACTTTTTGTAAAACATCACTATTGGGGGGACGGGCTTATGGGTTTGCCTTTTTGATGGTCTTTTTGTCTTTCGGCCAAGTTCCTATAACTAAAAGTAATGCTACGATTTGCTGGGGAGAGGGGGAGGGAAGGGGACTTAATACCTCAACCCCTCTCTTGTCTACGAGTCTGTGCATAATATAATTTTGTACATGATTCAACTAACAATCAAATCAACGTCATGTGAACAAAGGAGAAACACAGCAACTCAACATCTTGTGAACAAAGGAGAAACACAGCAACTCAACATCTTGTGAACAAAGGAGAAACACAGCAACTCAACATCTTGTGAACAAAGGAGAAACACAGCAACTCAACATCTTGTGAACAAAGGAGAAACACAGCAACTCAACATCTTGTGAATAAAGCAGGAAACACAGCAACTCAACATCTTGTGAATAAAGGAGAAACACAGCAACTCAACATCTTGTGAACAAAGGAGAAACACAGCAACTCAACATCTTGTGAACACAGGAGAAACACAGCAACTCAACATCTTGTGAACACAGGAGAAACACAGAAACTCAACATCTTGTGAACAAAAGAGAAACACAGCAACTCAACATCTTGTGAACAAAGGAGAAACACAGCAACTCAACATCTTGTGAACAAAGGAGAAACACAGCAACTCAACATCTTGTGAACAAAAAAGAGAAACACAGAAACTCAACATCTTGTGAATAAAGGAGAAACACAGCAACTCAACATCTTTGGATAAAGGAGAAACACAGCAACTCAACATCTTGTGAACAAAGGAGAAACACAGCAACTCAACATCTTGTGAACAAAAAAGAGAAACACAGCAACTCATCATCTTGTGAACAAAGGAGAAACACAGCAACTCAACATCTTGTGAACAAAGGAGAAACACAGCAACTCAACATCTTGTGAACAAAAAAGAGAAACACAGCAACTCAACATCTTGTGAACAAAGGAGAAACACAGCAACTCAACATCTTGTGAACAAAGGAGAAACACAGCAACTCAACATCTTGTGAACAAAAAAGAGAAACACAGCAACTCATCATCTTGTGAACAAAGGAGAAACACAGCAACTCAACATCTTGTGAACAAAAAAGAGAAACACAGCAACTCATCATCTTGTGAACAAAGGAGAAACACAGCAACTCAACATCTTGTGAACAAAGGAGAAACACAGCAACTCAACATCTTGTGAACAAAAAAGAGAAACACAGCAACTCATCATCTTGTGAACAAAGGAGAAACACAGCAACTCAACATCTTGTGAACAAAGGAGAAACACAGCAACTCAACATCTTGTGAACAAAAAAGAGAAACACAGCAACTCATCATCTTGTGAACAAAGGAGAAACACAGCAACTCAACATCTTGTGAACAAAGGAGAAACACAGCAACTCAACATCTTGTGAACAAAGGAGAAACACAGCAACTCAACATCTTGTGAACAAAAAAGAGAAACACAGCAACTCATCATCTTGTGAACAAAGGAGAAACACAGCAACTCAACATCTTGTGAACAAAGGAGAAACACAGCAACTCAACATCTTGTGAACAAAAAAGAGAAACACAGCAACTCATCATCTTGTGAACAAAGGAGAAACACAGCAACTCAACATCTTGTGAACAAAGGAGAAACACAGCAACTCAACATCTTGTGAACAAAGGAGAAACACAGCAACTCAACATCTTGTGACCAGAGGAGAAACACAGCAACTCAACATCTTGTGAACAAAAGAGAAACACAGCAACTCATCATCTTGTGAACAAAGGAGAAACACAGCAACTCAACATCTTGTGAACAAAGGAGAAACACAGCAACTCAACATCTTGTGAACAAAGGAGAAACACAGCAACTCAACGGCATAAACTGGCTAAGCGACAAGAGTAGATCAGGTGTCATCCATAATAATCATCCAATGCCTGAACTGTTCTAGTAATCATCCAATGCCTGAACTGTTCTAGTAATCATCCAATGTCTGAACTGTTCTAGTAATCATCCAATATCTGAACTGTTCTAGTAATCATCCAATGCCTGAACTGTTCTAGTAATCATCCAATGTCTGAGCTGTTCTAGTAATCATCCAATGTCTGAACTGTTCTAGTAATCATCCAATGTCTGAACTGTTCTAGTAATCATCCAATATCTGAACTGTTCTAGTAATCATCCAATGTCTGAGCTGTTCTAGTAATCATCCAATGTCTGAGCTGTTCTAGTAACCATCCAATGCCTGAACTGTTCTAGTAATCATCCAATGTCTGAACTGTTCTAGTAATCATCCAATGTCTGAACTGTTGTAGTAATCATCCAATGTCTGAACTGTTCTAGTAATCATCCAATGCCTGAACTGTTCTAGTAATCATCCAATGCCTGAACTGTTCTAGTAATCATCCAATGTCTGAACTGTTCTAGTAATCATCCAATGTCTGAACTGTTCTAGTAATCATCCAATGCCTGAACTGTTCTAGTAATCATCCAATGCCTGAACTGTTCTAGTAATCATCCAATGTCTGAACTGTTCTAGTAATCATCCAATGCCTGAACTGTTCTAGTAATCATCCAATGCCTGAACTGTTCTAGTAATCATCCAATATCTGAACTGTTCTAGTAATCATCCAATGTCTGAACTGTTGTAGTAATCATCCAATGTCTGAACTGTTCTAGTAATCATCCAATGCCTGAACTGTTCTAGTAATCATCCAATGCCTGAACTGTTCTAGTAATCATCCAATGTATGAACTGTTCTAGTAATCATCCAATGTCTGAACTGTTCTAGTAATCATCCAATGCCTGAACTGTTCTAGTAATCATCCAATGTCTGAACTGTTCTAGTAATCATCCAATGTCTGAACTGTTCTAGTGATCATCCAATGCCTGAACTGTTCTAGTAATCATCCAATGTCGTAACTGTTCTAGTAATCATCCAATGTCTGAACTGTTCTAGTAATCATCCAATGTCTGAACTGTTCTAGTAATCATCCAATGTCTGAACTGTTCTAGTAATCATCCAATGTCTGAACTGTTCTAGTGATCATCCAATGCCTGAACTGTTCTAGTAATCATCCAATGTCGTAACTGTTCTAGTAATCATCCAATGTCTGAACTGTTCTAGTAATCATCCAATGTCTGAACTGTTCTAGTAATCATCCAATGCCTGAACTGTTCTAGTAATCATCCAATGCCTGAACTGTTCTAGTAATCATCCAATGTCTGAACTGTTCAAAGACCACTGAGATTATGGGGATTATACCTCATGAGATAATGACACACATGTAACAAATTACCAGAAGTGGATGTAACAAATGTTCATAATCACTTGTGACGTTCGGACAACAGAATCTTTATGCTTAGATCTTCTTGGGCAATGTTAAATTTTTCTGTATACAAGACGAATTGGCACATCATTCACACAAGATCAAATATCTCGCAGTGAAGTTAACTAATTGTCGTCGACTAAACGGATTATCGACAATTGTGTATTGAACAGTCTCAGAACGTGCAGCTATCGATCGACCCCCATTAAGTCCTGCTCGCAGCTAGAGTTACTAATAAAAGCGATATACATTTTTTGATTGCGTTGCAGACATGAAAACACAGTGGTCATCTTAGCGTGTCTTCAATTTCAGATCACGTACACGCTCGCGTATAGACATACGAGTACACTCAAGTAGAGGATGCATGAGGATAAATAAAAATAGTTCTTACAGCTGGAGGGAATTGAACCAGGTCCGTTCTAGCGGCACCGAATAGCCTTGCAACTCTGTAAACAGGTTTTCCGTACTTGACCTGCCACATCCCCAAAAAATAGATGTGCTCTCGTCAAGATCTTCAACCTGTGTACTAAAGTCACTAACAAAGGACCAATCGAGACAAGGACTACTACAACAACAACTAACATTCAGTGCAGATATTGAAGTATCACATGTATAGACATGATCCGACATTAAAGCATCAATATAACCTGTTTTGCATGTCGTAAGCATATCTCTGTGACCTATGTTACATGTCGTAAGCATATCTCTGTGACCTATGTTAGATGTCGTAAGCATATCTCTGTGACCTATGTTACATGTAAGTATATCTCTGTGACCTATGTTACATGTAAGCATATCTCTGTGACCTATGTTACATGTCGTAAGCATATCTCTGTGACCTATGTTAGATGTCGTAAGCATATCTCTGTGACCTATGTTACAGGTCGTAAGCATATCTCTGTGACCTATATTACATGTCGTAAGCATATCTCTGTGACCTATGTTACATGTCGTAGGCATATCTCTGTGACCTATGTTACATGTTGTAAGCATATCTCTGTGACCTATGTTACATGTAAGTATATCTCTGTGACCTATGTTACATGTAAGCATATCTCTGTGACTTATGTTACATGTCGTAATCATATCTCTGAGACCTATGTTACATGTCGTAAGAAGCGATTAGGATATTTTGGGGATTTATGTTGTCTCTCCCATCTCATACGACTATTTGATCAAAACCGTTGAAGTTAGGTGTGTCGGGACGAATATATCGCAGCTGTAAACCATGACAGAAAGCATTCCGTTATTCGGACTACATCTAACTACCCAGCAGAAGTCTGAGATTAATCAAAGAAGAAGATTCGGAGAAAATTCACCAGAAACTCCATATAAAATGGGACAGCAAGAGCTGAAACTTGAATTTCCCTGTCGTTTGCGTCTGTGGGTCTCGCCAATGGCTCAACCAATTTCCTGTGGCTGAGGCCCATCATAGAGGCACAGTGACTCAGGATGTGACAATCCTTTTTATTTGAACGTTTAATTGCATGCCTGGAGCGATAGAGAAGTTGGGCTAACCAGTAGTCAATTGGTGGCGGGGAATTTGCACAGTGAACATTATCTTGGCTCAAAGCAGTGCATAGGTTGACAACTGTCTTCCTAGTATTGTGATAGTAATTATCTGGTTCTGGCCCGGGGTCGGCCGAAAGTCCACAGACTTCCCAGCAATATAACGCCATTACAACAAATAGTATTTACAAATGAGATCGGACGTCGCCTCGGTTATCAAGGTTCGCGGCAGTGAGTGGGTAACCAGGCTGCTCTGGACGAGAAATTAACTACTGGAGCACATCATAAACAACAACACAAACACACGCACAATACACAACACAGAAAGAACACTTACACAATCACCAAAACATTAAACACAGAAAACCTTGAAGGGAGAACCAGCAGAGCCAAGATTGTCATAAAACAAAGTATTCACTTAACATCCTACAACTGAACATCTGTTGTATAAGACACACAAAACTAGAACTTGCTAATTTACTACACACTCACAAGATACATGAGGCACTCTTACTGGAGACTATACACAAGATACATGAGGCACTCTTACTGGAGACTATACACAAAGACACTGACCCATATCTGTAAGGATATACCAGCTATGTCTTAAGTGTACCAACTGCCGTGGCATAATTACTTATATCAGGAATGCCATTCAAGGGCATGTCACACAGCTAACAGCCCATCCAACAGACATGTAGAAGGTGACCATCTGGCACACTGGAGGAAAATACACAATCTAAAACATATACATCCCACCTCAGACAACATGCAATTTACTGTAACACCATACAACACAATTTCTCAAAACAATACTTGCTGGTGACTTTACTGGCCACTCATCCCGTTGGGGTTACCAAAACCGCAGTGCGACAGAAAGATATATAGAAAAGCTCTGTGAAATAACAAACCTGTCAGCCTTCCCTATACAATTTCTGTACTAACACTTTTGCATAGGCACTATCTGTCTCTCAGTCGACCTGACTTGACTATATGTTCCTATAAAATAAAAGACTCTTGCTCTCTAGAAATCCTTGATGACATCGGAAATGACCATAGACCAATCCTCACCACCATAACAGAAAACTCGCTTGAAGTTTAGCAAGGCAGATTGGAAACTATTCCAAGAAACATCTGAATTCCTGCTATGTAATATCAACAGCAATGCCGTAGAAGCATTTACTGCTGAGGTGACAAAAACCTATCCTCAATTCAGTATCACAAAGCATCCCAAAGGGCAGTAGGAAATTTTAGAAACCATTCTATAATAAAGAAATGCAGGCAGTAATCCTTGAGGCGAAAAAAACAACAAGAGAAGCCCTTTAGATCGCACCTTCACAAGAAACACAAATCCTCTACAACAAAACATGTGCTAAAGTAAAACTAATATGGAAGAAGGCCAAACATAGGAAATGGGCAAAAGCATGCGTAATTTATATCTAAGGGAAAATGGTAGAAAGTCTTAGGCGCTTGTTATTTTTTGGGAAAAGAAGTAGAACAAACGTTAAACTTGTGATGAAAACAGAACAATCACCATAGATCAGAAAAATGCAGAACATTTTAATCATTTGTTTGCAAGTGTGAACAGAGTAGGGAAACTGTCTGAGACTGACAAGAATAATCTGTACCTACTGAAGCAGCAAGAAAAAGTTCAAACTTCTAGCTCATTTGACGATGACTATGCAGGAACTCCAACATGGGCTGAAGAAACTAAAGCCAAGAAAGTCTCCTGGACCAGATCAAATTTATAATGAAATGTTAACATACATGAGCACGTCAGGGAAAGAGGTATTCCTTAGACAAATAAATATGACCTGGAGAAACGAAAAAATGCCTAAACACTAGAGAAATGCTCACATCTTTCTCATCCTGAAAGTAACAAATCTCAAGATGAACCCAAAAGCTACATCCCCGTATTACTAACAAGATGTCTTGGGAAATTGGCAGAAAGAATGGTTAACGCACGACTTTACTGGTTCCTTGAGAGCTCAAACATCCTCTGCCATGAACAGGCTGGCTTCAGAAATGGTAGCTGCACATAAGACCGACTATTTAGGTTGACACAGAAAATACGTGATGGATTCCAAGAAAATCAACACACTTTAGTCATCTTCTTTGACTTACAACAGGCTTATGATCGAGTATGGAGAAAGGGACTGTTGATGAAGATGATTGAGATGGGAATTAGTGGAAAGCTATACAACTGGATAAAATACTTCCTCATTGACATAACAATCCAGACAAAGATAAATATTGCAATCTCATTTAAATACTTCTAGAGGAAGGCTTACCACAGGGTTCTGCTTTGCGCTGCACTCATTTTCTCATTTATATTAATGACCTTGCCAAACATATCAAACCTAAAATAAAAATCGATGCTGATGACGTAACAAAACGGTAGAACCATGCGAATGTTGAAAGTGCTGCCAAAAGACTAAATAGAGATTTAGGAGAACTATACGAGGACTGTAAAACATGGAACATAAACTATGAGAAAACTGTCTATGTCATCTTTACCAAGAGTCATTAAGTAGCTAAAGAAAATATCAGTCTGTGGTTGGATACACAGAAATTGTCCAAACGAGAACATCCCACATATCTTGAAGTCACGCTTGATCGGCAGCTCAACCTCAAGAAGCATGTAGAAAATGTCAAAATAGCACTTAAACGGTTAGAGCTACTGTAAAGATTCTCTGGCACAACTTGAGAATCAGAAAGGATACCATCAGAGGACTATATCTTGGTTACATACGTCCTGCTTTAGAATACAACAGTTCACTCCTGACAACAGGTTCCAAGACAAATGTAGAATCTCTAGACAGAACAATCTGCAGAACAATGCCCTATGCCTTATTAATGGAGCAATAAGATCTACACCAACGGCTGCATGTGAAATACATACACACGTAGAACCTCTTGAAAAACGGATAGATATGGCTGCAATAAAGACTTGTGAAAGAAGCAAAAGAATGAACAAAGACCACCCAAATAAACAACTTGTAGAAAACTGGGAACCAAACGACAGAATAAAATAAAAGTCAGTCCTCAGCCATGTCAATGAAATAAAAGACAGCTATCACCTCCCAGACAAGAGACAAGAACTGCAAAGAGTAGAAAAATGTTTACCATCACGCGTTGGTTTTAAATAGCCGGAAATCAAGACATGATTAATAGATAATGCAACGACCCAGTAAGTCTTATGAAAGCAACACAGAAAACAATAGACACCTACCCAGAACAATGGATTCATGTCTATACTGATGGGTCTGCTTTCTAAGTCACCATCAAAGCAGGTTATTGTGTTTATATAGAATACCCAAACAAAACATTTGATGAGTTATTTGATTCCTGTGGGGAGATATGTTCTAACTATGAAGCTGAATGATGACTAAAAGAAGACCTTCAATGACATGAGGAAAATATTAACATCTAAACAAATTACAAACAAGTTAAAAATGAGAATTTTAAAATGCTATATCTATTCTATATTAATGTATGGCTCAGAAACATGGACACTAAATAAACAATTAGAAGACATAATTGATGCCTTTGAGATGTGGGTATATAGAAGAATAGGGAGAACAGGGAAACATCATGGAAAGAGAAGACAACAAATAAAGAGGTGCTAAAGACACTTAATATGAAGAAAGAACTACTAAGAGAAATAAAGATCAGGCAAATAAAATACTTTGGACATATTAAAAGACATGACACCTTGTTGAAGACCTTACTTGAGGGTAAAGTCAAAGGGAAGCGAGCAAGAGGTAGGCAGAGATACAAGTGGGAGAGTAACATCACACGATGGGCATGTTACAGTCTAGCAGAATGCACCACCAAGACAAGAGACATGGGATGTAGAAGATCCGTTGCTGCCAACCTTCGTTGCGGAGACGGCACTTAATGATGATGATGTAGCAAGACTTTCAACAGTACCACATCACTATAAGGTAGTATAGCACGTCACTATAAGGTAGTATACCACGTCACTATAAGGTAGTATACCACGTCACTATAATGTAGTATACCCTATCCCGGACGTAGCAGTAATTTTGTGACTGTAGATGTTTTCTAGAAATTATATACAATTCAGTAGTTTGCTATTGAAAACTTTTAAATGTTTTATAATTTTATTTTCAAATTTAAAACAATTTAATTTGTGTATAAAAAGTATTGTTGACGTCAACTTTATCAAATCTACTTCTTTCTTGCCATTAACTAACACAATTTTTCTAATACATCTAAACACTAATAACCCCCCCCCCCTAAACACACACCCAATGGTAATCTAATTTATGGATAGCCCCTAAGAAGTAATTATTCGTAATTGCTTGGGTTTGAAACAACAATAACAACACAATAACAACAACAATAACAACACAATAACAACAACAATAACAACAACAATAACAACAACAATAACAACAAATATAATAATAATACTAATAGTAACAATAACAGCAACAATAATACCAATAACCAGAACAATAATAATAATAATAATAATAACAACAATAGGAACAAATATAATAATAATACTAAACTTCTTCTTCTTCTGCGTTCATTCTCAAACTCCTGCAGATTAGCAGGAAGTAGTCCGGAGAACGGAATGCGTTGTGTCATGGTTTACAGCATTGCTGCGATATCTGCACCTTTCGGCTTGACACATCCGATTTCAGCGTGGCTTTGGGTCACTTACCCTATATGGGATGGGACAGCAAACTCCATCCCATAACCTCCTTAGTCGCCTTTTACGATATGTGTGGAAGGTAAACAGTGTTGCCATTATTTGCACCCCTTCCGGTCCCGTCAAAACCCGGGCGACCCGAACAATAATAATAATAGCAACAATAGCAACAAATATAATAATGATACTAATAGTAACAATAACACAAACAATAACACCAATAACCAGAACAATAATAATAATAATAATAACAACAAAAATAGCAACAAAACAACATTTTAAAAATGATAACAATAAGAACAATAACAGCAACAATAACAACAATCAGTCAAATACTCTCGGGGAAAAATAATGATTTTGTTAAGAAAAAATATGGCTAAACGCAACCCAAATGATTCCACAAATTAATCCTTGACCTAAAAAGCCTCCAAACGAAATCTCTTCCGCCGGATACCACAGATTCCGTTCCTGTCAAGAACCATTTCCACGATCGGCTTTGTCCGTTCTGGCTACATATTTTCATCAAACATAAATGCAAAGTCAACAAAATCTGGCAATTTCCGAGCCAATCAGTTGATCCGTGGTTGTCTGACGTGTTCCGATCGTGTACCACATGAGAATCAGTCACAGAGTTCGATGATCGAAACGTGATACTCTCTAGTGGACGAGCAGTCTCTGCTACTAGTTCCATGAGCATCACTTTGAGTGAGTACTTTGTTATTGCACTGATTAAGAGAATCTGTGAACATTGAAAGAAACCAAAATACAAAAAAAACGGAGAATCTAAATATCACCGGATCTTTATTCCTGTCAGTTCGTACTCATGTTTGCCCTATGCTACACTTTTCTACGTTTATCTGCACCTCTATTCATTCATAAAACACACTCTAATTGTAATATCTTTATTCCACACTGTATCTACACATTCATGCTATGTGGCGGCAAGGTACAGAGCGCTTCTGTGACCGCCAAGTTACAGGGATCGAGTCCCGCCTCATAGAATTGTGCATTGAGACTGTTCAGAAAGCAAACTTTCTAATGTGACGTGTCCACCACAGAACGTTGTCCTCACTGCCAATCTGTAAGCCTCTTAGTTTTGTATAAGTTGCCCGGCGTCTTCTTGTGTCATTATCAGAAGGTCTTCGATATCATTTTCCCATTGTAGTTTTGGCCTTCCCCTTGTTCTCCTTCCTGGAACATTTTCCTCCAGAATTAATGTTTCTCTGAGCCACTGTGTCTCTGTTTATGTATGAAATATTAAATGTTATCATTATGATATTCTGCTCCAACTACTCTGCAGAAGTACAGGCTTTAAACATTGCTGTAGAAATAATTAAAAACACAACAAGCCAATGCCAGCAGGTGGTATTTCTTACTGATGCTATGTCTGTCCTACAAGCCCTTGACAGCGATAAGCTGCCAGACCTGAAGAAAGCCATGCGAGAAGTGAGTATCCAAAGAAGGGTAGTACTACAGTGGATATCATCCCGCTGTGGCATACCAGGAAATGAAGAGGCAGAGGCAAAGGATGGAGCAACACAGGAACAAAAAGTCCAAAATAATCACCTACCAAGAAAAGAAGACACTCATCAAAGCATCAGGAAAGTCGACCACCCAAAAGACAATTACCACTATCTCGACAGAGCAGAGCAGGTTATTATCTTCCGCCTCAGAACAGGACACAACAGATTAACCAGCCACTTAAATAGACAAAGATTGGTCCCTTGTGGGCAGACAGTACAGACCACTGAACATATCCTGCAAAACTGCAATACACTAAACCAGTTAAGGGAAGAACACTGACCCAAAGAGATGGATATCCACAGAAAGATATATGGGAGCACTGAGAAGCTTTCAAATACAGCAGCCTTTATTAAGAAAACAGGACTTGCTGTGTAGACATGTCAAACTCCGAACGAGAAGAAGAAGAAGATTATGAGTATCTTGGCATTCAAACAAAATTCTCTGAACGTATTTATATTGCCTAGAATTTCACTACATACAAAAAACGCTGGTTTGATGGCTACCGTCCTAAATAGGATATGCTTCCAATTGTATCGACATCTCATATCCTCGCTTTATCCCATATCAAATTTCTATGCCTCCCATGTGATGACGCTGCCCTGAATGGGAGCTAAGAAAAATCACATGTGGTGTCGTTGTCCTGAATGGGAGCGAAAAATAATCACATGTGATGACGCTGTCCTAATGGGAGCTAAGAATAACCCCATGTGGTGTCACTGTTCTGAATGGGAGCGTAGAATAATCACATGTGGTGTCATTGTTCTGAATGGGAGCTAAGAATAACTATACTGTCGTATGTCATGCAAAACTAAGAGACGACTAAGAAGGTTTCAGGGGTAGGGTCCTATCTCTTAAAGGATAAAAATGACAAAGAATCTTGCCTAAAATCAGATGTGTCCGGTTGAATGATATAGCAGCAATGCTGTACACTATGTAGAATTGCTTTATATTTTCCTGAAGATTGTCCTGTACAGGATATAATTCCGCCGCCGGCAATTGTGCGCCCAAACTGTTCAGAAAGCAATGACAAACTACTAAACGTATTTATATTTCCTAGAAAATAGCTACATACAAAAATGTTGGATTGATGTTCTCAACAGAATATATAACATTTTTGTTACAACCATGTACAGGACATTACCTCTATACAAACAGTTCCTTGTTATTATCAATCCAGGATTGTCTTTTACCGCCTCTCTTCCTTACTTTCGTTGGCGACACAGATAAACCTAATCGTGCAATGTGAATACATCGGCTTTAGCACTACGTGATAACTCGACAAGTTGGATTTGCGAGGCGAGCAAACTGCTCTACCCCCGATACCATGAATATTCTCACGATACCACGAACATTCTCACGATACCATGAATATTCTGACGATACCATGAATATTCTTTAATAAATATTAAATAAATTAAAGAAAGATACAGCATACATTACAGAAAGATACAATATAATTGTACAGAATAGATACAATGTCATTACAAATATTCAGAGTATCAAAGATCAATGGAACATGCTAAAACATTCGATAAACCAAACATCTAAAGAGATAATACCAAAAGTAAAACATACATCAAAACAAAAATGGATGACCGAAGAAATATTAGAATTGATGAGGACCAGAAGGAAAAATAAACACAAGATAGAGGAATATCAGAAAATACATAAGGAGATAAGAGAGAAATGCAAAATAGCAAAAGAAAGTTGGCTGAACAAGAAATGCACAGAAATAGAATTGAATTACAACCAGGATACAACATTACTATATAAGAAAATTGAGATGATAACAGGAAAGAGAACGCAAACAGTTACAGGGTGTCTAAAATCTAAGACAGGGCAGGTATTAATGGGAATAGATCACATAGTACAGAGATGGTCAGAATATATCAAAGAACTTTATGATGACAATAGACCAAAAATAAACATACAAGATAACGGCGAGGATCCATCAATACTCACAGCAGAAGTAAGGGAGGCACTAAGACACATGAAATATGGCAACGCCCCAGGTCCAGACAATATCACATTAGAAGAATTAGCAGCTTTAGATGACTTTGGAGTTGAAATAATCACAAAATTGCTGAATGACATATATAACAGTGGAAACATACCCGAGGACTTAATGAGGTCCATATTTATAGTCTTCTCTACGTTCCTAAGAAACCAGGGACCATCGAATGTGAAGAACACCGTACAATCAGCCTTATGAGCCAAATAATCAAAATACTTCTCAGAATCATCATGAAGAGAGTGAGAAACAAAATAAAATCAGAAGGAAATCAATTTGGCCCTTTTCAACAAATAAAACAAGGAGTCAGACAGTGATGCATGCTTTCACCAGACCTGTTCTCTTTATACAGCGAAAACATATTGCGTGCAATAGTAGATATCCCAGGAATATCAGTGGGAGGACATAACATAAATAATTTGAGATATGCGGATGACACTGTTCTGATTGCAAACAGTGAGGAAGATCTTCAAGATTTAATTAATGTAGTAGTTGCAGAAAGTAAAGAGTAAGGTCTCTTCCTAAATATCAAGAAAACAGAAGTAGTAGTTATTTCAAAGAAACAAAATAACACACATTGCAAGATCAAAGTGAATGTTATATAGCATTAAAACAGGTTCACAAATTCAAATATTTAGGTACAACGATTACAGCAGATGGAAGAAGTTCAACAGAAATAAGAAGCAGAATAGGACAGGCAAAAACAACATTCAGAAAAATGAAAAATATATTGTGTAATATGACCTTGTCATTAGAGGTGAGAAAGAGAGTTCTGCAGTGCTATATAACTCCGATACTAACATATGGATGCGAGTCTTGGACAATAAAAAAACTGGAAAGTGGGAAATTAGAGGCAATAGAGATGTGGTTCTACAGAAGAATGCTGAGAATACCAAGGACTTCTAGAAAATCTAATGTAGAGGTGTTGAAAAAGTCAAATGCGAAACGGACCTTAATCAACAATATAAGAAAAAGGCAATCTTCTTTTATGGCCACTTCATGAGACAGGCAGGTTTAGAGAACATAGTCACAACAGGCAAAATTGAAGGCAACAGAGACAGAGGGCGACAACGTGAGAAAATATTAGACAGTTTGACAACCTGGCACGGCAAGGAAACAACAACGACCTTGATACATAATACTGTGGACAGAGAGCTGTGGACAGCCATGACAATACGTCAGCCGATATGGCACCTGATGATGATGATTACCAGGAACATTTTCACGAAACCATGAACATTCTCACGATACCATGAACTTTCTCACGATACCATGAACATTCTCACGATACCATGAACATTCTCAGATACCATGAACTTTCTCACGATACCATGAACATTCTCACGATACCATGAACTTTCTCACGATACCATGAACATTCTCACGATACCATGAACTTTCTCACGATACCATGAACATTGTCACGATACCATGAACATTCTCACGATACCATGAATATTGTCACGATACCATGAACATCGCATCTTTGGCTCCAATCCCGCTTGCATGCTAAAAGGGCCCAAAATAGAAACAAAGAATACCAAAATTGTGTACCTTCAAGTCATAAAAGACGAATAAGGAGATTATGGGGTTGAGATGGCTGTCCCATCCCATGTAGTGTCAAAGTGACCCAGTAGCCATTCTGAAGTCGGATGTGTCAAGCTAAAAGGCGCGGTTATCGTAGTAAAACTATGATACAATGATTTCCTTTGAGTCCTGCTAATCTTCAGGAGTTTGAGAAAGAAGGCAAAAAAAGAAGACGATAAAGCTCCTTATCTATTTAATGAAAAATATCTAGTACCATATCTTCTGATATTACTCTCATCACCCTTTTACTATAAACTGACAACTTTTTTGTGTCTGCGGACCGATGTATATTTTTTTTCGTGTGATGTGGGGTCTAAAAGCTTTTTTTTAAACATCATATAGAGATCGACATAGTATTTTTTTTAGCTTTGATTGCAGCGCACAAGTACTGTTAGGTCGGCCAGGGGTCCAGAACAAACTGGCTTTACGTGCTGTATTTTTCCCACCACTGCCTTCAATGTTATATCCCAATCTGTCACACAAATCTTGCTCCGAAAACGCAAACATGTATGGCAGTCCTTTAACATCATTTTCTCTGAAAGTCACATACATGTGTATTAAAAAAGTTTTAATTGTGAAGTATGACCCGTCACAATATCTCAGACATTAAATGAACGAAAGACTACAGTGAAACTGTACTATCTATATATCTATCTATACGCTTGTCCCTTGTTTGCCTTGCAGCATCAGGGGTGGAAGAGTTCTCTGGAGATGGCCTTCTTGTGCGCTGTTTGTAAGCTTGTTCCTGTGACTTCTTTGATTTCTGTGATCCATCTTTTACATGGTCTGCCTCTGGCTTTATAACCGTTATGTCTATGTGTCATGGCCATTTGTGGCATGCTATATGTCGGTAGTCTGGAAGCGTGTGAAAACCACTTGATCTGCTGTCTTTTGAAGTGTTCCAATACTGGTATTGTTTTGGTTATCTGTCTGATGTTATCGTTTCTAATTCTATCTCTTAATGACACTCCGAGTATTCTTCGTAGACATGTCATTTCTGCTGTCACTAATTTTCGTTTCTATTCTGATGTCATTGTCCAGGTTTGGCACTGGTAGCATAGTGATGGAATAATAATAGTCTTGTATAATGCAACTTTAGTGTCTATGTTTACATTTTTGTTCTTGAAGATACGTGTCATCTGTCCTAGGGATCTGGTATGTTTTGTTGCATCTATTTTGTATCTCTTTACTGGTTTTCCCTTCACTCAATATAATGCTTCCTAAGTAAGTGAACTCATTTACTTGTTTAAGGTATTTATCATCGATGGAGATAGTGATATTTCTTTCTTTCTTTGCTATTGCCATTATTTCAGTCTTTTCAATATTAATCTTCATGTTGAATTTTTGACATGTTATGTGCAGTTTGTTCATATAGTCTTGCAATTGTTCTTCTGATGTCGCTACTAGTACTTGGTCGTCTGCAAAGAGTAGTTCGTTCAATTTGTCTTTTATGTTAAACTGTACAATGTGTATTAAATGAATATAAGTAAATTTAAATAGGAAGCCAGAGTACAATTTAAAAATTCTTGAGACTAACGGGAATTGAACCAGTCCGTTCAACGGCACCAAATCGCCTAGCAACTATTGCACACGCGTTCTTCCGTACTTGACTAACCGCATCTCCAAAAAAAAGTTGCGATTTCGTCAAGACATTCAAAGCGTGCACTCAAAGTCACCCGAACGGTCCAATCGATACAAGGACTATTACAACAACAACAAACATCTCGTACAGGTATTGAAATATCCTCAGTAACAACAAACACATAACATAATATCCGTATTAGTTATACAAGGGTTGATAGGTCTTCTTGTAAACATGGATAACGTACATAGACAATAATTCAATTCTCGTTAGTCTCAAGAATTTGTAAATGAATATAGTGAAAATGGATAAACAAAATGACCGTTTTACGTTCTCAAACTCCTGTAGATAAGCAGGATGTTGTTCGGATGTAATGCAATGTTAGATTAGGGTTAGGTATGTTGATTCCGCTCTTAGCACACCGGACATATCTATAGGTATTCAGAGATGCGCTTTAGTAAATCTCTCATGGTATAACTCGCCTACGAAATGCGTTGTGCCATGGTTTACAGTTTCGCTGCGATATATCGTACTGATACATCCGACTTCGGCACGACTTCTGTGTCACATTGACTGTCTATGGAAGGGAACATAGATCTTCACCTCGAAATCACCTTAGTCGCCTCGTGGGGGCATGCATGACAGATAACGTTGATAATTTGTGCTCCTGTTTCGTTCCCTGACAACACATGGACAATGATGAACTAATAAATATAATCGACGTTTTGACCAAAATGTGTTTATGAAATCATCACTGCACACATCGAGTCAAACTACTCAATGTGAAGGTGGGGCTTCGCTGAGCCAACAGATACTGGAAACTAAGATTGGTCGAGCCATCCCTGACATCGAGCAGGACAACAGTCCTGCCCAAGCAAGCACATGAACTAAAGTCGGATATACCAGGCGCACCAGTAATCGTGGTATCACGTAACACGACTAGATAATATGTCTTCACAACAACAAATCACTTAAGCTGTGAACAGGTTGCTCTGGACAGCCTATAGTCTTTCTGAAAAAAAAACAATTTCCGCGCTTTTTCTTAAGAAATAAACTAAATAGTTTTTTTCTAATTTTTAGAAAACAAAATATTTCCAATTCAAACAATTTAATTAGTGAATAAAATACATCATTGTTAACGTCAACTTTTGTTGAACCCAAACCACTCTCCTTCTTGTCAACCTCTTTCAAGTTAATTAATCCCCCCCCCACCACTTTCCAATATTGACGGATATTATTATGGACAGACATATTCATTCATTCATTCATTTTCCTTTTGTCCTGAAGTTGGCGCATAGGGCAGAAGTCAGATCTCTCCAATTCTGTCTGTTCAAAGCTATTCTGTGCAGTTCTTGAACAGTATGAATATTGGTTGTTTTACTTTCTTTAAGTATTGTTCTTCTGAGTGTTTCTTTTGGTCTACCCTTTGCTCTTTTGCCTTTAGGTATCCATTCAAGAGATTGGTGGTGTATTCTATTGGTGTCTGCGCGTAGGACATGCCCGATGTAGGACCAACGGCGTTTTCTGATAACATCTGTGATGAAATTTTGATGTGTCTCTTCTCTGATTTTAACATTCGATTTGAATTCACTCCAATGGGTGTTACAGCCATATAGTAGATACATTTACAATTATGAGGTAACTGGATTACGAGAACCACGACCTCTACTATTTTATGATGGTTAATAACTCTGACATAACCAAACTGTACTAAGGTTCACGGTTGAGAGAAGCGTACGTCACGGTCAGAGGTACTTTTACTTGCAAGTTAAGCACAAAATATAAGCGTCTATCGATCTTTTCTTCCATCAATCCATTCTTTCTTTCATCCATTCATCCGTTCATCCATCCATCCGTTCTTCCATCCATCCATCCATCCTTTCTTCCATCCAACCATCCCTTCTTCCATCCATCCATTCTTTCTTCCATCCTTTCTTAATTCCATCCATTCATTCTTTCTTCCATCCATCCATCCTTTCTTCCATCCATTCTTCCTTTCTTCCATCCATCCATCCTTTCATCCATCCATCATTTCTTCCATCCATCCATCCATTCTTTCTTCCATCCTTTCTTCCATCCATTCTTCCTTTCTTCCATCTATCCATCTTTTCTTCCATTCTTTCTTCCATCCATTCTTCCTTTCTTCCATCCATTCTTCCTTTCTTCCATCTATCCATCTTTTCTTCCATCCATCCATCCTTTCTTCCATCCATCCATCCTTTCTTCCATCCATCCATTCTTTCTTCCATCCTTTCTTCCATCCATTCTTTCTTTCTTCCATCCATCCATCCGTTCTTCCATCCATTCATCCTATGTTCCATCCATCCATTCTTTCTTCAATCCTTTCTTCCATCCATTCTTTCTTTCTTCCATCCGTCCATCCTTTCTTCCATCCATCCATCCTTTCTTCCATCCATCCATTATTTCTTCCATCCTTTCTTCCATCCATTCTTTCTTCCATCCTTTTTTCCATCCATCCATCCTTTCTTCCATCCATTCTTCCTTTCTTCCCTCCATCCATCCTTTCTTCCATCCATCCATTCTTTCTTCCATCCTTTCTTCCATCCATTCTTCCTTTCTTCCATCTATCCATCTTTTATTCCATCCTTTCTTCCATCCATTCTTCCTTTCTTCCATCTATCCATCTTTTCTTCCATCCATCCATCCTTTCTTCCATCCATCCATCCTTTCTTCCATCCATCCATTCTTTCTTCCATCCTTTCTTCCATCCATTCTTCCTTTCTTCCATCCGACTATCCTTTTTCTTCCATCCGTTATTCCATCCATTGATTCCGTTCTTCCATCCATCCATCCTTTATTCCATCCATCCATTCTTTCTTCAATCCTTTCTTCCATCCATTCTTCCTTTCTTCCATCCGACCATCCTTTCTTCTATCCATCCATCCTTTCTTCCATCCTTCCATCCTTTGTTCCATCCATCCCTTCTTTCTTCAATCCTTTCTTCCATCCATCCATCCTTTCTTCCATCCATCCGTTCTTCTATCTATCCATCTTTTCTTCCATCCATCCATCCTTTGTTCATCCATCTATTCTTTCTTCCATCTCTCCATCCTTATTCTTCCATCCGTTATTCCATCCATCCATCCGTTCTTCCATCCATCCATCCTTTGTTCCATCCATCCATTCTTTCTTCCATCCTATCTTCCATCAATTCTTCTTTTCTTCCATCCTATCTTCCATCAATTCTTCCTTTCTTCCATCATTCCATCCATCCATCCTTTCTTCCATCTATCCATCCTTGTTCTTCCATTCCTCCATCCATCCATTATTTCATCCATCCTTTCTTCAATCCATCCACTCATTCTTTCATTCATCCATCCATCAGCCATGATCATCGCGTGATCATCAAAAGTGCCGTTCTTACACCCCATTTCTTTGTTGTGACGGTATTCATGATAAAGGCATATTGAGCGAAACGTCGATAAGTGTGTGTTATTATGTTTCCGGTTATTAGCAAAACCATGTTCTAAGTTTCGCCCGTTACATTTTACTTAACAAACCAGAAGTAGACGGATTCATACTTAATGGCACTAGCCATAAGAAATTATAAAAAGAAATAACGACCATACACAAACAGTATTAGTTGAATGTATCCTACTAGAGTAATGTCAACCATATTGAAAATAAAACGGACTGTATCGATCGCGGAACTCGAAAATGTGCCTTGAAATCACTGAGCTAACTACTACAGCGAAGTAATCCTACAAAAGAATTTAGTTGAAGAAATCGATTACATGGATTCGATGAAGACATCCATTAAGACCAGGACTGGGAAAATTAGTAAAATTTTTCTAACATTGTTTTTTATTTTAACTCGGTTTCACTTTCTGGTTATAATATTATAAATATGAAAATGGCGTGGTAAAATACAAAAAATCTGAGAGTAAATGTGGCTCACGGCATGGACAGTTTCAAGCTCAGATTAGCAGAGATGCGGGAAATGTGTGGCTTGATGCATTTAGCGTGTGTTGTACATAAAATAGGTGGAGACCGCACAGGTAATGACGCAAAAACCTGGAAACCTAAGCAGAAAGTGGTATCTGGTATTCTACAATGTATGTCATCATCAAGTGACATGCAGACTGGCGTAGGCGAACATGAATCTAAACAAGTTTTTAACAGCAGTCTTGAGTGATGTAATGTTAGTGGTTAGATTTTCTGATGTTCCACGATGTTACTGCCATCACTTCATTCTTTCCCAATAGGGAGTTCCAGGGGGGGGAGGGGTTCGGTGCCTTGTGCGATAAAGACACAACCTTACTTTCGCTAGGTCAGGCTCAGGATATTTTTTTAATGGGGCTCTGAGTCCAGAGTTCTAGCCTCTATGCCATACGCCACACTCCACGACGTTAAATAATAAAGCATCTGTGCATTCAATCGTATCTCCAATACAACTTACACTATCTGCTTTCGAATCGCGAGCTAATTAAACCAAGACCTGGTTAATGAGTGTCCACAGACATCTAAATATATATATATATATATATATATATATATATATATATATATATATATATATATATATATATATATATATATATATATATATATATATATATATATATATATATATATATAAGGGGAACGCTATAACGTCACAAAAACAGTTGGTTTGTCAGGAAGTGTTTTCAGGATTTCCCGTTCTTAACCAATTTTCAATATCAGAGTTAGAAAATGTATATTCAAGTAGGAAGCATGAGGATAAACGAAAATAATTCTTACAACTGATGGGAATTGAACCAGGTCTGTTCTAGCAGCACCGAATCGCTTGCAACACAAGTAAACAGGTTTACCGTACTTGACCAACCACATCCTCAAAAAAAAGATGTGGTCTCGTCAAGACTTTCAGCCTGTGTACTCAAGTCACTGAGAACAGACCAATCGAAACAAGGACTATTACAACATCAACGAACATCAACGAACATAAACGAACATCAACGTACAAGTATTAAAGTATCCCCAGGAACACAAACACAGAACATGCATATTCGTACACAAGGGCCAATAGGTCTTCTTGTAAACATAAATAACATCGAGACAAAACAATGTTGCTTCTAATAATAACTTATACAAGTAAATTCAAGCAGGAAGCATGAGGATAAATGAAAATAATTCTTACAACTGGTTTTGTTAGAAAATGCATGAGTCTCGTATTTCTCTAGAAAATGTATGAGTCTCGTATGTACGAAGTATTTCTCTAGAAGATGTATGAGTCTCGTATATACGAAGTATTTCTCTAGAAGATGTATGAGTCTCGTATATACGAAGTATTTCTCTCGAAGATGTATGAGTCTCGTATGTACGAATTATTACTCTAGAAAATGTATGAGTCTCGTATGTACGAAGTATTTCTCTAGAAAATGTATGAGTCTCGTATATACGAAGTATTTCTCTAGAAAATGTATGAGTCTCGTATGTACGAAGTATTTCTCTAGAAAATGTATGAGTCTCGTATATACGAAGTATTTCTCTAGAAAATGTATGAGTCTCGTATATACGAAGTATTTCTCTAGAAGATGTATGAGTCTCGTATATACGAAGTATTTCTCTCGAAGATGTATGAGTCTCGTATGTACGAATTATTACTCTAGAAAATGTATGAGTCTCGTATGTACGAAGTATTTCTCTAGAAAATGTATGAGTCTCGTATATACGAAGTATTTCTCTAGAAAATGTATGAGTCTCGTATGTACGAAGTATTTCTCTAGAAAATGTATGAGTCTCGTATATACGAAGTATTTCTCTAGAAAATGTATGAGTCTCGTATGTACAAAGTATTTCTCTAGAAAATGTATCACGGCTATGCCAATTCTTCTTCATCGTTCAATCTCAAACTCCTACTGGATCTCTCTTGTAGCAGTACCATGATCCTATTAAATTTCCAGCAGGATGTAGTCCAGCGAATTTAAATGCGTTGTCCCCGTTTTATTTGCTCCAATGGCCTGACACATCCGTCTTCGGTGGAGCTGTGCCACTTATTGTGGTTTAACTGACTTATCCCGAGCTTTCCATTGGCTGACGGCACAACGTATAAGCGCAGCAATCAATGATCACTCGCAGCAGCCACGATTTCTTCTTCTTTCATTCGCTAATAATTTCTATATCTGCAGTGTTGTTTCTTGTATAAATTGGACAGTGTTTTCCATTTCTTGTTTGTTACCATAAAGTTTAACATTCATTGGTGTATCAGAAGTGTGCACCTTAATGTGTCTTGAGTTTGCATATTCTTGAAGGACATGCTCTGAAGTTTAGTTAACTTGTCCACATCTATACTTTCCTGATGTGCCAATTTTACATTTTGTATACATATGGCTGTTTAGTCTATGTGTCAGTTCTCAGTCGAAATATGATGACTTGTTCTTGTCTATTAAGTAGATGGTAACCGTCCCGTGAAGGTTTGTTAAGACTTTTGGTGTGCCTTTATCGTGAGTTTCTTTTGGTGACAGCTGTTTGGTACATCGGGTTGTTGCATGTTACAACCCTTCTTGGTCACTTTCATTTCCTGCTGTTCCCCAGTATGGTGGCATCCATTTCAGTATAATTCTATACCGATGTTGCACTATGGACAATATCTCTTTTAAGTCTCGTAGTTTATTGAATTGTAGTGCATCTATTACTGATCAAGCATCTATAAGTATTACAATAGAATGTGAGATCATAGATGAATCAAGTTCAGCCAAGATGAGTCAAGCTCAGCCAAGATGAATCAAGCTCAGCTAAGATGAGTCAAGTTCAGTCAAGATGAATCAAGTTCCGCCAAGATTAGTCAAGTTCAGCCAAGATGAGTTAAGTTCAGCCAAGATGAGTCAAGTTCAGCCAAGATGAGTCAAGTTCAGCCAAGATTAGTCAAGTTCAGCCAAGATTCGTCAAGTTCAGCCAAGATGAGTCAAGTTCAGCCAAGATGAGTCAAGTTCAGCCAAGATGAGTCAAGTTCAGCCAAGATGAGTAACATTATATGAGATGAGCACACATAAGTATTTCTGGAAAATGAACTGATTTTTGTGATAATGACGGCCTTTTGTGTCTTTACAGGCGGTCAGGAAGCAGGACATTGTAAAAATTAAATTAACTACCAACCAACTAAAAAATTCACATATGACTACTTGCTGAACGTACTAATTTGTTCACATACTCGAATGCCAAACATGGACAACTACAGCACAAGACAAACGTAAACTAGTGATAGCTGAAATGGCATGCTTACGCAGAATCCTAGAAATATCGCTGAGATAAAGTGAGGAATGAGGACATTAGAAAAAGAGCCGGTACCGCCCTAATCTTGGAATATATTAAGAGACAACAGATCAAATAATGTGCACACATCAGCAGACTACCATCATACAGCATACCACAACAAGTTATCCTACACACATACAGTGAAAGCAGACCATGAAAACGATGGACCACCGAAATAAAAGAGGCGACAAATTCCACAATATACTCAGCACACAGAAAAAACTCTTCTATTCCTGACGCTGAAAGGCAACTAAGGGTTTAGCGAATAAGTAAACTCATTGCCAGGGCAGGTTTTACGGAGAAAGTGCCTTGCCCATTTGGACAAACCTCCTTTCGGTGCTGTTGATTACTTCCAAGGGAGAAGCAATACCAATACCCTTGAAAATATACGTGTGAACTCAGCCAGAGACCATGAGTACGTTATACTGCAGAAGGAGTCCGTAAGAGATGGCAGAAGGCGATTGTTCTGATATTTACTATACAGAAAATCCTGGGAAAGTTTGCTGACAACCGACAGTCGAGTTGGGCTAGGTTTGCAGTCTTCTCAATGAAGAGGACGTGCTACCATCTGTATATTATTTCAAGGACATAACTCTAACTGAATTTCAAAAATGGATGTAACAAATGGTCATCATCATCATGTGATAGACTAACGACATAGGAGAACCTGACGAATCGTAGTCCTCAACCTCTGTTTGCTGAACTACGCCCCATCTTAGCTAAGAGGTGCTGGCATTGATGGGGATTTCTGTCTCATAACATGAGAGCTCTCGCTTTCATATAACAAACACGGATATTACTGTGACTGGAACTGAGGAGAGCGAAGTACGTTGTGCTGGTAGTTTTACAGTGGAGTTGTGTTTTCAGCTTTCGGCCCAGTACATCAGTTTTCGACATGATATAACACTCAAACATGGCACATGTGACTAAACAGCTAATCAGTAGTAATAATTTAAACAAAACATGTATAATACATTAGTTCTACTACAAGAGTTAGATTTCTAGCCACCGTGTATACGTCACAGGATACCGATGTCGGATGTTATATCTCCGAGATACGGTGAAATAAAATATATAAAATATTACAAGACACACACAAACAACACAATCTTAGAACACCAAGATGTCTCTATCATCTTTACCAAGAGTCATAAAGTAGCCAAAGAAAATACCAGTCTATGGTTGGATACACAGAAATTGCCAGGAGAAGAACATCCGAGATATCTTGAAGTCACGCTTGATCGGCAGTTCACACTCAACAACGATGTAGAAAATGTCAAAAATGAAGCACAAACGGTTACAGCTACTGACAAGAATCACTGTCACATCTTATCTTGAGAATCAGACAAGGATATCCTCAGAGAATTAAATCTTGCTTACATACGTTCTTCTTCAGAATTCATTCTCAAACTCTCGCTGGATCTCCTTTATAGCAGGACCATGTTCCTGCTAGATTTCCAGGACGATGTGGTCCAGAGAGTGGAAATGCGTTGTGTCGCCGTTTTATTTGCGCCAATAGCCCGACACATCCGTCTTCGGCGAATATACGTTCTGCTTTAGAATAGAACAGTGCACTTCTGACAATATGTTACAAGACAAATTTAGAATCTCGACAGAGTGCAGAACAATGCCCTACGCCGTGTTAGTGGAGTATGCAATGAGATCTACACCACCCGCTGCATGTGCAAGAACCCCTTGAGATGCGGCTAGATATGGCTGCAATAGAGACTTGTGAAAGAAGCAAAAGAATGAACAGAAACGACCCAAACAAACAACTTGTAAAAGCTGGGAACTAAACCTCAGAATAAAACAACAATCAGTCCTCAACCAAAACAACAGCTCACAAACGCATTCATTTATCACACAATGGCATTGGGTCGAAGGTCATGAGCCTATGGACAGCTGAATCAGCAACCACATAGCTAACAACAGCATCAAGATAGAAACACATAACAGTATCCTAATGCACCAATACACAAACACATAACAGTATCCTAATTCACCAATACACAAACACATAACAGTATCCTATGGCACCAATACACAAACAAATAGCATCATCTTAGAGCCCCAAGGGACACAAATAACAGTATGTTAGACAATCCAGATACACACAAATAACTGTATCTTAGAGAATCAAGATACACACAAATAACTGTATCTTAGAGAATCCAGATACACACAAATAACTGTATCTTAGAGAATCCAGATACACACAAATAACTGTATCTTAGAGAATCCAGATACACACAAATAACTGCATCTTAGAGAATAATGATACACACAAATAACTGTATCTTAGAGAATCATGATACACACAAATAACTGTATCTTAGAGAATCCAGATACACACAAATAACTGTATCTTAGAGAATAATGATACACACAAATAACTGTATCTTAGAGAATCATGATACACACAAATAACTGTATCTTAGAGAATCATGATACACACAAATAACTGCATCTTAGAGAATAATGATACACACAAATAACTGTATCTTAGAGAATCATGATACACACAAATAACTGCATCTTAGAGAATCATGATACACACAAATAACTTTATCTTAGAGAATCATGATACACACAAATAACTGTATCTTAGAGAATCATGATACACACAAATAACTGTATCTTAGAGAATCATGATACACACAAATAACTGCATCTTAGAGAATAATGATACACACAAATAACTGTATCTTAGAGAATCATGATACACACAAATAACAATCTTAGAGAATCATGATACACACAAATAACTGTATCTTAGAGAATCATGATACACACAAATAACTGTATCTTAGAGAATCATGATACACACAAATAACTGTATCTTAGAGAATCATGATACACACAAATAACTGTATCTTAGAGAATCATGATACACACAAATAACTGCATCTTAGAGAATAATGATACACACATATAACTGTATCTTAGAGAATCATGATACACACAAATAACTGCATCTTAGAGAATAATGATACACACAAATAACTGTATCTTAGAGAATCATGATACACACAAATAACTGCATCTTAGAGAATCATGATACACACAAATAACTGTATCTTAGAGAATCATGATACACACAAATAACTGTATCTTAGAGAATCATGATACACACAAATAACTTTCTTAGAGAATCATGATACACACAAATAACTGTATCTTAGAGAATCATGATACACACAAATAACTGTATCTTAGAGAATCATGATACACACAAATAACTGTATCTTAGAGAATCATGATACACACAAATAACTGTATCTTAGAGAATCATGATACACACAAATAACAATCTTAGAGAATAATGATACACACATAAAACTGTATCTTAGAGAATCATGATACACACAAATAACAATCTTAGAGAATCATGATACACACAAATAACTGTATCTTAGAGAATCATGATACACACAAATAACTGTATCTTAGAGAATCATGATACACACAAATAACTGCATCTTAGAGAATAATGATACACACAAATAACTGTATCTTAGAGAATCATGATACACACAAATAACAATCTTAGAGAATCATGATACACACAAATAACTGTATCTTAGAGAATCATGATACACACAAATAACTGTATCTTAGAGAATCATGATACACACAAATAACTGTATCTTAGAGAATCATGATACACACAAATAACTGTATCTTAGAGAATCATGATACACACAAATAACAATCTTAGAGAATAATGATACACACATATAACTGTATCTTAGAGAATCATGATACACACAAATAACAATCTTAGAGAATCATGATACACACAAATAACTGTATCTTAGAGAATCATGATACACACAAATAACTGCATCTTAGAGAATAATGATACACACAAATAACTGTATCTTAGAGAATCATGATACACACAAATAACTGCATCTTAGAGAATCATGATACACACAAATAACTGTATCTTAGAGAATCATGATACACACAAATAACTATCTTAGAGAATCATGATACACACAAATAACTGTATCTTAGAGAATCATGATACACACAAATAACTGTATCTTAGAGAATCATGATACACACAAATAACTGCATCTTAGAGAATCATGATACACACAAATAACTGTATCTTAGAGAATCATGATACACACAAATAACTGCATCTTAGAGAATAATGATACACACATATAACTGTATCTTAGAGAATCATGATACACACAAATAACAATCTTAGAGAATCATGATACACACAAATAACTGTATCTTAGAGAATCATGATACACACAAATAACTGTATCTTAGAGAATCATGATACACACAAATAACTGTATCTTAGAGAATCATGATACACACAAATAACTGTATCTTAGAGAATCATGATACACACAAATAACTGTATCTTAGAGAATCATGATACACACAAATAACTGCATCTTAGAGAATAATGATACACACATATAACTGTATCTTAGAGAATCATGATACACACAAATAACAATCTTAGAGAATCATGATACACACAAATAACTGTATCTTAGAGAATCATGATACACACAAATAACTGTATCTTAGAGAATCATGATACACACAAATAACTGTATCTTAGAGAATCATGATACACACAAATAACTGTATCTTAGAGAATCATGATACACACAAATAACTGTATCTTAGAGAATCATGATACACACAAATAACTGTATCTTAGAGAATCATGATACACACAAATAACTGTATCTTAGAGAATCATGATACACACATATAACTGCATCTTAGGGAATAATGATACACACATATAACTGTATCTTAGAGAATCATGATACACACAAATAACAATCTTAGAGAATCATGATACACACAAATAACTGTATCTTAGAGAATCATGATACACACAAATAACTGTATCTTAGAGAATCATGATACACACAAATAACTGTATCTTAGAGAATCATGATACACACAAATAACTGTATCTTAGAGAATCATGATACACACAAATAACTGCATCTTAGAGAATAATGATACACACAAATAACAATCTTAGAGAATCATGATACACACAAATAACTGCATCTTAGAGAATAATGATACACACAAATAACTATCTTAGAGAATCATGATACACACAAATAACTATCTTAGAGAATCATTATACACACAAATAACAATCTTAGAGAATCATGATACACACAAATAACTGTATCTTAGAGAATCATGATACACACAAATAACTGTATCTTAGAGAATCCAGATACACACAAATAACTTTCTTAGAGAATCATGATACACACAAATAACTGTATCTTAGAGAATCATGATACACACAAATAACTGTATCTTAGAGAATCATGATACACACAAATAACTGTATCTTAGAGAATCATGATACACACAAATAACTGTATCTTAGAGAATCATGATACACACAAATAACTTTCTTAGAGAATCATGATACACACAAATAACTGTATCTTAGAGAATCATGATACACACAAATAACTGTATCTTAGAGAATCATGATACACACAAATAACTGTATCTTAAAGAATCATGATACACACAAATAACTGTATCTTAGAGAATCATGATACACACAAATAACTGCATCTTAGAGAATAATGATACACACAAATAACAATCTTAGAGAATCATGATACACACAAATAACTGCATCTTAGAGAATAATGATACACACAAATAACTATCTTAGAGAATCATGATACACACAAATAACTATCTTAGAGAATCATGATACACACAAATAACTATCTTAGAGAATCATGATACACACAAATAACAATCTTAGAGAATCATGATACACACAAATAACTGTATCTTAGAGAATCATGATACACACAAATAACTGTATCTTAGAGAATCATGATACACACAAATAACTGCATCTTAGAGAATAATGATAAACACAAATAACAATCTTAGAGAATCATGATACACACAAATAACTGCATCTTAGAGAATAATGATACACACAAATAACTATCTTAGAGAATCATGATACACACAAATAACTATCTTAGAGAATCATGATACACACAAATAACAATCTTAGAGAATCATGATACACACAAATAACAATCTTAGAGAATCATGATACACACAAATAACTGTATCTTAGAGAATCATGATACACACAAATAACTGTATCTTAGAGAATCATGATACACACAAATAACTATCTTAGAGAATCATGATACACACAAATAACTGTATCTTAGAGAATCATGATACACACAAATAACTGTATCTTAGAGAATCCAGATACACACAAATAACTTTCTTAGAGAATCATGATACACACAAATAACTGTATCTTAGAGAATCATGATACACACAAATAACTGTATCTTAGAGAATCATGATACACACAAATAACTGTATCTTAGAGAATCATGATACACACAAATAACTGTATCTTAGAGAATCATGATACACACAAATAACTTTCTTAGAGAATCATGATACACACAAATAACTGTATCTTAGAGAATCATGATACACACAAATAACTGTATCTTAGAGAATCATGATACACACAAATAACTGTATCTTAAAGAATCATGATACACACAAATAACTGTATCTTAGAGAATCATGATACACACAAATAACTGCATCTTAGAGAATAATGATACACACAAATAACAATCTTAGAGAATCATGATACACACAAATAACTGTATCTTAGAGAATCATGATACACACAAATAACTGTATCTTAGAGAATCATGATACACACAAATAACTGTATCTTAGAGAATTATGATACACACAAATAACTATCTTAGAGAATCATGATACACACAAATAACTGTATCTTAGAGAATCATGATACACACAAATAACTGTATCTTAGAGAATCATGATACACACAAATAACTGTATCTTAGAGAATCATGATACACACAAATAACTATCTTAGAGAATCATGATACACACAAATAACTGTATCTTAGAGAATCATGATACACACAAATAACTGTATCTTAGAGAATCCAGATACACACAAATAACTTTCTTAGAGAATCATGATACACACAAATAACTGTATCTTAGAGAATCATGATACACACAAATAACTTTCTTAGAGAATCATGATACACACAAATAACTGTATCTTAGAGAATCATGATACACACAAATAACTGTATCTTAGAGAATCATGATACACACAAATAACTGTATCTTAAAGAATCATGATACACACAAATAACTGTATCTTAGAGAATCATGATACACACAAATAACTGCATCTTAGAGAATAATGATACACACAAATAACAATCTTAGAGAATCATGATACACACAAATAACTGCATCTTAGAGAATCATGATACACACAAATAACTGTATCTTAGAGAATCATGATACACACAAATAACTATCTTAGAGAATCATGATACACACAAATAACTATCTTAGAGAATCATGATACACACAAATAACTGTATCTTAGAGAATTATGATACACACAAATAACTATCTTAGAGAATCATGATACACACAAATAACTGTATCTTAGAGAATCATGATACACACAAATAACTGTATCTTAGAGAATCATGATACACACAAATAACTATCTTAGAGAATCATGATACACACAAATAACTATCTTAGAGAATCATGATACACACAAATAACTGTATCTTAGAGAATCATGATACACACAAATAACTATCTTAGAGAATCATGATACACACAAATAACTGCATCTTAGAGAATCATGATACACACAAATAACTGTATCTTAGAGAATCATGATACACACAAATAACTGTATCTTAGAGAATCATGATACACACAAATAACTATCTTAGAGAATCCTGATACACACAAATAACTATCTTAGAGAATCATGATACACACAAATAACTGTATCTTAGAGAATCATGATACACACAAATAACAATCTTAGAGAATCATGATACACACAAATAACTGTATCTTAGAGAATCCAGATACACACAAATAACTGTATCTTAGAGAATCATGATACACACAAATAACTGTATCTTAGAGAATCATGATACACACAAATAACAATCTTAGAGAATCATGATACACACAAATAACTGTATCTTAGAGAATCATGATACACACAAATAACTGTATCTTAGATAATCATGATACACACAAATAACTGTATCTTAGAGAATCATGATACACACAAATAACTGTATCTTAGAGAATCATGATACACACAAATAACTGCATCTTAGAGAATCATGATACACACAAATAACTGTATCTTAGAGAATCATGATACACACAAATAACTGCATCTTAGAGAATCATGATACACACAAATAACTGTATCTTAGAGAATCATGATACACACAAATAACTGTATCTTAGAGAATCCAGATACACACAAATAACTTTCTTAGAGAATCATGATACACACAAATAACTGTATCTTAGAGAATCATGATACACACAAATAACTGTATCTTAGAGAATAATGATACACACAAATAACAATCTTAGAGAATCATGATACACACAAATAACTGCATCTTAGAGAATAATGATACACACAAATAACTGTATCTTAGAGAATAATGATACACACAAATAACAATCTTAGAGAATCATGATACACACAAATAACTGTATCTTAGAGAATCATGATACACACAAATAACTGTATCTTAGAGAATCATGATACACACAAATAACTGTATCTTAGAGAATTATGATACACACAAATAACTGTATCTTAGAGAATCATGATACACACAAATAACTGTATCTTAGAGAATAATGATACACACAAATAACAATCTTAGAGAATAATGATACACACAAATAACTGTATCTTAGAGAATCATGATACACACAAATAACAATCTTAGAGAATCATGATACACACAAATAACTGTATCTTAGAGAATCATGATACACACAAATAACTGTATCTTAGAGAATAATGATACACACAAATAACTGTATCTTAGAGAATCATGATACACACAAATAACAATCTTAGAGAATCATGATACACACAAATAACTGTATCTTAGAGAATCATGATACACACAAATAACTGCATCTTAGAGAATAATGATACACACAAATAACTGTATCTTAGAGAATCATGATACACACAAATAACAATCTTAGAGAATCATGATACACACAAATAACTGTATCTTAGAGAATCATGATACACACAAATAACTTTCTTAGAGAATCATGATACACACAAATAACTGTATCTTAGAGAATCATGATACACACAAATAACTGTATCTTAGAGAATAATGATACACACAAATAACAATCTTAGAGAATCATGATACACACAAATAACTGTATCTTAGAGAATCATGATACACACAAATAACTGTATCTTAGAGAATAATGATACACACAAATAACTGTATCTTAGAGAATCATGATACACACAAATAACAATCTTAGAGAATCATGATACACACAAATAACTGTATCTTAGAGAATCCAGATACACACAAATAACTGTATCTTAGAGAATAATGATACACACAAATAACTGTATCTTAGAGAATCATGATACACACAAATAACTGTATCTTAGAGAATCATGATACACACAAATAACTGCATCTTAGAGAATAATGATACACACAAATAACTGTATCTTAGAGAATCATGATACACACAAATAACAATCTTAGAGAATCATGATACACACAAATAACTGTATCTTAGAGAATCATGATACACACAAATAACTTTCTTAGAGAATCATGATACACACAAATAACTGTATCTTAGAGAATCATGATACACACAAATAACTGTATCTTAGAGAATAATGATACACACAAATAACAATCTTAGAGAATCATGATACACACAAATAACAATCTTAGAGAATCATGATACACACAAATAACAATCTTAGAGAATCATGATACACACAAATAACTGTATCTTAGAGAATCATGATACACACAAATAACTGCATCTTAGAGAATAATGATACACACAAATAACTGCATCTTAGAGAATAATGATACACACAAATAACTGTATCTTAGAGAATCATGATACACACAAATAACAATCTTAGAGAATCATGATACACACAAATAACTTTCTTAGAGAATCATGATACACACAAATAACTGTATCTTAGAGAATCATGATACACACAAATAACTGTATCTTAGAGAATAATGATACACACAAATAACTGTATCTTAGAGAATCATGATACACACAAATAACTGTATCTTAGAGAATCATGATACACACAAATAACTGTATCTTAGAGAATAATGATACACACATATAACTGTATCTTAGAGAATCATGATACACACAAATAACTGTATCTTAGAGAATAATGATACACACATATAACTGTATCTTAGAGAATCATGATACACACAAATAACTGCATCTTAGAGAATCATGATACACACAAATAACTGTATTTTATAGAATCAAGATACACACAAATAACTGTATCTTACACCACAAAGATACAAACAAATAACAGTAGCTTAGAGTACCAAAATACAAGCAAATACAGTATATTAAAACACTAAAATACACACAAGTAACAATACCTTACAGCACGAAGATACAAACTTCTTCTTCTTCTGCGTTCGTTCTCAAACTCCTGCAGATTAGCAGGATGTAGTCCGGATAACGGAATGCGTTGTGTCTTGCTTTACAGTATTGCTGCGATATCTGCGCCTTTCGGCCTGACACATCCTACTTCAGCATGGCTTTGGGTCACTGACCCTGTATGGTATAGGACAGCCAACTCCATCCCATAACCTCCTTAGTCGCCTCTTACGACATACATGGACGTTAAACTGTGTTTCTATTCTTTGCTCCACTTTCGGGCCTCGTCAAAACACGGACGAGATACAAAAAAGTAAAAGTATCTTGGAGCAACAATATACAAACATTTAACAATACCTGGGAGATCAAAAAAGCCAATAAATAACAATATCCTAAAGCATCAGGTTACAAACGCATAACATCACTCAAGAGCCACACAATAACATGACATTGAAGAGCCTGACAATAACATTTCATCGAAGAGACAGACAATAACATTTCATTGAAGAGCCGACAATAACATTTCATTGAAGAGACAGACAATAACATGACATTGAAGAGCCAGACAATAACATGACATTGAAGAGACAGACAATAACATGACATTGAAGAGCCAGACAATAACATGCCATTGAAGAGACAGTCAATAACATGACATTGAAGAGCCACACAATAACAACATTTCATTGAAGAGCCGACAATAACATGACATTGAAGATCCAGACAATAACATTTCATTGAAGAGCCACATTATAACATTTCATTGAAGAGCCAGACAATAACATTTCATTGAAGAGCCTGACAATAACATCACATTGAAGAGCCACACAATAACATCACATTGAAGAGCCACACAATAACAAGACACAGACAATAACAAGACACAGACAATAACAAGACACAGACAATAACACGACACAGACAATAACAAGACACAGACAATAACAAGACACAAACAATAACCAGACACAGACAATAACAAGACACAGACAATAACAAGACACAGACAATAATGTATTCAATACAGTCTATTCTATAAGCTTAGACACAATTTCAAATGATCTGACCTATGTATGAAATTCCATCTTCAGTTAAGATCAATAACAGAGGTATTGATTTCTTGACGTTACTTTTTTTGCTAGGGATGGAACAAACAACGTTTCCTCTACCTGTTTTCTAAAGAGATTTAGAATGTTTCTTCTTTGAGTGAGCGGTTTCATTTTTTCGATTCGGTCGTGACTTTCATTTTATTGAGTCTTATTCGGAAAGAAAATAGAGTGGGAAGAAATAATTGTTAGCGAAAGAAAAGATTCAGGAAGAGATGGTAAAAACATATTGATGAATTAGTGTTAATTTTAGTTGAGTGGCATCGCGGTTATTCTGTCGGGGCCCATAGAGGGAGAAGGGGTATGTTTAGCTGACTCTTGTATCTGCTTACAGGCAGAAGGGGTCTGCTTAGTTGACTCTTGTAACTGCTTACAGGCAGAAGGGGTATGTTTAGCTGACTCTTGTATCTGCTTACAGGCAGAAGGGGTATGTTTAGCTGACTCTTGTATCTGCTTACAGGCAGAATGGGTATGTTTAGCTGACTCTTGTATCTGCTTACGGGCAGAAGGGGTATGTTTAGCTGACTCTTGTATCTGCTTACAGGCAGAAGGGGTATGTTTAGCTGACTCTTGTATCTGCTTACAGGCAGAAGGGGTATGTTTAGCTGACTCTTGTATCTGCTTACAGGCAGAAGGGGTATGTTTAGCTGACTCTTGTATCTGCTTACAGGCAGAAGGGATCTGCTTAACTGACTCTTGTATCTACTTATAGGCAGAAGGGGTCTGCTTAGCTGATTCTAGTATCTGCTTACAGGCAGAAAGGGTCTGCTTATCTTACTCTGGTATCTGCTTACAGGCAGAAGGTGTCTGCTTTGCTGACTCTAGTATCTGTTTACAGGCAGAAGGGGTCTGCATATCTGACTCTTGTATCTGCTTACAGACAGAAGGTGTCTGTTTAGCTGACTCTTGTATCTGCTTACAGGCAGAAGGGGTCTGTTTAGCTGACTCCTGTATCTGCTTACAGGCAGAAGGAGTATGTTTAGCTGACTCCTGTATCTGCTTACATGCAGAAGGGATCTGTTGTGCTCGCTGGTTTATCTACTTGCCGACAGAAGGGGTCTGTTGTGCTCGCTGTATTAACTTCTTACTGACAGAAAGGGTCTGCTTAGTTGGCACTCAACCATTTTCTGTCAGTAACCCCTTGTACCTGAGATGAGGAGAAAGGGCAGACAAAGAAGATGATGGACTGACGACATTAAAGATAACATGAATACTTCGCTAGAAAATGCAAGCCACATCGCCCAAGACAGAGAGAGGTTCAGAGAGTTCATTGGGAAGACAATGTTCTGGAAGGAATACACCACATGACCAACCCCCTTGTATGACAATGTTTCTCTATCTGTGCACTTTCTCCCCTCTCTAAAAGAATTGTATAAATACAAATTTGATGAATTTTTTCCAGATTACTTTGTTTCTCCACCTATATCGTTCATATTGTCACTTTTCCCCCAATTTCAAATGTCTCCCTGGATACATCCTACTAGAAGTCGCTTCAATCCACATTTAGAACCATTAATCTATCTAGAGCGTTCCGTTCTCCTGACTGCACCCTGCTGATCTGCAAGAGTTTCCGAAAAAAGCAGAAGACAAAATTCCCGCCTGTGTATGCAAGGTGTCATCGAAGCACTACTGGGCGACTAAGGAGGTTATCGGATGGAGTTGGTTGTCCCATCCCATATAGGGTCAGTGACCCACAGCCATGCTGAAGTCAAATGTGTCAGGCCGAAAGGCGCAGATATCGCAGCAATGATGTAAACCATGACACGACGCATTCCATTCTCTGGACTACATCCTGATAATCTGCAGGAGTTTGAGAACGAACGCAGAAGAAGAAGAAGTTACCAGCATTCTGAGACGTCATAATATTACTACGTATCAAGCAACCAAACGTGACATAGCACACAACCCGATAGCTATGTCAGAATGGGATTCTTACCATTTTTCTAACTATCCCCTTATCAAGAGCGCATCTTTCTTCATACACAGATACTTCAGACTGCGTCATTCATCTATGATGATCTGATTAATATGACAATTTTCATTGGTCAGTTTTCGTATGCTTAGTGTCGCTGGCCAATGAAATACGCGGATCAAAGATCAACGAGCTTGTGTGACAAGCTATAACTTTCTCATAATTTCCAGAAATTGTGTCCGTATCCTTTTTATGTGCGCATCGATTATTCGTGCCTAACTTTCATAAGACAAGTAGCTTTATGCGATGATCGATTGCTGTGTCCTTGCTTCTACCGCAAGATAAAACACGATATAAATTATATTATCTTTCAGATGTTTGTCTTGTTTATGAAACTATCTACCACTAACGATGACGAATATGTTGGACCAACGGCGCAAATAATATTACGACATAGCAGATACCCGTTCTTCTGACTCTAGTCGTGCAGTATATTTCTTCTACATTCGTTCTCACACTCATTCAAACTAGCAGGATGTAGTCCGGAGAATGGATAGCGTTCTGTCATTGTTTAAAGCTTGGATGCGCCCGTGTGTAGCCGCGACCCGAAAAGGGAGCAAAGAATAGCAACACTGTTTACCTTCCACGCATGTCGTAAAAGGCGAATAAGGAGGTTATGGGATGGAGTTGGCTGTCCAACTATTCTTGTCCCATATAGGGTCAGTGACCCAAAGCCATGCTGAAGTCGGATGTGTCAGGACGAAAGGCACAGATATCGCAGCAATGTTATAAACCGTGACACAACGCATTCCGTTCTTCGGACTACATCCTGCTAACTGCAGGAGTTTGAGAACGAACGCAGAAGAAGAAGAAGAAGAAGAAAGCTTGGATGGAATATCTCCACCTTTCGAATCAATACATCGGACTTCAGCATGTCTGTAGATCTCTTTGACCCTATATTGGATGGGACAACCAATCCCATCCCCTAACCTCTTTCTCTTTATTCACTTCTTTGACAAGCATGACAGTTACAGTATCGCAATTATTTGCTCCTCTTACGAGCAACTGTAACATAAAGTGGCTTTCGTGAATATTTTCTCAGCATCATATCGATAATAGGTACATTGTAATAAAGTTAAGATCCACTTGTCAAAAACTAGAAACAGGATCATGGCATTTTACGAATCACTAGAACTACACAGAAAAAAAAACACAAATCGGGGTTTAGAAACGGGCGGTAATAAATAGCTTTCCTTCATTTCTGAGGTTTCTTCACGAGCAGTTTGTTATTTATTACTGCGTGTTTTTCTGTTAGCGATTGTAAGGAAAAATGTGTAGCTATGTAGCAAAGTTTGAGAATAGACTACTTTTGTGGAAAAGTTAGCAGGGAGAATAGTGTAGATTTGTGGCAAAGTTGGTAGAGAAAAGTTGGGTTGCTTTGTGGCAAAGTTGTAGGGACAATTGTGTAGCGTTGTGCCAACGTTGGTAAAGAGAATTGTGTAACTTTGTGGTAAAGTTGGTTTGGAGAATTGTGGCCCAGTGGGTAGGGAGAATTGTGTAACTTTGTGGTAAAGTTGGTTTGGAGAATTGTGGCCCAGTGGGTAGGGAGAATTGTGTAACTTTGTGGTAAAGTTGGTTTGGAGAATTGTGGCCCAGTGGGTAGGGAGAATTGTGCAACTTTGTGGTAAAGTTGGTATTAAAAATTGTGTAGCATTGTGTTAACGTTTTGTAACAAAATTAACAGGGATTAGAATGTAGTTTTGCAAACAAAGTTCTCAGGGATTGGAATGTAGCTGAAACAACTATGGCACGGAGAAATGTATAGCTCTGTAATAATGTAGGTAGGGAGAAATGTGTAGCTCTGTAACAATTTAGGTAGGGAGAAATGAGTAGCTCTGTAACAATGTTTAAAGGGAGAAGTGTGTAGCTATGTAACAAAGTTAACTTGCTCTGAGATTACAGTGTAGCTCTGTATTGTTCACCTCCGAAGATAAACTGCTAGTTCTTACGTAGCATCGATCTGTGGCCGTAACCATTGTAAGACCCAACGATCTACTACTGTCACCATTGTAAGACTCATCGATCTGCGGCCGTCACCATTGTAAGACCCAACGATCTACTACTGTCACCATTGTAAGAAACATCGATCTGTGGCCGTAACCATTGTAAGACCCATCGATCTGTGGCCGTCACCATTGTAAGACCCAACGATCTACTACTGTCACCATTGTAAGACCCATCGATCTGTGGCCGTAACCATTGTAAGACCCATCGATCTGTGGCCGTAACCATTGTAAGACACATCGACCTGTGGCCGTAACCATTGTAAGACTCATCGATCTGTGGCCGTCACCATTGTAAGACTCATCGATCTGCGGTCATCATCGTAAGACTCATCGATCTGCGGTCATCATCATTGTAAGACTAATTTTCTAACCAAATTTTTGGGAAATTCTTGTGTTATGTCCAATCCTAACTTCCTGTTACACAACCTTCGTCGTCTCCTACTTCTTTACTTCAGCAACAGAATGTCAAGCAATTAATGAAGAGTAGTCGCAGAATGTCACAGTACAGGAACAAGCTATCTCTGCACAGATCAATTCGTGGACATCATTCGCTGAATGTCACAGTACAGGAACAAGCTATCTCTACACAGATCGATTCGTGGTCATCATTCGCTGAATGTCACAGTACAGGAACAAGCTATCTCTACACAGATCGATTCGTGGTCATCATTCGCTGAATGTCACAGTACAGGAACAAGCTATCTCTACACAGATCGATTCGTGGTCATCATTCGCTGGATGTCACAGTACAGGAACAAGCTATCTCTACACAGATCGATTCGTGGTCATCATTCGCTGAATGTCACAGTACAGGAACAAGCTATCTCTACACAGATCGATTCGTGGTCATCATTCGCTGAATGTCACAGTACAGGAACAAGCTATCTCTACACAGATCGATTCGTGGTCATCATTCGCTGAATGTCACAGTACAGGAACAAGCTATCTCTACACAGATCGATTCGTGGACATCATTCGCTGAATGTCACAGTACAGGAACAAGCTATCTCTACACAGATCGATTCGTGGACATCATTCGCTGAATGTCACAGTACAGGAACAAGCTATCTCTACACAGATCGATTCGTGGACATCATTCGCTGAATGTCACAGTACAGGAACAAGCTATCTCTACACAGATCGATTCGTGGACATCATTCGCTGAATGTCACAGTACAGGAACAAGCTATCTCTACACAGATCGATTCGTGGACATCATTCGCTGAATGTCACAGTACAGGAACAAGCTATCTCTACACAGATCGATTCGTGGACATCATTCGCTGAATGTCACAGTACAGGAACAAGCTATCTCTACACAGATCGATTCGTGGACATCATTCACAGAGTTTCACGAGCATCATTCATCTCATCTTCCAACTGTTTTAGTTAGTTTAGTTTAGTTTAGTTTAGTTTAGTTTAGTTTAGATTAGTTTAGATTAGTTTAGTTTAGTTTAGCTGTTAAGTTTGGTTTGGTTTGGTTTGTCTTGACTTCATTTCGTTCCTTTCAGTTCAGTTCAGTGCAGTTTAATTTAGTTTAGTTTAATTTAGTTTAGTTTAGTTTAGTTTAGTTTAGTTTAGCTGTTAGGTTTGATTTGGTTTGGTTTGGCTTGACTCACAGCACGTGGGGCATTCCCATAAGTGCTCCACCCTCTTTTCCAGAAGCCATCCGACACGATGGTGTATCGAGTCTAATGCCGCTGAAACAGACGTCGGCATCAGGGTACAACTCTGGCTCTTGCGACAGGTTTCCTTGTTGTTCCGCCCACCGACCGCCGTGCCCGTAACTAGTTTAAGCACAACGTCATGTCGGAACAACATGGTAACTGTTATCGAAGGTTACGACTACAGAACGTTGTCTTCTCAATGAACTCTCTGTATCCCTCTCTGTCTTAGGCGATGCTGCATGCATTTTCCAAAGATGTATGCATGTTATCTTTAATGTCACCAGCCCATCGCCTTCTTGGTCTTCCCTTTCTCCTCCTCCCAGGTACTCTGCCCTCCATTATTTGTCTTTCTAAACAGATGTGTCTCTTTATATGACCAAACAGGCGTAGTTTTCTTTTTGCTATTATGTTTAGTAACCTACACTCTGGAATCTTCAATGTGTTTATAATATCTGAGTTTATCTTTTTTTCCTTCCATATACTCTAAGTATCCTTCTGTAGCATTTCCTCTCAAAGGCGTTGATCTTCTTTGCCGCTGTCTAACTTTACATGCTTCACATTCGTATGTTACAACCGGAAAAAACAAAAGTTTGTAGCATTAGCAGTTTCGTTTCTATTTTGTTGTTTTCCATGTGTTTTAAACATGTTCTTATATAATATTCAGTATGTCCTTCAGCAAGTGATGACTGCAAATTCTTTTTTTGTCTTGGTTGATAACTCTTCTTCCTATTCTTATATGTTGCTGGTTTCATGCAACCTTACGTTTCATGCAACCTTACGTTTCATGCAACCTTACGTTTCATGCAACCTTACGTTTCATGCAACCTTACGTTTCACTTGAAGATTATCCATTCTAGCAATAATGACGAAATAAGAAATATACCCCACATCTTCCACTTGGTCGAACTCCTTGATTGCATTCAAAATATCAGCACTACCCATTGAACTACCACTGGCAACTGTGACCTGAGCACAAGATAGGCAGAGATACAAAATGGGAGGGAAACATCATGAAATAGACAGAATACAGTTTAGTAGAGTGCATAACCAGGGCATGAGACAAGTCCCTTGCAGTCAACCGTTACTGTAAAACAGCCCCTGATAAATATGGTTTTCTAGGAAATATAAAAACCTTTAGTAGATTAATATTACTCTCTGAATGGCCGAGATGCACAGTGTCGTTCGTCGGGGTTTGAACCCAGTACTTCAGTCGTCCAGTACACGCTCTACACCACACCGCCACTAGCTGGATCTTAATATAAATACAGATATATTGGATCTACATATATCTTCTTCTTCTGCGTTCGTTCTCAAACTCCTACAGATTAGCAGGATGTAGTCCGGAGAACGCAATGCGTTGTGTCATGGTTTACAGCATTGATGCGATATCTGCGCCTTTCGGCCTGACACATCCGACTTCAGCATGGCTTTGGGTCAATGACCCTATATAGGATGAGATGGGACAGCCAACTCCATCCCATAACCTCCTTAGTCGCCTCATACGACATGCATGGAAGGTAAACAGTGATGCTATTCTTTGCTCCCCTTTCGGGCCCCGACAACACATGGGCGGATCTACATATATAATACAATAATATACTTTATATAATACAATAATATACATGCACAACTTATCATCATAATTCTCTACATTTTCTACCCGTTTTAAAACAACGAAAGAATTAATCACCATTTCTCATCGTGAATCTTCCAAATCCCCCTTTCTTCCGGCGCAGTACGCGAAATTGGTTTGTGTCTTCAACTGTCGATAAAGCACTTATTTACTTCCAAAGTAATTTAGTGGAATTTGAAAGTTATTATTTCCAGAGGCCAAATTCAGTCCAACCGCTGATCAAAACTACTAAAGAAATAAATAAGGATTGGCTGATCTAAGTCGACGCTTAAGACAGACAAGACTAATGCAGAAGGTAATCACAAGAGTTCTATTACCGCCCAATCCTTGCAAACAAAGACAGTAAAGTCTTCAAGAACGAGAGCGTATTCCTAAACGATTTTTTTCTCTTTTCTTTATCTTATATTTACTTTAGATTCTGCGACTGTTTTCTGGAGAATCAGACGGATTATCTACGATTAGAATTGCATTATTCCTACTCTGTAGCCCTCTATTTCCTTCATAAATGTCTGCAGTTTCTAGTTCTACTGGAAAATACGTTAAAATGTGGGTTTTTTAATGCTAAAAGATGAAATGCATGGATATTCTCGAAAATGTCCGCAATCAACTGTGTGTTTTGGAACATGTTTGACAACTGTTTGGAAGACACTGTTTGAAAATTAACTGTTTGCATAGTCGAATACTCGATGGAATTTAGTGTTTGAATGTTGTTTTGAAGAAATATAGTGTTTTGAAATCATATTTGCCTTGAGTATTTGAAAATTGTTTGAAAATTGTTTGAAAGTTACCGAGTGTGCAAATATTGTTTGCACAGTTAAGATTGCTTTGGATATTGTTTAGAAAGTTATTAATGTTTTGGGATTTGTTTGAAAAGTGATTAGTGTTTCGGGAATTTTTTGTAAAGGTGTGAGTATTATGACATAGTTGTAAAGGTATGAGTGTTTTTCGAAACAGATACATCTCTATGGTGAGTTGCAGAAGCACAAACGCTCTCAAGGTGGCCAAAAGAAGCGCTAAAAGGACTGGTCAAAGACCTCACTGAATGCCTTTCAACTATACCAAGACATATGGAAAGAACTTGCATAACATATTGCGCTTTAGTCAAAAAAGGCGCAACATCTTGTGAAAAGAAGAGAACTGCAGCAGCTCAACAGCGGAAAATTGCAAAAACAATACCAGTAGACCAAAAACCATGTGCAGTGGACATTCCATGCCCGAATTGTCCAACAACAATTGCGGCCAGAGTATAGCTTATTAGCCATCTACGATTTCATAGTCAATGACATAGCTATAACTGGATTTCAAAAGTGGATGTAATAAATGGATATCATCATCATCATCATTATGTGATGGACGAATAAATACTTGAAATCGAGGAACATCCTGGTACAAAAATAGATATCCAATCGGAGTATGTGAACGAACACAAACGGTAAGAAACATTTTATTTCGGCTTATATGCAGACTATCAATTGTAAACACATGTCAGTTCTTGTTGCCTGGATCGCGTTTCTGCTAGCTTATTTTAGGGATAACTAATATAAATATTATTACAACAATTAATCAATAATTTATTTAAATATTATTTATTTTAAAATTATGGTGTTTTATGGCTTTTTATGGAGAGTTGTGTTTTATATTAACCCTAGCAAAACCCTAAATAAATTAAATGCTAAGTAATACATTATGAACATAAACTGATAAACATAGCCAATGGAAATATTCCAATAGGTAGGCACGCTGTCCAGATAGAAACCCAAATTTGTTATAGAAACGTGCTATAGTCGGCGTATATTATACGAACTAGAAACTAGACAATTTTTGGTTAATGTCTGGGAGATGTGACCAAGTTTTAGCGGAACAAACCATAGGCTCGCAAAATATTATAACACAGATTTACATGGTTCTGTGCATAACATTACTAAAGTTGGACTGTTATGGCGTGATTTGGTCACATATGGCGGTCATGTGCCTATTTTTATTATAGGATAGTGGCCTATATACGAACTAGAAACTTTAGACAATTTTGTTATAGAAAGTTACATATTCGGCCTATATACGGATTGGTTTATATTTGTCTTCTTGGTCTGCCCTTTCTCCTTTCCCAGATAATCTTCTCTCCATTATTTGTCTTTCCAAACAGTTGTGTCTCTTTATATGACCAAACAGGCGTAGTTTTCTTTTTGTTATTGTGTTTTGTAACCAACACTCTGGAATCTTTAATGTGTAACGACTAGCTGACTCATAATTCTACTTTACAGATGAACAGTGACGAGCTGCTGTGATACACAAAACCTATGTTATACACACAGACGTACATTTTTTTCTGCTCTAAATCAAATCAGAAACATGATCGGTGCATGATACTCTCTCAGAGAACGTGTAAACATGATCAGGAAACGCCATGGTAAACAACTTCTACAGATTAATGAGACTGACACAGGTTATTGTGTGCACCTTCAGGAAGAAATCAATAACAATCAAATCTATCATATTTGTAAGTACTCGCGTATAGATTTTTGCCAAGGCTGAATCCAACTGTTTAGTCCACGAAATTACAACGCAATACCGCTACACATAATTATTGTTACAATTTGCTATATTTTACAGATGTTATATTTTACAGATGTTATATTTTACAGATGTTATATTTTACAGATGTTATATTTTACAGATGTTATATTTTACAGATGTTATATTTTACAGATGTTATATTTTACAGATGTTATATTTTACTGTTGCCACATGTGATTGTTGCCACTGCATATAAATATTCAGCAATTACATACTATTACTGGTTGCAACTATAACTAGTTAATATTACTAATTTGTAGCATATCTTATTTAGCACGTAGCCATCACTCCAGTATTTATTGACTGTAGTGATTTTTTACGCAATAGCAATGCATTTAGTAGTCCATCTTGAATGTTTTTACATGGGAGCTGGTCCATGAATGTCATACATGGGTTAGTCCATCTTGAATGTTTTTACATGGGAGCTGGTCCATGAATGTCATACATGGGTTAGTCCATCTTGAATGTTTTTACATGGGAGCTGGTCCATGAATGTCATACATGGGTTAGTCCATCTTGAATGTTTTTACATGGGAGCTGGTCCATGAATGTCATACATGGGTTAGTCCATCTTGAATGTTTTTACATGGGAGCTGGTCCATGAATGTCATACATGGGTTAGTCCATCTTGAATGTTTTATATGGGAGCTAGTCAATTAATGTCATACATGGGTTAGTCCATCTTGAATGTTTTATATGGGAGCTAGTCAATTAATGTCATACATGGGTTAGTCCATCTTGAATGTTTTACATGGGAGCTAGTCAATGAATGTCATACATGGGTTAGTCCATCTTGAATGTTTTATATGGGAGCTAGTCCATGAAAGTCATACATTGGTTAGTCCATCTTGAATGTTTTATATGGGAGCTAGTCCATGAAAGTCATACATTGGTTAGTCCATCTTGAATGTTTTATATGGGAGCTAGTCCATGAATGTCATACATTGGTTAGTCCATCTTGAATGTTTTGCATGGGAGCTAGTCAATGAATGTCATACATGGGTTAGTCCATCTTGAATGTTTTATATGGGAGCTAGTCCATGAAAGTCATACATTGGTTAGTCCATCTTGAATGTTTTATATGGGAGCTAGTCCATTAATGTCATACATGGGTTAATCCATCTTGAATGTTTTATATGGGACCTAATCCATGAAAGTCATACATGGGTTAGTCCATCTTGGATGTTTTAGGAAAGTGTTTCCCAACGTAGGGCTCACGCCCCACTAGGAGAGGGGTCGCAATGTGACTGTTCAGGGGGGGGGCAATTCGAAAAATTTTTAATATGATTAATTTAGGAAATAATTCAATTTTTTAATGTTAACAAATATGTATATGTGTCATAAGGGGCATCAGGAAAAAAACTTGGTAAAAAGACTTAGGTGGGGCATGTTTAAAAAAATGGTTGGGAAACACTTTTTAGTTTATAGCATAACTTATTATTTTTGACTCGGTGGATGGAAAATACAGGATGTGCCGGTGACGGCCAAGGTACCGGGTTCAAATCCCGCGACCGGCAATTGTGTTCTGGACTTTTCAGAAGGGAATAGCGCACTACTGAGCGTATTTATAGTGCCTAGAAAGTCACTACAGCCAAAGAATACTGGGTTGATGCCTAGGTACTGATTGTTGGGCTTGGTTGATGACTAGGTCATGAATGTTGGGCTGGGTTGATGGCTAGGTACTGAATGTTGGGCTGGGTCGATAGCTAGGTACTGAATGTTGGGCTGGGTCGATAGCTAGGTACTGAATGTTGGGCTGGGTCGATGGCTAGGTCATGAATGTTAGGCTGGGATGATGACAGGTCCTGAATGTTGGGCTGGGTTGATGACTAGGTCCTGAATGTTAGGCTGGGTTGATGACTAGGTCCTGAATGTTGGGCTGGGTTGATGACTAGGTCATGAATGTTAGGCTGGGTTGATGACAGGTCCTGAATGTTGGGCTGGGTTGATGACTAGGTCCTGAATGTTGGGCTGGGTTGATGGCTAGGTCCTGAATGTTGGGCTGGGTTGATGGCTAGGTCCTTAATTTTGGGCTGGGTTGATGGCTAGTCCTTAATAGAATCTGCTACTAATTTAAATAACTGTGTAAAGGAAATTGAAAGGGTTTTATGAACATATTAAAATTACTTGCGTATTTGCTTATCTTATGTAGCCTTAAGATGATTTTTTTCAAATAAGAAGTTCATGAAATACTAAGGGAAAATGGAATAAAATAAATTTCAATTATCAAAGATCCTAAACAATAATAAACCGAAATATAACTTAACTGAAATATAACTTAACCGAAATATAACTTAACCGAAATATTCCAAATATGATATCTTGTTGGCAAATCACATATTAGCAAGAACAAAAATATAAAAATATAATTGGATTTATTGTTTGGTAATTTTCCACAAATTAGCTAGATCAGTATTTAAGATCAATTGTTAATTTCAAAAATAAGCGCACATTTATACACAAAGGCAGCTTTCTCCAAATGTACCGCAAAACCAGCAATCACAAATCTTGCGTAACCTGTCAGAATTGTTTATTTTTCTATCAGGAGTTAAAATATATAAATGCCAGAAGATATAAACAATATGCATCTCATGTCAGACGTCTATATCAGACATACTTAGCATATCTAATGAGGTGTTGCAGCCTGAATCAGTTAAGCGGAATTTTTTCCAGTCCGCTGGTGGTCAAATTTTCTAGAACATATTGTGATCAAAAACTCATATACTAGATTTTACAAGATCCAAAACAACATAGAAATTCAAAATGTTCCATTATTAAAAGTCAAACATTTTACATACTTAGGCACTAATCTAGCATTGGATGGAGACTCATCAAAAGAAATTTTACACCGTATTGCCCTTGCAGCGGGTGCTTTCAATAAACTACGTAACATCTGGATGTCAAACACACAAAGAAACTCCACAAAATTCAATATTGTTTAACTCCAACATCATCCCTATTCTATCCTCTGGATACGATAGTTGGAAAACCACAAAAGCCACAAATAAGAGACTAGACACCTTTGAAAACAAATACCTACGTACCATTCTGAATGTTAAGTGGAGTGACTTTAAATCTGACACTACTAAAAGAGAGGAAAGCAAACACACCTATATATCTTCCGTCATTAGACAAAGGCGTTGGACTTACATCAGCCATGTTCTCAGAATGAACAGCCTAAGAATTCCCCAGCAGTCACTATATTGGGTTCCACCTGGAGTAAGAAGAAGAGGGAGACCTAGATAGACCTAGATAGATAACCATTAATAGAGAAGGCATGTCAATGAACCTAAAAAACACGCAACAATTGAAAGACCTGGCAACACAAAGACAGAAATGGAAAGCTATGGTTTCTGCCCTATGCGCCGCCAATGGCCCTGGAGGAACATAACATAATATAACATTATGATCAAGCGGAAACCTAGTTGTACGGGAAAATGACCCAGTCCCTTGTGGTTCCGTTTAAGGCAAGTTCTACAGTATTACATGCATTGTCCCCTGAGCTTACACAATGTCAAACCAGAGACAATCGCAGCGAAACTTTAAACAACGACACTGAACAACAACTACACAAAAGAAATAATTGTGTATCTGGTGATGTATTCCTTCCAAAACGTAGTCTTCCTTATGAATCTCCAGAAATCACCGCGGTCTCTGACAAGTTGTCCCGCTTCCTCTAGCGACATATGCATGCATTCCTGAAATAATCACGTCAATTATTTGATGAGAACTACACGTGTTCAAAAAGTAACTGAGAAATGAAAAGACATTGTGTGCCAGTTGATTTCATGGTAATAATAGGAGTTGTCAGCAGATTTGATGGTGATAATAGGAGTTGTCAGCAGATTTAATGGTGATAATAGGAGTTGTCAGCAGATTTGATGGTGATAATAGGAGTTGTCAGCAGATTTGATGGTGATAATAGGAGTTGTCAGCAGATTTGATGGTGATAATAGGAGTTGTCAGCAGATTTGATGGTGATAATAGGAGTTGTCAGCAGATTTGATGGTGATAATAGGAGTTGTCAGCAGATTTGATGGTGATAATAGGAGTTGTCAGCAGATTTGATGGTGATAATAGGAGTTGTCAGCATATTTGATGGTGATAATAGGAGTTGTCAGCAGATTTGATGGTGATAATAGGAGTTGTCAGCAGATTTGATGGTGATAATAGGAGTTGTCAGCAGATTTGATGGTGATAATAGGAGTTGTCAGCAGATTTGATGGTGATAATAGGAGTTGTCAGCAGATTTTATGGTGATAATAGGAGTTGTCAGCAGATTTGATGGTGATAATAGGAGTTGTCAGCAGATTTGATGGTGATAATAGGAGTTGTCAGCAGATTTGATGGTGATAATAGGAGTTGTCAGCAGATTTGATGGTGATAATAGAAGTTGTCAGCAGATTTGATGGTGATAATAGGAGTTGTCAGCAGATTTGATGGTGATAATAGGAGTTGTCAGCAGATTTGATGGTGATAATAGGAGTTGTCAGCAGATTTGATGGTGATAATAGGAGTTGTCAGCAGATTTGATGGTGATAATAGGAGTTGTCAGCAGATTTGATGGTGATAATAGGAGTTGTCAGCAGATTTGATGGTGATAATAGGAGTTTAAATGCAAGTGTGTTGTCCAGGAGCGAAAGAGGAGAAAAAAATAGCGACACTGTTATAATGATAGGAATATCCTAACAGGCGACAAAGGAGATTTGGTGAATGGACTTGGCTGTACTATCAAATAGAGGGCCAGATGAACCATTAGGCGATGCCGAAGTCGGATATTTAAGGCGGAAATATGCATATACATCATATGCATATGCATATACACTATAACGCAACTAATTCGTTGACTGGACTATATTCTTCTAACCTGCAGGAGTTTCAGAATGTAGGAAGAAGGAGAAGCCACTAAAATATTTGACATGTGTTGCAATAAATCTGTTCATCAATGGGCCTAAACTATCTCTTCTCATCTCCCGGCTACCAAGAAGTCCCGATCCAGCACAAACCTTGAGATCTCCTGACAAAAGAGTGAACCAGGACAACAAATCATGAATGTGGTTTATGAACTACAAACTATTATTTGCTCGAGATCTACTGTTTTGTGTATGTTTGATGAAATGTGCTAGCAGATAGGCTTGGTTCCAGATGTACTGTCTTGTACATGTTTAATGTAATGTGCGAACAGATAGGCTTGGTTCCAGATGTACTGTCTTGTACATGTTTGATGAAATGTGCGAGCAGATAGGCTTGGTTCCAGATCTACTGTCTTGTACATGTTTTATGAAATGTGCGAACAGATAGGCTTGGTTCCAGACGTACTGTCTTGTGTATGTTTGAAGAAATGTGCGAATATATAGGCTTGGTTCCAGATAGGCTTGGTTCAAGATAGGCGTGGTTCCAGATAGACTTGGTTCCAGATAGGCTTGTTTCCAGATAGGCTTGGTTCCAGATAGGCTTGGTTCCAGATAGGCTTGGTTCCAGATAGGCTTGGTTCCAGATAGGCTTGGTTCCAAATAGGCTTGGTTCCAGATAGACTTGGTTCCAGATAGGCTTGGTTCCAATTCGTCTATAGTCGATGAGCTGATGATGGATTAGTGCATGGAGAAGTTGACATTTCATAGCGAGAACATTCTGAATGTGACAACGACAATTTGATGAATTCGCTTTTTCTAATCGCTCAACTTCATCTGGATCTCTCTTGTGGGAGGATCTCTCTCTCTCGTGGTAGGATAACTTCATCTGGATCTCTCTTGTGGTAGGACAACTTCATCTGGATCTCTCTTGTAACAGGACAACTTTATCTGGATCTCTCTTGTGGTAGGACAACTTCATCTGGATCTCTCTTGTGGTAGGACAACTTCATCTGGATCTCTCTTGTGGGAGGATCTCTCTCTCGTGGTAGGATAACTTCATCTGGATCTCTCTTGTGGTAGGACAACTTCATCTGGATCTCTCTTGTAACAGTACAACTTCATCTGGATCTCTCTTGTGGTAGGACAACTTCATCTGGATCTCTCTTGTAACAGGACAACTTCACCTGGATCTCTCTTGTGGTAGGATAACTTCATCTGGATCTCTCTTGTGGTAGGACAGCTTCATCTGGATCTCTCTTGTGGTAGGACAACTCATCTGGATCTCTCTTGTGGGAGGACAACTCATCTGGATCTCTCTTGTGGTAGGATAACTTCATCTGGATCTCTCTTGTGGTAGGATAACTTCATCTGAATCTCTCTTGCAACAGGACAACTTCACCTGGATCTCTCTTGTGGTAGGATAACTTCATCTGGATCTCTCTTGTGGTAGGATAACTTCACCTGGATCTCTCTTGTGGTAGGATAACTTCATCTGGATTTCTCTTGTTGTAGGACAACTTCATCTGGATCTCTCTTGTGGTAGGACAACTTCATCTGGATCTCTCTTGTGGTAGGACAACTTCATCTGGATCTCTCTTGTGGTAGGATAACTTCATCTGGATCTCTCTTGTGGTAGGACAGCTTCATCTGGATCTCTCTTGTGGTAGGACAACTCATCTGGATCTCTCTTGTGGGAGGACAACTCATCTGGATCTCTCTTGTGGTAGGATAACTTCATCTGGATCTCTCTTGTGGTAGGACAACTTCATCTGGATCTCTCTTGTAACAGGACAACTTTATCTGGATCTCTCTTGTGGTAGGACAACTTCATCTGGATCTCTCTTGTGGTAGGACAACTTCATCTGGATCTCTCTTGTGGGAGGATCTCTCTCTCGTGGTAGGATAACTTCATCTGGATCTCTCTTGTAACAGTACAACTTCATCTGGATCTCTCTTGTGGTAGGACAACTTCATCTGGATCTCTCTTGTAACAGGACAACTTCACCTGGATCTCTCTTGTGGTAGGATAACTTCATCTGGATCTCTCTTGTGGTAGGACAGCTTCATCTGGATCTCTCTTGTGGTAGGACAACTCATCTGGATCTCTCTTGTGGGAGGACAACTCATCTGGATCTCTCTTGTGGTAGGATAACTTCATCTGGATCTCTCTTGTGGTAGGATAACTTCATCTGAATCTCTCTTGCAACAGGACAACTTCACCTGGATCTCTCTTGTGGTAGGATAACTTCATCTGGATCTCTCTTGTTGTAGGACACCTTCATCTGGATCTCTCTTGTGGCAGGACAATTTCATCTGGATCTCTTTTGTGGTAGGACAACTTCATCTGGATCTCTCTTGTAACAGGACAACTTCATATGGATCTCTCTTGTGGTAGGACAACTTCATCTGGATCTCTCTTGTGGTAGGACAATGGTCCAGCAATATTTCCAGCAGGATGTAGTTCGGAGAACGGCGACATATTGTGTCGCCGTTCTATTTGATTCATTGACCCGACACAATTGACTTCGACAGATTAGAGATTAAAGTGAGATTAAAAGTATTATATATTAAATGGGGCAACTTAATGGCCCCTGGAACTTACGAAAAAGACAACTGTCAACCTTAGCAAAAATTATGTCAATCTTAGAAAACATTCTGTCAATCTTAGCAACAATTCTGTCAATCTTAGCAAAAATTATGTCAATCTTAGCAACAATTCTGTCAATCTTAGCAACAATTCTGTCAATCTTAGCAACAATTCTGTCAATCTTAGCAAAAATTCTGTCAATCTTAGCAAAAATTATGTCAATCTTAGCAACAATTCTGTCAATCTTAGCAACAATTCTGTCAATCTTAGCAACAATTCTGTCAATCTTAGCGAAGCTTTTTAAGCTTAATTATTATATATCTTACTACTTACTACATTTTTCTTAAACTAATTACCACATCGGGGTCTCCCACCTTAGACTGGTCTTTGTACCCCAATTTTAAATGTGGACCCTCTCCTTTGGTACCGATGTCGTCCAACTTGCGAAACCTTGCATTAGGTAATTTATCCTTGTTGGTCAAAAACACGAGAACCGCAATTTTATTATGTCACTAAATTAAAAAAGACAAAGTTGACTGATAAAAAGTACACAAACTCAAAATTGCCAACGGTAATGAGCAAATTGAAATCATCACAAATTCTGTTGATTTTTCTCAGAAATTAACAACACTTGATACTGCTCAAATGAAATCAAAAGAAGATTAGCCATAGCAATGGAGATGTTAATGAATATGAAGACACTGTGGCAGGCATTCAGCAAACAATTACAATAAAACCTCCAAGGACAAGCATATTTCCTGTGGCAATTTATTGATGGACAATTACACAAATTTGAAATACGAAAATCCAATCTTCAGGTCAAATTGTTACATCAGAATTCGTAGAACTTTCATGGCAATGTAGAATTAAAAAAATTATAAAAATCCTGCAAGACACACAAATATAGAAATCCTGCAAGGACAAATATAGAATTCCTAAAAGTCACAAAACTATACATTCCTTCACGACTCAAAAATATATCGATTATAAACATAGAAGAAGACTTGCTCCTCAAAACTATCACAATAGGCAAGCTAACATATTTTGACATATAAAAAGGCACAATGAAGTACAGAAATTAATCATGGAGGGAAAAGTTCCAAGAAAGAGAACAAGAGACACACCAAGAATGTGATGGACACAGGATGTGGAAGACCTTCTGAATATGGAATTGAAAGAAACTGGGCAACTTGTACAAAACCGACTTACAGCATGGCAGTGATGACAACATTCTGTAAAGGACACTCCAAATAAATGATGTGTCCTGTAGAAAGCTATGAAGCAGGATATTGCTATAAAATGTCATTCTAGTAATAAAATAGTGTTCAATCATGTTCGGCTTGTTTCTAGTATAGCTTGATCAATACTATATTATGTTTGGCTTGTTTCTAGTATAGCTTGATCAATACTATATTATGTTTGGCTTGTTTCTAGTATAGCTTGATCAATACTATATTATGTTTGGCTTGTTTCTAATTATAGCTTGATCAATACTATATTATGTTTGGCTTGTTTCTAGTATAGCTTGATCAATATTATATTATGTTTGGCTTGTTTCTAGTAATTATTGATCAATACTATATTAATGTAATATTGTTACTATATTAATGTAATATTGTTACTGTATTAGTGTAATAGTGTTACTATATTAATGTAATATTGTTACTATATTAATGTAATATTGTTACTATATTAATGTAATATTTTTACTATATTAATGTAATATTGTTACTGTATTAATGTAATATTGTTACTATATTAGTGTAATATTGTTACTATATTAATGTAATATTGTTACTGTATTAATGTAATATTGTTACTATATTAATGTAATATTGTTAATGTATATTCCATCATCAAATAGTGAAACCAATACCAAAAAAATTAATAAACAGAAAAAACAAGGAATTTTCCTACATAGCAATTACTCTACAGAATAACGTAGAAACAGGTCCCTGTTGTTTTGTTTATTGTTAATTTTGTTTTGGTTCAATTAGTTTTACTACTTGATAGTTAGAATATCCTGTTACATTATTACATTAGCATAGTATTTATCGCTTCTTTGTTATATTACTGCGTCACTCTCCACTTTGTTATATTACTGCGGCACTCTCCACTTTGTTATATTACTGCGGCACTCTCCACTTTGTTATATTACTGCGGCACTCTCCACTTTGTTATATTACTGCAGCACTCTCCACTTTGTTATATTACTGCGGCACTCTCCACTCTGTTATATTACTGCGTCACTCTCCACTTTGTTATATTACTGCGGAACTCTCCACTTTATTATATCACTGCGGCACTCTCCACTTTGTTATATTACTGCTGCACTCTCCACTTTGTCGGACATCCTCTGAGAGTTTAGTTATTTATACGATACACTAATATGGATTTGGCTTTGACAAAATGATTTTTTCTGAGAATTTAAATCTGGAAACATGCGTCTGATAAGAGCGAACAGGAACATTTATAGAAGAGAACATCGCAAAGTATGTACTTTATTATGTTGAATTTGTGTTCTACGTCACGCCAATATGGCGTTATATTTTTCGTGTGTCGTGTGAATTCTGGTTTTTTCCCAATATTCTATTACAATATCATAGTTGTTGGATAACATCAAGAGTATTTCTAGAGCGCATGCGGTTGTGTCTGGGTTTCACCAATGGCTCACTAGACAAACCAACCATGCAACAGAAAACATTAGTAGATGATATGCCTTTATGTTGAGGTTATCTTCTTATAGAAGCTTCATGGCACGTCATCTATACAATCCGTTAGTCGTAACCTTCGATAACAGTTACCATGTTGTTCCGACAGGCCGACGTTGTGCTTGAACTAGTTACGGGCACGGTGTGCGTGGGTGGAACAACAAAGAAACCCGTCGCAAGAGCCAGAGTTGTGCCCTGATGTCGACGTCTGTTTTTGGCGGCATTGGACTCGAAACACTATCGAGTCCAATGGCTGCTGGAACAGAGGGCGGAGCACTTATGGGGATGCCCCACGTGCTGTGAGGCCAGTTTTCTAATCAAGAATCAAGTGTTTCTAGAGCTGATTAATTGAAGCTGTTAAATGGATGTATTTGTTTGATTATAAAGAGAATTCTATTTAATTATTTTCAAGTTTATGTGATGACATAATTTACTTCAATTATTGATATTGTTGATGCACACTGAATAATTCACAATGTAGATACACCAGTTTAACGAATCGTGTGAACATACTCACCAGTGGACAGCCTGTGGCGTGTTCGTGCTCGACGCTAGCTTGACAGCCTGTCAGGCAGTCATAAAATATGTCATGTGCTAAGAATATATTTTTTTTAAAAGCATGACGGTCTTGTCAACCACTACACGTCAAGTCTGATATTCGGTCTTATCAACCAGTACACGTCAAGTCTGATATTAGGTGTTATCAACCAGTACACGTCAAGTCTGATATGACGGTCTTATCAACCAGTACACGTCAAGTATGATTTTCGGTCTTATAAACCAGTAAACGTCAAGTATGATTTTCGGTCTTATAAACCAGGACACATCAAGTCTTCTTCTTCTTCGGCGATCATGTACACGTTAAGTCTGATATGACGGTCTTATCAACCAGTACACGTCAAGTCTGATATTCGGTGAATGTACGTGTACGTGAATGTACGTGAATCAGGAGCAATAGTTTATTGTCCCACGGGGTAGTGTAGAGAACTCCAGCAACGTGGTGTGGACCTCATCGAGCAAGGTGGGTCACGTAGAAAAGCATGGTCATCCACTGTATCGAACATCAGTTCCTGTCGTCTCAATTCGTCTTGCCAGTGATTTCTAATGAAGTCCAACAAGAGAGTGAGGTCGACGCTTTGCACAACTCTTCCTCACTTAAATTTTTTTTAAACCAGTACAAATCATTTTCACATCCACGAACATTAACTGGAAGGTAAAAGATTCCCCCCCCCTGACCATAGTAGCATGGCATGTACGCGGACTTTAAGACAATGACACAATACAAATAGACCCGGTCGACGAACAGCTCTGATACCGAGTGACTCAATATTTACACAACAGCTCACAGTGAAAGGAGTCATGCTGCGCTCGGTCAGCTCTGAGAGAGAGCTGCCGGTTACACATTCCTTTGGATCAAAAGAGAAATCCAGGAAAGACGTGAAGCAGGAGTTGTCCTCGCTATTAAAGCAGCACTCTAGATTGGTAAACTAGCAGACCCACATAAGGTAATAAATGATCACTACATGGCGGTAAAAGCCCACTCCCCTGCTCTCTGGTAAGAAATACACAACAACTATCAGTACGTATGCACAAAGGCTGACAAACCCAGAAGAAGCTAAAGATACGTTATATGATGAACTACATGCAGTTATCACTGCGATTCCAAAGGACGAAAAGCTAATATTATGTGGAGATTTCAATGCAAAGGTGGGTACAGATAATATCTCCTGAAATTGGTGTAATAGGGAAATATGGAGTGCAACAGCAATGAATTTCGTTTTCTATAAGTTAGTTAGTTAGTCGTTGGATCAACGTCATTACACTCCGGACTAGTCCATAGGTGCTCAAATCTCTCCATGAGTGTAACCACCATTACACGTTGACTGACGGTCCCAGTACGCAGTTGATTGACCATCATTCCTTCTTGCCCACACAACCGCTGCGTTCTAGCGACACCACATTTCAAACAAAATTCCTTTATTCTAGTCATAGAACAAGAGTCATAGTCACTTATACAGTCATTTGCTCGTGCGTTTTCCCGTAGGGCGTTCAAAATGTCTGCTCAATCCATCGCTCCACCAACAGCCGTAGTAGCAGCGTGTGCGGCCAACCTATCTGCTCTCTCATTACCTCGGACTCCCGCATGTCCCTGCACAAAAATGAAAGTCACTTTACGCAAGCAGGAATTCTTCACTACAACCAGCCACTGTTCCCGAATGTATCCCGCCTGAACTTTCTATAAACATGTGGCGAACATTACCTACTCATTACCAGCACCATATTTCAACTTCCAACACAAAATCTGCTACCTTCAGACAGCCAAGATGTTCAAGTAACAAAATCAATGTGCAGTGCAGACTGTTGGACTCCCCATCGACTTATTGTGTCTAAGCAAATAAATTCGCATCCGGCCTGCCAGACGCATGCACGGAAATAAGGCAAAGAAACGTCTAGGCATTAGAAACCTATTAAATGTAAACACTTAACAGTCCTTAGACTCTACTCTGATCAATTTCTGAAATCTGCCCTACTCGTGGAGCAAGACGTGGATACTCAAGGGACATGTGTGAACAAACACATTTGCTACACTGCTACAGAGAAACCAGGACATTCTATCAAGAAACAAAATGATTTTGATGAGAATGATAACAAAACTAAACTAATACGGATATTAAAAAATATATGTTTGTTGTTACTGAGGATATTTCAATACCTGTACGGGATGTTTGTTGTTGTTGTAATAGTCCTTGTCTCGATTGGTCCGCTCGGGTGACTTTGAGTGCACGCATAGAATGTCTTGACGAAATCGCATCTTTTTTTTGCAGATGCGGTTAGTCAAGTCCGGAAGAACGCGTGTGCAATAGTTGCTAGGCGATTTGGTGCCGTTGAACGGACTGGTTCTTCTTCTTCTTATTCAGCGTTCATTCTCAAACTCGTGCCGGATCTCTATTGCAGTAGGACAATGGCCCTATTAGATTTCCAGCAGGATATAGTCCAGAGAATGGAAATGCGTTGTGTCGCCGTTTTATTTGCGCCAATGGCCCGACACATCCGTCTTGAACGGACTCGTTCAATTCCCGTTAGTCTCTAGAATTTTGTTTAAATGTCCTCTGGCTTCCTACTTAAATTTACTTGTATAAACAAAATTAACGAAATGTTGGCCGACAAATACCACATTCAACAAAGCTTAAATTAACCAAATTAACGAAATGTTGGCCAACAAATACCACATTCAAAGCTTGATTCAAAACAAAGCATGCTTAAACTATCCAAAAATCAACGTCTAATAAAAGTCGCATTCATCTGCCAACAAAAATTAATTCTAAATCAACTACGCCACATGACGGATTCAACATGGCTGTGTAAGAAAGCAGACGAGATACACAGATGTTCAGACACCAACTAGCTATCGGAGATACTTCTATGATGCACTTAGAACGTGATATGGCCCAAACTCGTCAGCATCATTTTCTATTCGTGCAAATGAAACTCGAATAATCGTAGAGAAAGACAAAATTATAAACGTTGGGTATATCACCTTCGGCACATTTTGAACAATCTATCAACAATAAATTAAGAGACTATCAACCGACTACCACGTCTTCCTATAAATGAAGTGCTAGGTAACATCCCTACCTTGGAGGAATCTCGAAAAACAATTTACCAGCTTTATAGTGGAAAACTCATGGCGCCAACTTAATACCAGTCGAAATATATAAGTATGATGGTCAAAATCGACCTGAGAGATTTCATATAATTTTCCAACAGTCATGAAAATGTGAAACTGCTCCGCAAAATATCAGTAATGCTACAATTGTAGACTTGTATAAACGAAAAGGGATTAGTCAATCCTACAATAACCATCGAAACATTTCCCTACTGTCTATCGGTGGGAAGATATTTGACAGGGTCCTTTTGAGTCGTCTTTATAAAGGATTATTAACCGAAAGCCAATGTTTTAACCTTTTTAACCGAAAGCCAATGTTTTAACCTTTTTAACCGAAAGCCAATGTTTTAACCTTTTTAACCGAAAGCCAATGTTTTAACCTTTTTAACCGAAAGCCTATGTTTTAACCTTTTTAACCGAAAGCCAATGTTTTAACCTTTTTAACCGAAAGCCAATGTTTTAACCTTTTTAACCGAAAGCCAATGTTTTAACCTTTTTAACCGAAAGCCAATGTTTTAACCTTTTTAACCGAAAGCCAATGTTTTAACCTTTTTAACCGAAAGCCAATGTTTTAACCTTTTTAACCGAAAGCCAATGTTTTAACCTTTTTAACCGAAAGCCAATGTTTTAACCTTTTTAACCGAAAGCCAATGTTTTAACCTTTTTAACCGAAAGCTAATGTGGGTTGAGAAAAGAACGTAGAACAACTGATATTATTTTATGTTATAAAATACAAATTCAAAACAAATGCCAAGAACAACACCACAAATCACTGGCAGAGAACATGGCAGAGAACATGGCAGAGAACATGGCAGAGAACACGGCAGAGAACATAGCAGAAAACATAGCAGACATAGCAGAAAACATAGCATCCCATTGCAGCTGGGATATCTGGGATGAAGATTACTTTTCATGTACTAAGCCGCAGAAACTATTAGTAGGTGGGGGTGGCCTGTTCTGTCACTAAAAAAATAAAATGGGTACCATATCACTAAAAGGAGAAGACTAAGACTTCATAGAACAATCTTCAAAGCAACTATGACTATTGGTCAGACAACCTACACAGCATTCACAGACCTGACAAAGGCGTTTGACACAGTAAGCAGAGGGTCAGTTGAAGATTATGGCACAATACGGTTGTCCACATACATTTATTACAATGGTACAGCAACTGCATGATGGAAAACAAGCTAGAGTTTAGGTTAATGGAAAGCTATCTGAAGCCTTTCCTTTTTTTGGGGAGTTAAGAATGGATGCGTACTAGCACCTATCCTGTTTAGATCCATGTTCTCTGCTATGTTCTCTGCCATTTCTCTGCTATGTTCTCTGCTATGTTCTCTGCTATGTTCTCTGCTATGTTCTCTGCCATGTGCTCTGCCATGTTCTCTGCCATGTTCTCTGCCATGTTCTCTGCCATGTTCTCTGCTATGTTCTCTGCTATGTTTTCTGCTATTTTCTCTGCCATGTTCTCTGCCATGTTCTCTGCCATATTCTCTTCCATGTTCTCTGCTATGTTGGATGGTGCTTTCAGGGATCATAACGTAAATGTAGACATTACATATCCCACTGATAGAAAACTGTTCAACCTTCAGTGACTTCGAGTGAAAACCAAGGTTAAATCACACACAATAAGGGATCCCCTATTTGCTGATGACTAAGCCCTAAATTCAAACTCTGAGGCTGATCTACAAATTATTATAGACAGATTCTCCAAAGCCTGTACCAGCTTTGGACTTACTATTTACACGAAGAAAACAGAAGTCATGTTACTACCAGCACTTGGCAAAAGTTATCACGAGCCATGCATAAGGTAAATGACGTAGCACTGAAAGTTGTGAATAGATTCACATACCTAGGTATTACACTATCGCAAAATATCAACGTCAATTGTTTTGTGTATACAAGAATCGCCATGGCGAGCAATACGTTCAGCAGATTGTATGAAAATGTGTGACTTAAATATGGCATTAACCTACAGACTAAGCTGAAAGTTTACAGAGCAGTGGTACTCCCAGTGTTATTATATGCTGGTGAAACATGGACTGTGTATAGACAACGTGTGAAGAAACTAAATAACTTTCACACAACATGTCTCAGAAATGTTATGAACATTAAATGGCAAAACACGATTCCGGATACTACCATCTTTGACAGATTATTTATCCCTAGCATTGACACAACACAATTCTGATGCAGACACAGATTTGTTGGTCATGTCATCTGGTACGTATGTCAGAGCATCGCCTGTCAAAGATACTTCTCTATGGCTAGTTGTAGTAGGGCATGCGATTTCAGGTGGCCAAAAGAAGTGATACAAGGACGCATGAAAGGTATCAATATAATATTTTGAAATAGATAAAGATACATGGGAAGAATTTGCACAAAATACACCTGGATAACGATACACAGTCAAAAAAGGCGCAGCATTTTGTGGACAGAGGAACAATGCAGCAGCTCAACAGCGGGAAGTTGCTATAAAGTCACGGGTAGACAAAAAAACCGTTATGGGGTTAGTATGTGGAAAGATGAATGAAAGGATACACTACCGATGGATGAATGAGTGGATAGATGAATGTATGGGTTAGAATGTTGATGGATGGGTGAGGTAGAATGTGTATGGATGGATGATGGATCGATGAATGGATTAGTATCGGGATGAATGAATTTCTTGCCCACATGTCCAAGGATATGTGCGGACCGAATAGAGCTTATTAGCCATTGACGACTAGTAATCAAGAAAATGTTAAATGAATTTTCGAATGTGGATGTAACAAGTGGTCATCATCACTTGTGATGGACGAACTGTTATGTCAACTTTAAAATTTCTGTCTACATTTCCAAACCGATGATTTCTTTACAATTACCTCACAAATGTAGAGCTAATGGCCGTATTTTTAGAAGGCCGTTCTCAGACCCTTGAGGTCACGGGTTAAATCACGGTTGGGACAAGATTTTTTCTTTCGGAGGATCAAAACCCTTCCTGTCGCAGCGTCTGCTCTGGCACAGCGGCTTTTATTTCTACAGCCTATAGAAAACGCCCCTGCACTCCTTCACAGGAACACATGCAGTAATGAACGTTTTGTTTATTTAAAGCGTGGTCAAATTTTGAGTTGCTTGCTTAATAAACAGTGGAGTTATTGTATTGTGTTAGTATGGTATTTAAATTTTTTTTTAAATATAACGATAATGAAGAATAAATTGATTGCATTTGAAAACAAAAGTCTTAAATCTAACTCTCAAATATTGGTTTGGGAAAAATTCACGTCATCAATCAATCAATCAATAAAAACGTAACCCGTCAGTGTCGTAGGGGTTCCTCAGCACACAGAGTCCTCCAGCGAATTCTATCCTCAGCGATGCGGATGAGTGTGGAAATATCTTGCCCTGTCCATTCCTTGATGTTGTCTGTCCATGCCTTTAATTGTCCTCCTCTGCTTCTTCTCCCTCGACAGTTCCCTGCAGTGTTGTTTTTGACAAGGAATCGTGCCTGCATACATGTCCGAACCATGCTAGTTTTCGTCGTTTCACCTATTGAAAGCAATGGTCCCTGAACACCTGCACACATCTCTACTTTATTTCTTACGTACACATTGGTCTTATGTTCTCTATAGGAAATTCGTAAAATTCGTCTGTAGCATTTGTACTCGAAAGCCTGTAATTTTCTCTCCATCATACAAACACACAAGAGAAGAAATCAAACAGCAATCTGTTTCTATAACAATAAGGATACAATGTAAACATATCTGAGATGTACCATTAATGAAGAACAATGGTAAGGTAAAAGTAGGTTGCATTGCAGCTGCGATGTCTGGGATGAAGATTACTTTTCATGTACTAAGCCGCAGAAACTATTAGGTGGGGGTGGCCTGTTCTGTCACTAAAAAAAATAAAATGGGTACCATATCACTAAAAGGAGAAGACTAAGACTTCATAGAACAATCTTCAAAGCAACTATGACTATTGGTCAGACTTCATAGAACAATCTTCAAAGCAACTATGACTATTGGTCAGACTTCATAGAACAATCTTCAAAGCAACTATGACTATTGGTCAGACTTCATAGAACAATCTTCAAAAGCAACTATGACTATTGGTCAGACTTCATAGAACAATCTTCAAAAGCAACTATGACTATTGGTCTCCACATGACCAACCGCTAAAAACGACTTAACATCAGAATTTTAAAAAAGAAGAATCAGCCTTCTTTCGTGCTTTTTTAAAATTATTGCAGTGATTCTCGTTGGTCAGTGTTTATATACTTTGTGTCACCTTCCACCGGCGACCAGATAAATGATCAGGAATAATCGAAAACATGAAATGTCTTATCTGAATTACGTTAGGTCTTCTATTTCTGAAAATCACGGTCTCGACAACAAGAACTACACATAATCTTCTTCTTCTTCAGCGTTCATTCTCAAACTCCTGCTGGATATCTCCTGTAGCAGTACTACTAGATCTCCAGCAGGATGCAGTCCAGAGAATGGAAATGCGTTGTGTCGCCGTTTTATTTGCGCCAATGGCCCGACACATCCGTCTTCGGCGGAACACATAATCAAATCGATGGAACTGACGAGCACGATTCTGACACATAAACCATTTTATGATACCGGTATGAAGGTCATCCAGTAGCCCTCCAGACTAACCAACATGCAGCAACACATACCCATTAGATGGCATATCTATAGCAAGTATTTATGGCTGATAAATTAGCTAAGAGAGGTGCTGCCGCCCCCCCCCCCCCCAGTTCTCCCCATAAATCTCCCTACAAACATGCAAACAAATCCTAAAAAAACAACTACAGACAAGTATAGTTACAACAGTGGTCCAGCTCAAAGACTGGACACTCACTATATGAACACCAACAGAAACCCAACCGAATGGATCCTCTGAAACAACTCGAGCGAGCAAACCATAGTATTACATTCCAACTAAGAACAGGCCACGTCCCCGTTAATAAACACCTGAGCAGAATAGACCCATTACACGAACCAAACTGCAGACACTGCAACGCACAAAAAGAGCCTGTTGAACACCTACTACTGCAGTGCCCAAAACTAACAGACATCCGACAAGAACTACTACCACCACTTCCAATTATACACAACACATTCTACACAACTGAACCACAACTGAGGAAAACCTGTGCATTCGTCAGAAGGGCTATTGGCTGTCAGGAGCTTCCTGCTCACAGTTAAAGGGATTTAATCATCATCATCATCATGGCAAGTATTCCCTCTAGTGTAAGCCTAACCAGAGATCATCTTTATAATAGAATTGTTACGACGTTCTCTCTAAGTAGGTGGGTTTCCCCTTAAAACTGTTGTTCAAACCTAATCATTGTTGATACTTGCCGATTCTTATATTGTGACATAAAACTAAGAACCCCATTTTCTCCGTAATGCTTAAATATGATACAGGAGATATATTGCTCGTGTTGTCCAAAACAAACAAGAAACATAAAAAGGTGAAAATGGATGAGTGAACGGATGGATGGGTGAATATATGTGTTAGGATGTGAACAAGTGGAAGGAAAAATGATGGATGGGTGAATATATGTGTTAGTTTGTGAATAAATGGAAGGAAGAATGATGGATGGGTGAATATATGTGTTAGTTAGTTTGTGAATAAATGGAAGGAAGAATGATGGATTGGTGAATATATGTGTTAGGGTGTGGATGGATGTATGGGTGACTAGATGTGTTAGTATAGGGATGGATGGATGTAAAGATGGTTAGTTGGATGGATGTATGGGTGACTAGATGTGTTAGTATAGGGATGGATGGATGTAAAGATGGTTAGTTGGATGGATGTATGAATGAATTGGTTAATGGATGGATGAATAGATATGTTAGTATGTGGAAAGATGAATGAAAGGATACACTACCGATGGATGAATGAGTGGATAGATGAATGTATGGGTTAGAATGTTGATGGATGGGTGAGGTAGAATGTTGATGGATGGGTGAGGTAGAATGTTGATGGATGGGTGAGGTAGAATGTATATGGATGGATGATGGATCGATGAATAGATTAGTATCGGGATGAATGACTTGAAGGATGATAAATGCTGTGGATGGATTGGTGGATGGATTGAAGAAGGAGGGATTGGTGACATGGTGGATGGGTAAATGAGTGGATTAGTGGATAGTTAAGTTGACGGATGAATGAATATATGAAAGAAGCTAGATGATGGTGGATAAATAGATAAATGGCGAATGGGTGTGTGGATGAATGCAAAGGATGATGGATATTTAAATGAATATTTATCTCTATTTCGCATTCTCATTCTCTGTATATCTAAACTTCAAATATCATAAAAGGTCCATTATTTAAGTTATCAAACCATATTTCCTGTTCAGAAATTGGACGAGAAATCCCAACAATGGCTACGACAAAAAAGGCTTGAATCATTTGTTATCGAACATTCCATAAAGTAGATGCTAAGAACAGGGATGTAGATGTGCAGCCCGCTCATTTATGCAAATTAATCAATAGCCAAAATTGGACACCAAACTTCCAGTTGTTATTCTAGTGAGTGACAGAACAACAACATCAAGCAATGAAATCGGTCGGAAAATCTAATGATTGGCTCATTTCACCAGCCTAGTTGTATCTGTTCTACTCAATGATTGGTTCATTTCACCAACACCGATGTATATGTTCTGTTAAATGATTGGCTGGTTTCACAA
>CM067314.1:13623414-13848414 GCA_034231615.1 Meghimatium bilineatum
ATTATTAAGGAGTATTTATGATATTTTTGGATTGTCCATGCTAAGTGTCACTAATTATAACCGCAATGAAACAAGACCAGATCATATGCGATTTGGAGTTCTAGGATGTCACATATTCAACATATTTATTATTTCTACGGATGGGCTGTTTAAAAATTTTTTAATTAAAACCCCACTAAAAGTGTTCTGGAAACCATTTAAATGTGGTTTTTGAGACGAATGATGTAGATAAGAAGATAATGTTGAGATTAGTGGTGCTGGAATAAAAAGACAAATTATTAAAATAATGAGGTACATTTATCTTGCCTTGCCTTATTCATTAGGTGTTACGGGAAGCCGAAGTCTTATTTCTTTAATTAACTGTGATGTCGCTGCTATAGTGTAGTATTGGTGTTTAGTATTTCTCTGATGTCATCTATCCATCTTCGTCTGGGTTTTCTCCTGTTTATCTTTTCATATGATCTTTTATTGAACGCTAGCGATGGAATTGCGAATAAAAAATCTGGCCAATACCCGGCTAATTAGTCTTATTATGAGTCAGATGACCAAGATTCTACTGCACATAATAATGAGCATAAGAGGAAACAAAACCAGAGATAGCAGAAGAACAATGCGGATTCGTAGATGGAAAATGCACACAAAAATGCCATATATATAGTAAGAACATTAATGGAGAGGGCCATAGAAGTACAGCAAGAGCTTTAGCTGTGCTTCATAGATTACAGCATAGCATTTGACAAGGTGAAGTATACAAAATATTTGTATAATATGGGTTCTCAAACAATCACACAACCTTCAAATCCGCCATCAGTCTTTATCAAGACTTAATTTAGCAGGACTGCTAACACGGAAAATACACAATTTATATAAATAGTATTTACATAGTCACTAGATACAATTTTTTGATGCAAAAACCTCTAGTAACCATATGTTATAACTGTGCGGTGTCTTCCCAGTAATATAATGCATTTAATGGCATTGGGTCAATGGGCATGAGCCATGGACAGCTGGATCAGCAACCAACAAACCAACCAACTGTTCTGTGAGGAAGATGAATACAATAAATATTGGTGGATAGCCTCATCTTATAGAGGGTAAAAATGAATCAGAAACCATGCTGAAACTGGATGTGTCAGGTCAAACAGTGCAGATAATGCATCCAAGCTATAAATCATGACATGGGGTGCAAAGGGAATGCACTGCTCTCGGCAGACCCAGGGTTAGCAGATAATCAAGATCCTCCTCGTGGTGCACCCTGGAAACAGATATACAGCGGCTCGTGCTGATTCTGGCCAAAACTTGGGGGGGGGGGGTAGTGTCCGTGGAATATGGAGGTAGCAGATGGAAAGAGATTTCACTGCATAAGAGACAGACAATATCTTCGACACCCCCAGCGCCAACACATGCAGTGGCACTGTCGACACACAGTGATGCTAGTCAGTCCAGTCCTACCATTGGAGGGGCGACCAATGAAAAAGGCACGGAAAGGTAGATGCATGGCGAGAGACGAAAAGACAACATAGTGAGTACAATGAATTGGTATTAGGTATGTTGATTATCCTCTTCGCACACCGGACACGTCCATAGGTGCTCAGATCTCCGCTTCAGTAAATCTCTCAGGGTATACCGGCTGATGGTTCCGGTTCTATGTTGGTTCACTGCTCTTTTTGAAATCTTTGTCAGGGGTTCTCTACGGGCCACGACCACCCTTACTCACAATTCACGCATTCTCGATATTGATTCATGCTCATTCAACTAAAAATCCTCTGATCGTGAGGATTCCCAAAAAGCAATGAGTATGTCTGCTCGGTCCATAGACTGATCGTCTGTTGTGATGGCGAGGCTAGCTAAGTTGTCGGCTCGTTCGTTTCCCTCCACGTCCGCGTGTCCGAGGACACAAATAAGTGAGTTTTCGTAGTGATGTCCGCGTTTTTGCTCTCTCTAATGACTCCATCCATTCCCTACGTACATCACTTGTTTTTACTTTCTGAACCATATTCAGAGTCAGTATGCACGCATGGGAATAGGCTTGCGATTTCTGCCACTTAAGTTCCTGGGTTACTGCGAATGCTTAAATTGTTGGGCTGCTTGTTGTTGCAGTAAAAGCACCGCTGGCTTCGTGTACTGATCTTCCTTTTGATCTGGCAGTAAAGGCCCATGCGCATCGGTGGTGATGGATGACCGACCCATCCGTGTAAATCACAACATGTGCCATCGGTATTCTCGCAGATTAGTGCCTTGACCTCAGCACCCACACTCACGGGGCTGAGTTCCCTGCACTCTCTATTGAGTGTAATGATGGTCTTGGCTGCCTCTTGAAAGACCGTGGGAATAGGTATCCATTCATAGCCAGGGGTTAGGTCTTCAGGGACATAGATATATTTAATTATTAACGGTATCCTCGGTCCGACCCATCCACGATTTGCCTCTCTTTATGCTTCCCTTCACACACGGGAGCTCGCTGTATAATGGGTGATCTATATCAGAACTGACTCTGAAGTATGCACTGGCACGCCACATATCAATTCTATGAGATATGCTCGGAAAATCAAGGAGAAATCTCATAGCAACACTTGGTTCCTTGTGCAACCAATGATGATCCCCATAGCTTCGTTATGAATTAGCTACAGCCTCTCAATCTGTGTGTGACTGGCTGTGATAGTGGCGCCTGCATATTCAATGACAAGGAGGGCAAGAGTTTCATATAAGATTACGAGCTGTGGTTGTTTCGTGTCAGCCGATGACATGATGTTTCGTGTCAGCCGATGACATGATGTTTCGTGTCAGCCGATGACATGATGTTTCGTGTCAGCCGATGACATGTTTCGTGTCAGCCGATGACATGATGTTTCGTGTCAGCCGATGACATGATGTTTCGTGTCAGCCGATGACATGATGTTTCGTGTCAGCCGATGACATGATGTTTCGTGTCAGCCGATGACATGTTTCGTGTCAGCCGATGACATGATGTTTCGTGTCAGCCGATGACATGATGTTTCGTGTCAGCCGATGACATGATGTTTCGTGTCAGCCGATGACATGTTTCGTGTCAGCCGATGACATGATGTTTCGTGTCAGCCGATGACATGATGTTTCGTGTCAGCCGATGACATGTTTCGTGTCAGCCGATGACATGATGTTTCGTGTCAGCCGATGACATGATGTTTCGTGTCAGCCGATGACATGATGTTTCGTGTCAGCCGATGACATGATGTTTCGTGTCAGCCGATGACACGATGTCGGTGAACGACACCTCAGCTAAGAAGGCGAAGTTCTTCCTTCACCGGAACCAAGACCCGGGGGGAGGAGAAATGTTTCGGAAACCGATGGGTACAGAACGTCTAATTACACTAGGTAAGTTTACTGGCGGTTGAAACCTTGCGCGAGATAGACGTGAACGACAATCGTCTCGGCAACGAGTCATTATACACTCGCGCGCCCGTCGACAGATAGGCATGCTGTTACTGGTTAGGGAAGCCTACTATCCGAATTAAAGGCATGACAAAAACGGATGTGCTGGACCTAGGTTTCCAGGTCACAAAGTGAACCAACCGAGGCGCAAAAAACACAGTTCAACTGTGGAACTTGCAGTACAACGTATCTCACAAGATTTATTCGATGTGGGTACAAGAGAGCGAACGCAGAAGAACCATGACAACCATAACACAATACGTTCTATGGACTACATTCTGCTAGCCGAAGAGCGAACGCAGAAGAACCATGACAACCATAACACAATACGTTCTATGGACTACATTCTGCTAGCCGCAGAGCGAACGTAGAAGAACCATGTATATAGTAAGAGGTGATTAATGAGATTAGGGAAGCTGCTTCATCCCACAGACCAAGAAGCAATGTTCAAGTCAGGTATGTCAGACCAAAAGGTGGTGACATTACCGCTGAGCTGTAAACCTAACACAGTCTGTTCTCTGGACTACATTCTGCTGGGATGTTCGTACAAACACAAAAGAATTTTATTATTTTTAAAGCAACCGATGAGGATGGATGTGCCCGATCATTGGTGCAAATAAAACGGCGACACAACACATTAACGTTCTCCTGACTACATCCTGTTGGAAATTAGTCGGAACATCTGCTACAAGAGATCAGGTGGGAATTTGTGAATGAACGAAACAATGGTGACCCCTGAACGAAAAGATCAGATTACGAAGCTTAAATGTACTTTACAAACGAAAAATAAGGAAGGTTGCAAAAGTAGCATTTAGTTATCAGAACATGCTGGTCAGATTTGGCATGCCAAAGGCGCATATGTCACAGCCAATTTGTAAACCATGATAGAAAGCATTCCCTTCTCGAACTATAGCCTGCTAACCGGTAGGAGTATGATAATTACCACAAGTTGAAAAAAAAAGATGTTTTAATTTACTGAATAAATGAATCGAATCTCAAAATCATAAATGTTTTTACATTACAAGCTAAAATATCACAGAAAAATTGAAACCATCGATAAAAATATATAAAACTTGCGTATTCTAAATATTGAATTCACACACACAAATAAATAAAAGACTAGAATTGTTGAGCTTATTTTAGAAAGTTTGGTACGTATGTCAGAAAGCAACTATCAATTACCCCTCCCCCAATTATTTTTGAGTTGTATGATTTTCTTGTCATTATTTATTGTCAGTAGATTACAATTGGCAGTGGTGGTAGTACTACCAACACTGACACTGTGCTACCAGTGCCAAACATGTTCTCTCTCATCTTCACATTACAGAAAGATAGTGAGTGACATGAGATGAAATGCTTGAGGAAAGTCGCAGGGGTCATCAGGCTTGACAGATTACGAAATGAAGATATCAGGAAAAGAATAGGTATAATACCTTGCACAGAATACATAGAAAGGTAGCACATCAAGTGGTTTGGCCACATTATGAGAATGCATCACAAGTTGTCCGTACAGGCATATAACCAAATGAGATCAGGGTACAAAGATAGAGAAAGACCACGGAAAAGATGGATAGAAAACGTCAGGGACATATTGAACACACACGATCATAGCACAGCTGAGGTCACACATCTGGCTTTAGAAAGCAAACTCGAGCTCCAATCACCCCTACGCTTAACGGCAAGAGCTGCAACGGCAACAAACCATCTGGTGAAAGACAATAGATTACCATTTTCTGAACTATCTATGAGGATGATCATAGAGAAATGTAGAGAGTATAACATAGAATTACATGCATGCTTCATAGACTACACCAAATCAAGCGACTGTGTCAATCAGCATCAATTATGGGAAATAATGAACGATATGGGTTTCCCAAAACACATTACACGACTAATAGCAGAGCTGTACAAAGATCAAGAAGCAGCGGTAAAAGTTGAAGGTGCAAGATCGGATGGTGGTTCAATGTACAGAAAGGAGTAAGACAAGGCTGTACCTTGTCTCCACACTTGTTCAACATCTATGCGGAAAATATAATGAGAAACGCGAGACAAGAAACAATGAATCCTGATTTCAGACCCATAAATATAGGAGGGCTGCAGATACCAGAAATTAGATATGCAGACGACACAGTGCTATTAACAACAAACGAACACGATCTACTGAACATAATTAAGTCAACCCAAAAGATCAACGAACAGCAAAATTTGTTCTTAAATATGAAAAAGACAAAAATAATGGAAACTGACAAAACTAAATCAAGACTCAAAATTAATTTTTAGAACTGCAATTTGGAAGAAGTGACACATTTTGATCATTTAAGAACTAATATAAACAATGCGGGGGACTGCGCAGTTGAGATCAAGAGAAGAACGGCAATGGCGCTGGAAAAATTAAAACAGATAAAGAAACTATCGCAAGGTACTAACATAAGAACCAAATTGTGTTTACTACGAACATGTGTATTTCCTGTGGCGACATATGGATGCGAAGCATGGACACTAAATAAAACAGTGGATAAGAGAATAACATTATTTGAATTAAAGTGTTATAGAAGAGTTCTGAGAATATCATGGACAGCGAAGAAAAAAAACCAGGAGGTGTTTAGAAAGTCCAGGACGGCTGGCTTCTGAACACCATATTAAAGAAAAAGCTACTTGAGAGACACGGTGGCATGGAGAGTGTTACTGGGGGGAATGTTAGAAGGCAACAGGGGCAAAGGACGACCAAGACGCCGTTGGACAAAAAACATTCAAGAATGGCTGCGCATGTCACTGAAAGATGCAGGACAACTTGCTCAAGACCGCGGAGAATTCAAGAGATCCATAGGAAAGACTACGTTCTGGAAAGAATATGTCACTAGGTGAATGAATGAGCTATCTGCATCTTATTTCAAATTTGGTATGAGAAGCGGCCTCTTCTTCTTCATCATCGTTCTTCAGCCAGATATCAAGTTACAGGGCCAATAGCTTCAGCCAGATATTAAATTACAGGGCCAATAGCTTCAATGAATTGTGTGATTCGCTTCAGGTAATCCATGGAAGCCATCAGGTCTGGAAGGTGTGCCTTCTCAGTAGGCCATATTTTCTCCCTTTCTTCTTGGTAGAGTTAACAAGGCATAAAGACTGTGTTCTGCAGTCTCTGGGCTCAGTCCACATTTGCACAAGTCTGTCTCGCCAATCTTCAGCTTTCGTCATATATGACTTCTCAGTCTGTTACGGCCAGTTCGTAATCTGAAGATGATAGTTTGTTTCCTGTTTGACATTTGATGGAAGGGGTCATTTGGTTTTGCAGTTGGGTGCATATGCTTCCACTTGTTCTTATATTCTGTTTTTAGCAGTCTTACATTGACAGTAAGCATTATCACTTTCTATTTGTTCTAGTGATTCTGTGTCACAACTTTCTCATATATACCTCATCTCATCCTTCTGCCTGTCGCGATTTCCATCCATTCTCTCAACTTCTTCGTCTCCGGCGTCTGTGCATTGATGAGGACTTTCTCGAGAAAGCCCACGAGATGGTGAACTTCTTCCGTTGTTGATTATACCCTGACAGGGTCCTTCGGTCTACCCTGTCTCAGGTGTGCAGCCTCTTCCGCCAGGATACCCTGTGGAATATTCGTAGGTCTTCTCCCTTTGATGGGGTTAAACTTGTTCTCACTTTCCGTCCGCATAGCGCTGCTGTTCGCATATTCTACCCCGACACCTTCCCCAGTCGGATCCTGAAACACGTGAAGTGTCCTGCATCCCCCTCCCGGTTGCATAAAGACGGGACGAGAACCTCAGAGATCTACTGGTTCGTAGTGTTCTTAGGTCTGGCGTCCCCCATAATTCTGGCACTATCAGCTGCGAACGCCTTAGATGCTACACCTGTCCGTATGTTACCCAGACCTGGTCCGTCACATTTTCCAAGGCCACCTTGACCATCGAGGGGAGTTTCTAGTATGAGTCCCGTACTTGATTCTTGATTAGAAAACTGGCTTCACAGCACGTGGGGTATTCCCATAAGTGCTCCACCCTCTGTTCCAGGAGCCATTCGACTCGATGGTGTTTCGAATCCAATGCCGCAGAAACAGACATCGACATCAGGGCACAACTCTGGCCCTTGCGACAGGTTTCTTTGTTGTTCCACCCACCCACGCCGTGCTCGTAACTAGTTCAAGCACAACGTCGGCCTGTCGGAACAACATGGTAACTCTTATTAAAGGTTTCGACTATGGTAACTAGTTCAAGCACAACGTCGGCCTGTCGGAACAACATGGTAACTCGTATTAAAGGTTTCGACTATGGTAACTAGTTCAAGCACAACGTCGGCCTGTCGGAACAACATGGTAACTCGTATTAAAGGTTTCGACTATGGTAACTAGTTCAAGCACAACGTCGGCCTGTCGGAACAACATGGTAACTCGTATTAAAGGTTTCGACTATGGTAACTAGTTCAAGCACAACGTCGGCCTGTCGGAACAACATGGTAACTCGTATTAAAGGTTTCGACTATGGTAACTAGTTCAAGCACAACGTCTGCCTGTCGGAACAACATGGTAACTCTTATTAAAGGTTACGACTATGAGTCCCGTAACGTCATCTATGCGATTATATCTGCGAGCGCTGCACTATGACCTACATATGTGAGAATGGTTGGAGGCTTGCTCACCGATTCTGCGACAACTTACATAGCATCAAACATCATCCGCGCTATCCTGTCGACGTCCACTTCAATGGCACATGCCATTAGTCAGTGACAGTCATAAAAACTTGCTTCTTCGACGACCGGATCCGTCTCGCGTTTGATACCGCAACATACACGAATTTTGGCACTGTGAAGCCTTTCTGAATTAATGAGCTCCTTAAATACACATGATATCGGGCTGCTCCGTCATTTCTCTGTCTCGTTTTCACATTTATTTGGGTTTGTTTTTGTATATTTCCTATTTCAGTACATTTCCTGTGTGTGTCACCTCTTATCTAATTTCTATACTTCCCACCATTTCGCTAGACATGTGATCGCAAGTTGTGTCGTCCCGACTTCTCGTTTTATATATATATACGTGTATCGTATCCTTGATAAAGGTCTTTCAGTCGAAACGTCGATTTGTGTGTGTTCCTATGTATTTTATGTTATTAGCAAAACATCACCCAGTTTCACGCTTTACCTTGCCAGGAGATCAGCTTTTTCCTTTCCAAGTATGCCAATGATCAGGGATCACTGTAGTAGTTTCTTTGGTAGTATCTTCTGACGTATAATAAGCAGGCCATAAGTTCATTCATGCTCGTGTTCTTTGGATCTTTTACTGTCCGCAATGCTGACTTTGCATCAGTTAGAAGGACTACATGTTTGTTGTAACTCGGCAAGAAATTTATGAGCATTTTGGCTGCCTCTATCATGGCTTCCATTTCTACTTTGAAATTTGAAGCGGTCTCTCCTTAGCGCCAGACAATGCACTTTACCGACGAAAAGTAAAAGATATCGCAGCGAATCTGTAAACCATGACACCATGCATTCCGTTCTCTGGTCTACACAGAAAGGGACTTGTGAAAACAGCTCAGAATACAAATATTGAAAAACTTCCCTATCCTAAATGTCGCTAACTAGGCCAGAAAGTCTTCACATTTTGCGACACAATACATCAGCGGGCAGTTCTGTTCCATGTTATGCTATAAAAAAAATGGGGGGGGGGGGGGGGGTTTAAGAATAAACATTTGAAAGGAAAACTGGTAAATGTGCGCCTGGATGAAACCTAAGTCTTATCAAGATTGTAGCTTGTAACAATATCCACATAAGAGGCAGTTTCGTGAATGAATGAACATCGTTTTTATCAGTATAATAACACCCAAGCAAAATGAGTGTGCTTTTTTCAAATAGTGGTTCTTATACTTTGTGGAATGATAACAATGTCTAAGAATATTTAGGGTAACAAGATATGGTTGAATTAGATACTTGGGTTTTAGGAGAAATGTGGACACTAGATATTATGGATTTCAACAAGTAGAGTTCAATGGTTTAGTCATTGTTTTGGATACATTCTGCTTTCGTTCTCAAACAATTAACACTAATATTTGCATGCAATTCTTGCAGGAGGCACAAAGTGATCTGTGCTAATGTTTATTTGCGTCATAAAGGCCTAGCACATCTGTTTTCGGCCTGTCTTTAATTCGAGTAGGCTTCCCTCTCCTGTCACAACCTGATATCGCAAAGGGGCGAGTGTTTATCAAATCTACGTAATGACACTATATCACACAATGTGTCTTTGCAACCAAAAACATATCCCTAGGTAGGTTTCACACAAAAGAAGGCACTGGCGCTAGCAGAATATCTAATTACTGTCCAGCAAAAGCTGACCAATGATACTACTGGTTGACCTTTTACCTCTGACCAGTGTACAAAGTTCAAACAAATGTGTCGACAAATCTATAGGTATAGAAAACATTTTGTGTATTTGGATTCGATTTACTGTGTTTTTACGGGTTGAATGAATATTATGTCTCCTTGCCATTTGCTAATGCCGTGTATATTTCTGTCTGAGCGAATCTCAAGATACTGTTTATATCTGTGTTATTCTTAAATTCTTATCGATCGGGCGTTGAATTCTCCTGAATAACGTTGTTCTCTATACGTTCTGGATCGAATACATCTCATGACACGTAAATTTTATAAAATTATAATTATACGCTGTATTTCGTCTGACCTGAACTGCTCAGTTCGTACGATCGTGAAGTATATTATGGGAGAAAATGTGGCCTTGGGTGTTCGATCTAAGAGATGCTCTTTTTACATAATTTTAAAATATTTTTATCATATGTAGAAACTGGACGATATTTAAGTCATAGCTTCATTATAAGAAAAAATATTCGCATTTACTCCATTTTTCTTTTTTGTTTTATTCTCGCCAGGGCAAAGCCGGTCATTGATTGTTTCTAGTGATAGATATAGCGGAAACAGAAGCATGCTAAGAGCGAACTCCCCATAACATTGGCTTTGGAGTAACAGAAGCAACGACTATAATGCTGTACGCGACGCACGCACACAAACCAGACTTTGTTAAGACAATTCTTCCTAACCTAACACATGAATTACGTCAACAATACTTATCATACTCGCTCATATCATCCTAATGTTCTAACTGAATGTAAATTGAGGGGGGGGGTCAATGTGTAAGTAGGGATACACCGAAGTGTGAGGGAATCATTACAAGATGGACAGAATACAAGTCTATCAGCACTACCAAGGCAAGAAATAGAACATATCCATTGCAACCAGCCCTTGATAATATTTGTAAGTTTAAGTCTTATTGTCTCTGCCTGTCGTGTGGAGTCGGTTATCATGTCGTTCCACGGCGTTCTATTTCGTGTGCTGTCAATCATATACCTATGTTCTCACATGTCACTGTGTTAGGTTGTCAAGCGTCTTCTCTCTTGGTCTTTCTCTACCTCCCTTGCTCTTCACTTGCCTGTTCCATCTTTCCTCTTCTCATCATGTTCATAAAAATGTGGACTGACTCTTTCTGATGCGGGTAAGCAGCTCTCTTTTTTAATTAACTACTTTCAAGATAGCTTCATTACGCTTTTTAATCTGTCCATGGTATTCTAAACCTTCTATAAAACCACATCTCTGCTGCCTCAATATAATTTTTCACTGTTCAGATGAGAGTCCAAGATTCACTTCCATACATCAGAATTGGTTCTATATAACTTCTAAGAACTCTCTCACCTCACCTGACAATGACATATTACATAGGATGATCTTCATCTTAAGAAATGTTTCCTTTGCCTCGACAATTCTACATTTGTATTGTTTAATACATCTTACATCTGATATTAATGCACCCAAATATTTGAATATGTTGACTTGCTTCAGACTGATCCGGTACTTTTATGCTGCATTCTTGAGGACATTTATTCTTTGATATTACCATTACTTCAGTGTCTGCTATTCAAACTAAGCCCTTTGTTTTGACTTTCTTGTGTAATGATATTCATCATTTCTTTAACTCTAACATTTTCGGCTATCAAAACTGTAACATAAATTGTTATAATATGCTTATCGTCATGTGCCCTTTATAATATGCCCTCCAACTGACATTCTTGGCTTATATTGTATGGATATCACTGTACACATTGAACAGATAGGGTGACAGCACACAACCTTGTCTAATTCCTTGTTTGATGCTCCTGTTTGGTTATCTACTCGTATGGCCGCTATTTGTTGTCAATATATATTTCTTATTATTCTCAAATCTTCACCGTCAATGTTTAAATTCTACAAAATTCTAATTATTTTAGTATAATTAATAAATCATAAACACATAATTCTGCTAACTTTCGTCATTCTTTCTATTAATGTTCTCAAGACGACGTGATTTATGCCTCTGCCTTCTACAAATGTGAGATCACTAACATCTCACACCCGTACGACATTAATTAATAAATACTATGTGTAAACTTTACTTCTACGAATCCACATTGCTCGTCTCCAATTTCTGGTTTCTTTGAATTTTACAGTAATCTCAGTAATTCTTGGATCTTTATGCTTAAACGGTATTGATTAAAGTAATCGAACAATTACGAATCTGGGTCACGCCAAAAGAAATGAAGAATTGTTGATGTACTACTTTAGTTTTATTTTTAATTGTTTTATTTAAGAATAATTCGTGCAATATTAGTGTAGTCTTACAGTAGTCTTCATATTCTTACATTTGTATGTTTATGTGAAGCGGTATCAAATAAGATAATCCCAGATCCGAGAATCTGGGTCACGTGAAAGCTAACTCAATGAAGTCTGCCGATGCTCAGTCTCTGGAAACGTAAGTGCTGTTGTTTGAATTAATAAAATGGCAGACGTGGTCTAGTTCAGTGGGAAAAAAATAATGCGACATGATTTGTAAGCATGAGAAGCATTTTAAATTACATGAGGGGGTTGAAAGGGGGGGGGGGGGTGACGCAGGTTATTAAAAGTATACATTTATCACTCCACATATTCCTCTTTATCCCCCATCGAATATGTTCTCTACACTTCTTCTTTGGGACTGCCTATACATTACGTCAACAAGGTGGGGGGGGGGGGGGGGTCATTGGAAGAGAGGGAGGAGATTTTGTGGAACATGTTCCTCATTCTAACGCAAAGATGAGCATAGCATGAAAAACAATAAAATAAATGTGATGAACAAGTAGAAATACAAAACATGTGATTGTCTAATTTGGTTTGTGAGTTCGTAGATGCTCGATGAGTCCGATTCGTACCTGGAAAGTTATTTGAAGTGCATGCAGGAGTGCAGAGGTTTCGAGGTAGGAGAATTTTCGGATTTGTCCTCCCGCTTCCAAATTTCCCGCAGTGTTTTTTTTCTTCAAATTCAGTGATGCCAGGAGTGCTGTGAGAGTGAGATCAAGGGCTGTAGTCTCCCAGGAGTTAGAATCGATGCTGCAAATAGTTTTTTTTAGGTGACCCTTGAAGCGCTTTTTCTGCCCTCCGCTTGAACGTTTACCATTGCACAGCTCCCCATAAAATAATCTCTTTGGACGGCGCTTGTCTGGCATACGGACAATGTAGCTAGTCCAGGAGTTGGGACCTAGTCAGCAGGGCATGATTTGTATACGGGATTTTTGAAGGATTTCCGTGTCTATTACTCGATCCTGCCAACGTACACCCATGAGGTTTCTTAGGTACCGAAGGTGAAAGAGTTAAGCTGTCGAGCGTGTTTCGCATAGACAGTCCAGGAGTTGCGACCTAGTCAGCAGAGCATGATTTGTATACGGGATTTTTTAAGGATTTCAGTGTCTATTACTCGATCCTGCCAACGTACTCCCATGAGGTTTCTTAGGCACCGACGGTGAAAGAGTTAAAGAAAGAGTTACGCTGTCGAGGGTGTCTCGCATACACAGTCCAGGATGACGCACGATAAAGCAGTGTTGGTAGAACCACTGCACGGTACACGTCCAACTTAGTTGTCAAACTGAGACCGCGCCTTATCCAGTAGCTGGCACGAAGGCTCTCGAATGACATACTGGCGCGAGCAATATGCAGGGCAACATTCTCGTCAACTGTCGCAGTTTGCGATAGAGTGCTGCCGAGGTATACAAACTTAGTGGCAGCATTGAGTTTTTGTCCCTTTACTCTGATTACTGGTTCTGTGTAGGGAACACCTGGCGCTGGTTGATACATTACTAATGTCTTCACGGTGTGATGATGAAACCGAACGCATCACAGACCAAGGATGAGAGGTCCATGCTGTCCTACATGTCTTTCAGGCTGATAGCGTTTAGTGTACAATCTTCGGCGAACAATGTCCGTCTTAGTTTTGGTCTTCAATCCACTAATATTGAAAATTTGAATACGGAACAATCCTCCTAACAATGTTAGGAGGATATCGTCCAGGAAAGAAGACATGGCAAAATGCAGCCATATTTGCGCAGGATGTTTTTGAGGGGTTCGATTCGCGCATGGAGACATGTGCGGTCGCAATAGACCTTGAGGATGCGTACAATAGGGTGTCCTTGGATATCTTGATGCACCAGCTGTTAAATCTTGCAGTTAATCCTTTTGTCGTGCGTTGGGTTGGCGCCGCCCTGATGCACAGGGTTGTAGTTCTTAAGTGTGGTAACTGGATATCTACACCAACGGTTATTAGCCCTGGCCTGCCACAGGGATCGCCTCTATCTCCTGTACTTTTCAATGTATACACAGTACATATCGCTGGCAATCAAATCACAGGTGTTGGCAGAACGATGTCATATGCCGATGATATCCTGGTGTATAGACAGGGCAGAAATCGAGAAGAGTGCGTCGTGGAACTACAGAAGGAGCTGGACAGACTGACAAATTGGTGTCGAGATACGGGAGCAGTGGTTAATCCGTCTAAGGCATTCGTGACGTGGTTTTCCTTGAACAATCACATGGTAAAGACACCCATGCCACAAGTTTCGTTGTCCGGGAAAAGTTTAGAAAGAACTAGCACAATGAGATATCTGGGTGTGTTTTTTGACAGAAGCCTGAGTTTCAGGGAACATGTTGACCACATTATCATAAGGGCAGGCAAAGGCTTAGCAGCAATGAAGGTTATGGCTGCTGCGCAATGTGAGCAAAGATTGTTATTTCTTTTGTACCAGGGTTTGGTAGTGGCTGTGGTGGAATATGCACTGGCAATTCTGACTCTTAGCCAAACTCAGATCGAAAGACTGGATAGAGTCCAGAATGCAGCAATGCGTATCATTCTGGGATGCACAAGAGACACATCGACAAGAGCTATGCGATACCTACTTGACTGCCCAACAGCTGAGCATAGATTACAGTATTGCCGTGCACGGGCGTACCTTCAAATACATGCAGATAAGGAACACCCGTTGCATTCCGAAATACAGAAAGTTAAAGGCAGCAGACTCAAGAGAGGAAGGTCGTGGATGGGACGTGCTGAAGATGTAATACAAAGCGTGTGCCGATTACAGGATGTGGCAGTTGGTGCGGAATGGATAGGTCTACCCACAGATTTCGAAACTTGTTTGAGAGTAGTAATATCACTTAGCAGGGAATGCAGAGAATGGTGTCCCACAGCTGTGGAGAAAGAAGTGCAGGCTTTAATCAGTGAGAATACCAAAGAGGGGGATGTGATTATATACACTGATGGATCTGTAATTAGGCATGTTCGCAGTGCTTGGGCCTTTACAGCTCAGTGCGCAGGTAAAACGATCAAGGAGGAAAGTGGTGCCTTTGCGGTCACTACGAGTAGTATGACCATGGAGACTATGGCGGTGACCAAGGCATTTGAGTGGCTACGCACACAGAAAGTAATGCAGGTCTGCATCTTGAGTGACTCTATGAGTATGATTAAGAAGGTACAAGTGGGTCTCGTTCGCGAACAGTGGATTGAGGCCTTGAGAAATGCGAGCTTGAAGACGGTTACATTTATTTTCGTGCCGGGACATGTGGGCGTTCGAGGCAATGAAAGAGCAGATCAACTGGCATCGTGTGCGATTGTGGCAAAGGGCGATGGGGCAATGGATCGCGCTGACGTTTTGAACTCCTTAAGAGATATAACACGCGAGAGTGAGACGAATGTGGATGATGATTCCTTTTCAATGGCTAGGATTAAAGATCAGGGATTGAGATGCGGTGTTGCTAGAGGTGAACATTTTGGAGGGCGCAGAAGAATGATGGTCAACCAGCATAGGACCGGTACTGTCAGCAGAAGTGTGATGGCGGATACACTCAAGGAGAGATCGGAGCAACTATGGATGTGTCCAGTTTGCAGTGATGATGATCCGACGACTAACTAACTAACTAACTTGAATACGGAAAGGGGGGGGGGGAAGAAAGAGAGAGAAAGAGACAAGACAATATGTACTGTACAAGTCTATCAAAGACAATATATAATGTACACATATCAAAGACAATATATAATGTACATATATCAAAGGCAATATGTACTGTACAAGTCTATGAAAGACAATATGTACTGTATAAGTCTATGAAAGACAATATGTACTGTACAAGTCTATGAAAGACAATATGTACTGTACAAATCTATCAAAGACCATTTATATGTAGGTACTTACTGTTGGTGATTTAGTATCCGTTGGAGGAGCTGCGGCAGTGCCTGTAAGAAGAAAACAAACTGACATCAGGTAAGTTGTTAAGATACACAATATTGCAAGTAAAAATTGTGTCAGGTAAGCAACTCTGGATATATATTGCAGGTAAAAATGCGCGCATGTTGTCTTTCTTTCTTTCTTTTCGCTTATATTTATTATATATTTATATACATATGCAAATATTTATGCAATGAATTTAGAACAGAGAAAAGCCAAACTTTTTTAATTGGAGGACCCTATTGAACTTTTTTCGTCTGGTATGGGACTAAAACGTTTTTATTGAAGTCTTTTGAAGCTTCAAGTAATATTTTCTGAGTTCCGGGGACCAGTGGAAGATAAACCGGCCAGGCAAGGAAAAAATGGCTTTGCGATCCCGATCTGACCAGCGGGACATATTTTCCCCAACAAAGCGTTGGAACTAAACTACGTTGGAACTAAACTACGGGGTTATCTGCAAGCTACCTAGAAATACAAAGACATTACATTATAGTTTAGCTATAAGCAATAATCGACTAGATCCATGACCGGGCAACAGTATAACAGACCTGTGTGCTAATGACATGAAAACATATTTTGATTATTTCCGTACTTTTCGTTGGATGGCTATTTTTGGCACGCGACTCCAAGTATATAATTATAGTGACCAACGAAAACACGACAATAATAATAAAAAAAAGTAACGGATGAAGTCCGAAGCAATTCTATACAGAGGTATACTTGCAAAGTCGCAGCAGATGGTGATTTGGTCCACCCGCAGATGGTGATTTGGTCTACCTTCCAATGAACACTAAAGTGTTTTAGGTATGATTAATTAAACCTCTAGCCTCTGAACTACATGTACTATCACTGACGTTTTAGATATAACAGAAGATTGTCTTGCAAAAAAACACCGAGAAAATGTTAGCTTATTTCTACGTCTAAAATACATTGGGCAAAACGCTACTTACATAATATTTTACAACTTCTGAGCAATCAGGCAGAGTGCTGTAAAACTGTTTGTTTATTTGTAGCCAACGCGACCAATATTAGTTTCGAAGCATGAAAAAAATAGTGTTTGTTAACTAAGTTTTTGTGTAATTTTATGTACTAATACAAATGTTTTGCTGACATTCGTAAATTTACTTTTGCGATCAAACGATCAATCGATAGTACAAAAACAAATACCAGATGACTGGAAGAGAAATAATTGTACACAAATGGAAAAACAAGGGCAACAAAAGAGAGTGAGATATACATAGACATATCATTGCTCAGCCACATAGGAAAGATATATGCAAAAATCATAGTACAATAATAGAACCGATAATTGAACCCCAGCTAAATAAGACAAAATTTGGTTTCAGGAAAGGTATGGGATGTACAGATGCTATTTTTGAGCTGCGACAGCTGAGCGAAAAGAAACTTGAATATGACCTACAACTAAACATCGCCTTCATCGACCAAGAAAATGCATTTGACAGAGAGAAAAAATGTGGCTCATATTGGATGACTATGGAGTACTAGACAACATAATAGCTTTATACAAAAACTTCCGGAGCGTAACCAGGGCTTCTGATGGCACAAAAGACCCATTTGAAATAAAAACAGACGTTAGACAATGATGCGTACTAGCACCACTTCTGTTCGTAACATACATGGAACTAAAGAAGCAAACACAAGAAACAAATTCACCCCTGCAGAAGCATCACATGAAGGTCACATTCAACTCAACAAAACTGCTATTTGCAGATGATCAATGTTTAATATAGAATCTCAAAATGAATTACAGCAGCTTACACACACACACACACACACACACACTTGCTCCATACAACCTGCGAACAACACAACACGAAACTAAACACATCTAAAACAGAGACTATGAAGAAATCAGAACACCAGGCCAGTTAAATGTATCTGTCAATGGTAGACAAATAAAGCAAGTCCCAGAGTTTAAATACCTAAGAAGCATATTTACGAAGGATGACAAACTCGACAGAGAGATTGAAACTAGGTGCCAAAAAGCCAATGCTATGATACCAATCAATCTGCATGGCTACAAAACGACAACTGATAAATAGTATTTTTATACCAACTCTGTGTTACCAATGTCAAACATGGTCCTTGACAAAGACACTAACGAAAAAGATCAGTTTGCGAAATGAGGAAAGTTATGAATGTCACGAGAAGAGACCGCCAGAGAAATGAAGATATCAGGAAAGAAGTAAAGACAATCTCAAGTCAAGACTGCATTGAGAGGCAGCAAATCAGGTAGTTTGGTTACGTCATGAGAATGGAACCTGCGTAACCATCCCTTCGTGCATACATCAGCAGAAGGTCGGGCTACAAGGCACGAGGAAGACCGAGAACTAGAGACAATCAAAGAAACATTAAATAGACCTTGACCAATGCAACTCAAATGGTCAAAGACAAAAAAAATCCGAACAATCCACCACACCCCCCTTTCCACACGACGCTTAACGGCACAAGTGAAAATGACAATACATAGACAGATCAATAGTGTAACATCCAGTCCGATATAGGTGATGTATAGACAAATTTAACATCAAGTCTAATATAGGTGATGTATAGACAAGTTTGTTTTAGATCATATTGAGTTCCCCACAACTTGTTTTGCAGAGCAGATAATGTGGGACAGATTGTTTCGTCGGCAGATATAAAAGACCTAATGCTAAACGTAAACAGGCCGTCATTCGGTAAGTTTTTGATTATTGTCATTGGACAATATTTATAAAATTGGAGTCAGCCGCCAAAAATAACCAAGGTCGGCCAATTAAACTTGCGGCAATAATCACAATCGACCTTCTCGGTCATCAGTCCACAGGTCGTGACTTGAGCCTGGTCATCAGTCCACAGGTCGTGACTTGAGCCTGGTCATCAGTTCACAGGTCGTGACTTGAGCCTGGTCATCAGTCCACAGGTCGTGACTTGAGCCCGGTCATCAGTCCACAGGTCGTGACTTGAGCCAGGTCTTCTCAGTCATCAGTCCACAGGTCGTGACTTGAGCCTGGTCATCAGTTCACAGGTCGTGACTTGAGCCCGGTCATCAGTACACAGGTCGTGACTTGAGCCAGGTTTTCTCAGTCATCAGTCCACAGGTCGTGACTTGAGCCCGGTCATCAGTCCACAGGTCGTGACTTGAGCCCGGTCATCAGTCCACAGGTCGTGACTTGAGCCCGGTCATCAGTCCACAGGTCGTTGACTTGAGCCCGGTCTTCTCAGTCATCAGTCCACAGGACGTGACTTGAGCCGGGTCTTCTCGGTCATCAGTCCACAGGTCGTGACTTGAGCCCGGTCGTGGATTGTTGTTCTGTGAACCGCGAAATTGGGACAATCCTATACTATGAGTTCAAGTATTTGTGTTACTGCCCGGTTCTCAGTTGAAATATCACGCGTAAATTTACTGAAACAAACTGATCTCATGTGTGCAAGATTTATGCTATCCAATTCCGTGGTTCGCACTTTTATCCATTCCTCACAGACATCTTGTGATTGTTCGTTCAATGCCTTCACTTTTTACTCTGCATGTCTGTAGGCAAGCTGTTTTGGAAAAGTAAGTTCAGTTTTACAATTATTATAAGTGCTTAGCTACCTATTTAGTGGTCGACCAGAAACCGCTTGACCAGGATCGTTCACTGAATTTTCTCAGTATCTATGGCGCCATTATTCCACCTTCCCAGGTCTTGAGCCTGGTACCACACTTCTGGTGGTTGGGTGACCACGGGAGTACTTTTTAAAAAAAATAATCACAAATAACAGTGAATTAGAAACTCGGGTTTGCTGGCAAGCGGACATGACACCACACTAGAGTCACAAGAACAACAATGACGTTTAAAACATGATCTAATTCTAGACAGAGTAAAACATGGATGTTATAAAAACTATACATTAAAATATGTTTCACACAATGTTATAGTTGTCAATAGTTTTTAAAAAGTAATAAGTGTTACCAATATTTCTCATTACTTGAGTTTGTTTTGTTTACAAATATTGGTAACTTATTTCTTCTTCTTCATTCACTTTCAGACTTTCACATTGATGAATCTGACAAAAGTAGCAACCAACCTCAAGCCCCCAGCAGCACCGTAGAGTGTTTCATGAAAGGAAACAGGACATTGCCAAGTATCTTCGTTATTCTTCTTACGTTGGGCAGGTCCACAAAAAATTGTTCGGTTGTCATAGAGCTGATGTCACATTTGTGGACATCTAGTCCACATTTATTTCTGTTTTATTTTCCATATTTGCGCTGTGTTAACCCATTCCTTGCATTTCCAGCGCGTCAGATGTTTTCAGTAACTGGAGATTTATCTCTTAATTTTCATAGACGGTGGCCCCCAAAAACTTCAACACCCTAGAGACGGAAAAAAACTCCAGATATAAACTATGTTTACTCTAAGAATGAAGTGGGTCAAAACACACACCCATATGACTCCGCGACAACAGGTATTTTTAAACAGCTGATGACATGTAAAAACAATATTATTTAAAAAATGTAAAATAATTAAAAACAATATGTAAACAACATTAAAAAAACAAAAATTTAAATTTAAAAACAATATTATTGGGCACTTGCTTGATTAATGCGCTCTGCGTACAACAACCAATCAGAGGCACTGATCCATTTCACCTTAGAGTGAACAGAGTATAGTAGGACTATTTTTGTTAAACGTGGCATCACTGACTACTAGCCTCCAAAAAAACAACACTCAAACGGAATTCCAAGAGCCAATATTTAGACGGTTTTACAGTATTATACAACTGCGCGCGCCTACTCCAAACGAGACCAAGAATATTACGTCATTCGCGATATGCTGATTCCCGCGTTTTCGGTCTGTCTAACACGACCTTGAATTACGTGCTCCTGTGTGTTATCCTCGGGAGAGACGATATGTGTATTGATTGTACAGAACAGAAGTGTGGGCGCCAAATATTTTGTAGACTAGCTGTCCACATCATTGTTGCCATTTTGGTGCTTTTCGCAGCAGATCTGGTGTTTTGGTGAAAGAAAATTTGAAATAGCGCGACCGTACTTGTTTAGTGCCTTTCAAAAATGTGGTTTTTTTTAAAGTATATTATGTCATTATTTTATGCTTTTTAACTTGTCAATAATTAGTTTCGTTTATTCAAAAACGTTTGTCTATTATTGTTAACACTAAAAAGTCGAAACTCGTAATACATAGTGTCGAAATTTCAAATTGTCACTGTTCATTTGCATATCCACAATCTGGATCTTTGCTGTGTCTACACTACTGTTTAATTTACATTTGTCTATCATAACGGGCAAGAACTTTCCACAACATTTCAGGGCACAGTGGCTAAATGATTCGAGATTTTTAAAATGGTTAATTAGAGTTTAAAGAGAAGACACGATGTGTTATTGTACGTATTGTAAATGTACAATAGCCACGAGGGTAAAAGATATTGAGTAACACGCTAAGACAACAAAACACACGAAAGTAGAACAGCCATTCTAATCAACAAACACAACTTTCATTTAACACACTCAGTAATGATGTGAAAGCAACAGAAGAATGCATATCATGCATATTCGTAGCTGGACATTGTTCCCTAAGAGTAGTCTATCATTTAAGTGAACTCTGTATGGTATACTTTGGTGACAGTAAAGAATTAAAGAACCTAAAGCTTAGAAGATCAAAGTGTAGTTCAGTTATTTCAAATGTGCTCTCACCATATTTTCAAAAATACTTGATATCTGATATTGTAAACAGCAAATTCAACTTATTAATTGATGAAAGCAATGATATTACTGCAACTAAGCTACTTGGCATACCAATAAGATATTTTTCAGTGACAAGAAAACAGTTTAGTGTTAATTTTTTAGACTTAATAGAACTGTGTTACTGTAACGCTGAAGCAATATGCAATGCTCTGAAAGAATTGAAGAATACTGGACTTGAGTTGCAAAGGCTGATTGAACTAGGCACTGATGAACTAATGCATCTGTCATGACAGGTGTAAACAATGGAGTGTACACAAAATTAAAGTCTGAAATTCCTCATCTGATCCTAGTTAGATGTGTGTGCCATTTTCTTCAACTAGCTGTGTCACATGTTACAGCAGAGTGTCCTCCTAGGAGTCTAGAGTTCATGATTAGAGAAACATACAACTGGTTTTCTCACTCATAATTTCGTAAAGTTCCGCCGAAGACGGATTTATCGGGCTACTGGCGCAAATAAAACGGCGACACAACGCATTTCCATTCTCTGGACTACATCCTGCTGGAAATCTAGTAGGACCATAGTCCTGCTGTAAGGGAGATCCAGTGGGAGTTTGAGAATGAACGAAGAAGACGAAGAGTTTGTCAAGCAAAGTACAGTGAGATTATTGCATTAATAAATGATGAGCAACCCCCACATAAGCTTATTGAACCAAGTCAAACAGGATGGGTGTCTATTAAATCTGCTATTGTCAGAATATTACAGCAGTGGGTTGAGCTCAGAACTCATTGTAATATAGCAAGAATGCGCTAGCCCTGTTGTACAATAGAACATCTATATTCTATGTTTGTGACATGAACAATTTTGCTTTTTCTCATATTTCTCAAACATATTCTTGGAGAAGTTCAAAGCGTGAATGTAAAGCTTGAAGCAGAAATACAAGATCTAACAAAACTACTCAACGATCTTGTCCATCTCACTGATTCTATCAGTTCAAAGATTGTTATTCCTGGACAAAACATTACACAGAAACTGATGCCATTGAAGACTTTATAGAACCTAATTCATTATCTGGGTTACGAATTTGAAAAAGAAATGGCAATCTACAAATTTCCGAATGAGAAAGAAATGGTGTGGAAGATGGGTACAGTTTTCGTGGAGTTAACACAGCTTCGTTTACTTTTGCCAGATAACGTTCACATATTGCAGTCCATGTCATGTTTTAGTGCAATTGGACGTCTAAAGCCAATTAAGCCGTTGCATATTAGATCTGGCTAAAATATTTAAAAATTCTTGAGATTAACGGGAATTAAACCAGTCCGTTCAACGGCACCAAATCGCCTAGCAACTATTGAACACGCGTTCTTCCGTACTTGACTAACCGCATCTCCAATAAAAGATGCGATTTCATCAAGCCATTCAAACCGTGCACAGAAAGTCACCAGAACGGACCGATCGAGACAAGGACATTACAACAACAACAAACATCCCGTACAGGTTTGAAATATCCTCAGTAACAACAAACATATAACATAATATCCGTATTAGTTATCCATGTTTACAAGAAGACCTATCGGCCCTTGTATAACTAATACGGATATTATGTTATATGTTTGTTGTTACTGAGGATATTTCATCAAACCTGTACGGGATGTTTGTTGTTGTAATGTCCTTGTCTCGATCGGTCCGTTCTGGTGACTTTCTGTGCACTGTTCGATGAAATCGCATCTTTTATTGGAGATGCGGTTAGTCAAGTACGGAAGAACGCGTGTTCAATAGTTGCTAGGCGATTTGGTGCCGTTGAACGGACTGGTTTAATTCCCGTTAATCTCAAGAATTTTTTTAATTGTCCTCTGGCTTCCTGCTTAAATTTACTAAAATGTTTATTGATGACGCAGATACTCTCACATGCATAGATTTCCAGTAGAGAAAACTTAATATGCAGTGGACACATAACAATGACACACTTGCATTGTGGGCAGAAATAGCTTCATACAGGGATGCAACTGGTGAAAATCCTTTCCAAATTCTTGCAGATTTAGTTTTAACTGTACTTATTTTACCTCATTCCAATGCTGACTGACGTGAACGTGTTTTCAGTCACAGAGGGGTTAGAAATCAAAAATTCGAACTAGACTGAGCATCACGAGTTTGAAAGCTGTTCTGATTATTTAATATGGAATGATAAGATGTGGTAAATGCTGTTTTGATTATAAACTACCTAAGGATGTCCTGCAACAAATTGTATCACAAGATGTTTATAAAACGTTGCTTCAATCATCATCATCTGATACACAAGTACAGCCAGAAATTGCAATCGAAATTGAAGAAGACTTGTATTGACTATCGACTGGGATTTGGCAGATCTTGAATAAACATATTTCTAATTGACCAAGTAGCGAGGCGAGTGGGTCCCACTATCTATCTATCCATCCACCCACCCAGCATTGGAAATGTCGGGCAGCTCTGGTCAAACCTGCCTGGAACGAAAAAAGCAAAAACAAACCCAACACCCATCATAGACAACGGTGAAAATCTAAGGAGGGAGATACAGAAAGCCGAAGTCTTCAGCAACCATTTCACTCATATACACACACAAAAACGAATCAGAGAACCTCGACAATTCCATAAAGCACATCACCAAAGCATTAGAAAGGCAACAAGCCACGAATTGCAAGGTCTTCGAGAGTGACTTCACATTCTCCAAGATAAAGTCAGTCCTAAAAAATAAAGCAAGAACAGCGAAGCAACGGGTCCTGTGTGAATTACCAATGAGATGATCAACAGCCTCTCAGACTACGAACTAACAGCAGTTCTCAGACTACGAACTAACAACAGCCTCTCAGACTACGAACTAACAACAGTTCTCGGACTACAAACTAACAACAGCCTCTCAGACTACGAACTAACAACTATTCTTGAGCTCATCAATAAAACTTGGAGAGAAAGCAAGCTGCCAATAGCCTGGAGAATAGCTAACATTATACTAATCCTAAAGAAAGACAAAAATCCAAACGAAATTACCAGTTACCAACGAATATCCTAAACATCTGACTAGGGTAAAGTTGATGAATGAATGATCAACGAAGGCTATACTGGTAGTTAGAGATTTCCAAGATCATAAACACAAATCAGTTTGGCTTCAGAAAGAACGAACAAACAATTGACCAGCTGGTACTACGACTCACACAAGACATAGGAGATGCCTATCGAGAAAAAAAAAGCGTATGGCAAACTTCATTGACCTCAAACAGGTCTATGACAGAGTCTCCAGAACATGATTGTACTTTTTAAAAAAAAATTAAGGAGATATCCGGGAAATTGTATAACTGGCTAAAATGCTTCTTTCAAAACAGAACAATTTAAACAACCTATAATAGTGGCTCATCAAAACAGAACAATTTAAACAACCTATAATGGTGGCTCATCAAAACAAAGAACTCTGGAAGAAGAACTCTTTCAAGGATCAACATTAAATTGTACATTGTTCCTCATATACATAAATGATCTACGAGACGTCATCTCCTGTCAAAAATCACTATTTGCTGATGACCTGGTTATCTGGACAAAAAGAATATACCCCAATCATCATCAAGTGACATATTCTTTCCAGAACGTAGTCTTTCCTATGGATCTCTTGAATTCTCCGCGGTCTTGAGCAAGTTGCCCTGCATCTTATATACCCCAAAACCATCATTAAATAATATCAACAAAAAGCTGACTACAATCTCGGAGCATTGTGAACTGTGGGAACTCGAGGAATAGATAGAAAAAAAATTCTAAACACCAAAGCAAAAGGGGAAGATATGGAAATATGGGGAACACGGCGGAATAAACATAACATGTGAGAAATTCCTAAGATACATCGGAGTTGAACTTGATTAGAGGCTGATCAATTGATCACTACATAGAAAATCTGATTAAGAAAACGACCACAAGGATAAAACTAAAAAAGCACCTCGTCCCATGCAAATGGGGAGCTGATTTGCATGATCTGCGCCAGTTATATACTGGATACGTCATATCAGCAATAGACTACACACTTCCTGTACAGGCAATAGCAAGTAAAAGCCTGCTACAGAGAGTGGACAAAGACTAAAATAACTCACTATGATTTATATGCGGTGGCATTAAAACCACCCGAACTGATGCATATGAGAACAATACACACATATAACCCTTACACATAAGAAGAGAACAATACACACATATAACCCTTACACATAAGAAGAGAACAATACACACATATAACCCTTACACATAAGAAGAGAACAATACACACATATAACCCTTACACATAAGAAGAGAACAATACACACATATAACCCTTACACATAAGAAGAGAACAAACGGTAGTATAGACCTTTGAAAGGTACATGGGAATGGACACCACAGAAGAAAATGGGAAAAATGATAGAAAGTGGCTGGGAAAACAGAATATTCAAGACATCGTTCATCAATAACGCAAGCGAAGCAAGCAAAAAACATCCGCCAACAGTGAACAACAGGAAAAAATAGACATGGGACCGCCCTGCAAACATGCAATAACTCCTACCATAAAGACCGAACTCTCTGACCCCACCGCAGATAAGAACACTGGAACTCCATTCCTGAAAACCATTGCCCTAGAAACAATCCATCCATACCCACCAGATAAAATCCATGTATACACAGATGGATTCGTACAAAACGCTCCCACAAATGCTGAATATGGAGCTGTGATAAAATACCCGAACACAGACGACTACCCAAAAATGTTTGGCCCATGTGAAGATATCTGCTCTAACTATGCAGCAGAGATCATAGCAATCGAGAGAGCTCGTAATCGATTCATTATGGACTTCGAGAATGTAACTACTCCACCTGAAACATAGTAATCTTCTAAGACTCAAAATCAGCACTCAATGCATTGAAGAACAAAAATACACCCCCTGGTCGCAACATCAACATAAAAATTGACCCGCTATTCACCGCCTACGACACAGAAGTCAACCTCCAATAGATACCTGGCCATGCCGGGGTTCCTGAAAATGAAACGACTGATAACTTAGAGAAGTTCTGTCGCTCCAGTTTTCCCCATAAAGCTCTCTCTCTACAAACATGCAAACAAATCCTAAGAAACAACTACAGACAAGAATGGCTACGACAGTGGGCCAGCTCAAAGACTGGACACTTACTATATGAACACCAATAGAAACTCAACCCATTAGATCATCTAAAACAACTCAGAGAGCAAACTAGTCTCGCATTTCAACTAAGAACAGGCCACGCCCCGTTAATAAACACCTGAACATAATAAATCTATTACACGAACCAAATTGCAGACACTGAAACGTACAAGAGGAGACTATATCGAACACCTACTACTGCAGTGCTCAAAACTAACAAGGTCCGACAAGAACTACTACTATTGCTTCCAACTATACACACACATACACTACACAACTGCGGAGAACCTGTGCATTCGTCACAAGGGCTATGTACTGTCAAGAGCTGCCTGCTCACAGCGAAAGGGATTGAACCATCGTCATGATTAATCTATATATTCTCTGCTTTTGCTGTAAGGCGTGGCAGGATTAAATGACCATCATTCTCTGCTTTTGCTGTAAGGCGTGGCAGGATTAAATGACCATCGCTTTTCGGGCTATGTCACGTTAGATTGCTTGTTATGCAGTAATATTGTGACGTCTTAGAATGTTGGTAACTCCTTCAATCCACCTTCTTCTTGGTCGTATCTATATCTTGCTGTTTCCATTTTAATTATATATGTTCTTGCTTCTTGCCAGTAAGAGTTCATTCTCATTAAGTGGTCGAACCATGTCAGTCTCTTTCAATATAATTGACCACAGATATTGTTGCAACAGTTCATGTTATCTGTTTATCCCTCACATCTTGTTCTGTTTGCTGCATTTCTTAGACATCTCATTTTGTAACAGTATATTCTTGTGAGGAAAAGGGAGTGTTACCGTATATTTACTTTTGAATGAATGTGTACTTTTGAATGAAGAGGAACAGTATTATTATTGTTGCGTTCCGAACCCTGGGTTCTGTGTTTGATAAACAATGACTGCTAACGTAGATCTCTACTTGGTTTTAATAAGTGCTTATCAATGAACACAGAGGCACTTCTTAATGCATAATCAGAATGTCGTTTAATATAATTTCAAACCAATGACACAAATCAATATTAAACTCTGGAGTAATTAATATCTCCGCGACTTATGATACATCACCCATACAAAATGCTAAGGTTTCACGAACTACTCTAGCACATCCAGGAATTATAGGCACATTAATATATAAGCTTAATGAGATTATAGACTATCTCATTATTCTACTATTAATCTCACTTTTGCTCGACTATCTTTCTTTATATTTCAAGTCGGACCGACCTTCTAACAAGACTGCAGCTCTCTGCCTGTCTGTTGCCAAACTAACTAGGACTTGTCTCTCCGGGGAGACAAGTAATCTGTCGACTGTCTCCACACACGTCCGGGGGGACTCTGTATGATCCTGTCGACTCCTGGGACTCCGTGGGACCTCCCTGTGACCGACTCGGGGCTCTGCTTTTATGTCTGCCGGTGAGGCCCTCAACCACACCCCTCGTATACTCCCCACCTATCCACTCTCTTCTCGTCCGCACGTCACTGCTTCTGACTCCGCCTCTACATTATCACCTGTCAAACTCCTGTACGCGTTTATTAGAACATGCGTAACGTTTGATGTCCCTCTCTGGTCGGAGGCTATGCCCTTGGCGTTACGCACTTAATACTCTTGCCACTTCCATCTTCCATTGTCTGGTCGTTTCAAGTATTCGCGAGTTCAGACGGCTTGTGTGAGTTTGTAGACTTTTGTCTGAACCTAGTCCAACATCTCATTGTCCTTTCTGGGGTGTGGTGTAATGGCGTCGTCTGCCACCTGCGATCGAGTGCGTGGATGCATCTTTCTGATAATTACTTTTGCCCTTGGGCCAACCGTGTAAGCTTGTCTCAGACTTTCTGTCTGACATCTGCGCGACAACTCGTCTGCAATTTAAGGTATCTGTATCAACATTTTCACAGGAGCAAAACATTCGATGTGTTGCATTTCCCCAGTTCATCTCTTGCTAACCGTGAAGGGTTCTCACTTCTTACTGTGAAACCCCCTGCCTGCGAAGGGTTCTGCAACCAGATACTATCACAATTTCACACATAGTAAAGCTTTCTTTCTTGTTCTTTTATTAGCGTCCACGTATGACATTGTACTTGTACTAACGCTAGAAAATACTGCGCTGGATGGCCCGGCTAAAGAATATATTTAATGTTAAGAGACTGGCCCGCCCGTGTGGTAACAGACGCTTGGACTTCTAGTTCAGGGTGCAAAGAACAGGACCAAATGTCTTCTTTCCACGCATGTCGTAGGAGGGGGATCTCCCTAGCGTAGTGATTAAGCTGGTTAAGTAAGGGGGAGAGAAAGACTGACAACCTGATACTTGTGGAAAAATCAGCAATTACAATTGAAGCAATAAACGACTGCATGAATTCTGGAAGAAACCTTAGAAATGAAGTGCATGTCATGGTCTGATGAAAACCACACAAGGAAGTTATATCCCTAACAACTCTTCCAAAGGTGATATAAAAAAACAGAAGAGAGACCTGGAACATAACCTTATATAAAAAATGGAAAATTAGCGCAAGTGGTCAAGAAAATGAAAAAATACAATATAAATCTCCTCGGACTTGTCGAGACGGAATGAAGCAGCAAGAACACACTGAGAACATATCGCATGTTTCCCATTAGGGTGTTGAATGGAGGTAGTATTTGTAGCTCTGGACTATATCCTGCTAACTGCATGAATTTGAGAATGAACGCAGAAAACGAATTATGGCCAATGTAAGGGAAGAAAATTGGTCTAGAAAATAAAAACCAAAATGTAGAAATGTATGTTTCTACAGCAATACAGCAATTTTAGTGGTTGGGGGGGGGGGGCGTCTTTTCGCACACAGCTACATTTTGCTCATCAGATGTACATAACCGATATCAGATACAATATCCCCCCCCCCTTTTTTTCATTCCTATTTAGGAAGCACAATGACATACAACCGTTTTACATTGACATCAAGTGCATTCAACAAACATCTGGAAATAAAAAATAATAATTAAATATATCAAACTACGACTGTTTAACTCCAACGTAATACCCGTATTAGCACATGGTTGCGAAAATTGGAAAATAAACTATTGGAGAAAAAATGAAACTCATTTGAAAATAAATGTCTTGGTGGAAGAATTCAAGTCAAACCGACAAGTAACGAAGACGACACACATCAACATGTTTCTACAACAACAAGAAAACGATTGATTTATATTGCACATGTACTTATAATAAACATCAGACTATCACTACAAGCATTAAAATTGGCAATAGAAAAAAAAGAGAAAGACTAAGAGAGACTATTCGCAGAACAACCACCAAAGAGACCGTGAGTCTCAACAACATGCACAGTAGCATGACATCGCTCAAACTAAACAGCTCTTTGTCTATGAATCATATTCAGCTCTGAAAGAATATAGACAGACTTCACAATCAATCGGTAATGAAGATGCCTAAAAGGTGGGAGTTGGCCTAAAAGGTGGGAGTTGGCCTAAAAGGTGGGAGTTTGTGGCAGTGACGATAGAGACGTAAGACAGCGACAAAAGGTCAAGCATCCATGACCGTGGTAAGTTATTAGCTTTAAGTTAGTAAGTAAGTTAGCTTTAGCGTAGTGACCAGCGGTTGGGTACAGGAGAAAAAAATCGCGTACAGCTGGGCGACTATACTATCTATATGGTTACAAATATTCAGTGCAAGTGATTGAAACACTGAATGTATTAGTTACCAACGCCGAAGTCGGGTGTGCCGGGTCATTAGCGTAAATGAAACGGCGACATAACGCATTTCCGTTCTCTGGGTTACATCCTGCTGGAAATCTTGCATGACCGGTTGCCCTGCTATAAGAGAGATCCGATGAGAGTTTGAGAATGCACGCAAAAAAGTGTTAGTGACAGAAGATGAAGGCACAAATCACCGCTTTCTTGTGGGACAGTTAAGTAAATGATGGTTTTACAAAAAATATTAATAAAGCAGAATGACTTTAATTCATGTACAACACGGAGGTATTTGCAAATGGAGATACAAAACAAGTCAAATTTGATTTAACAGTTTGAGCAACAGAGTTATTGTATTCGTTATCAAATTCCTATCGGATCTCTCTTATAGCAGGACGGCGGTTCTACAAGATTTCCAGCAGGATGTAGTCCAGAGAACGGAACTGCATTGTGTCGCCGTATCATTTGCGCCAATGGCCCGACACATCTGCAACATATTTGAGATTTTTACATAAAAAATCATAAATAATCACTTCCGCAAACTCGAGGAAATATACTGAAGCACATGCGAAGAAAGTCTAGCAGAGAAGTGTGTTGTTCGTCCATCACAAGTGATGATGACCATTTGTTACATCCACTTTTGAAAATTCAATATTAATTATGTCCTTGATTATGAGTTCGTAGATGGCTAATGAGCCTTATTCGAGCTGTAAATGTCCTTGGACAGTTTGGACATGGAATGACGACTGTAGACGGATCTTGGTCTATCCGTGACTTTCTAGCTGCTCTCCGCTGTTGAGCTACTGCATTTCTCTTCTTTTCACAAGATGATGCGCTCTTTTTTATTTTAGAACGCCATGTAGATCTATTTTGTGCAAGTTCTTCCCATGTATCGTGGTCTATTTCAACGGCTTTCAGTGAGTTCTTTAACGAGTACTTGTAGCGCTTCCTTTGGCCACCTTGAGATCGTATACCCTTCTCTAGCTCACCATAGAGAAGTATCTTTGGCAGACGATGGTCTGGCATACGCACCAAATGACATGCCTACGAATCTGTGTCTGCATCAGGATCGTGTCAATGCTTGGGATACCAGCTCTATCAAGGACAGTGGTATCTGGAAACTTGTCTTGCCATCTGATGTTCATAACTTTTCTGAGACAATTTGCATGAAAATGATTGAGTATTTTCACATGTCTATACACAGTCCATGTTTCACTAGCGTATAGCAGCACTGGAAGTACCACTGCTCTGTAAACTTTCAGCTTAGTCTGTAGGTTAATGCCATTTCTACGCCAAACATTTGCATACAATCTGCCGAAAGTAGCTTTGGCGATCCTTGTATACACTTCATCATCAACGTTGGCATTTTGTGATAACGTACTGCCTAGATATGTGAATCTATTCACAACTTTCAGTGCTACACCATTTACCTTTATGCAGGGCTCGAGATAGCTTTTGCCAAGTGCTGGTTGTAACATGACTTGTTTTCTCTGTGTTAATGGTAAGCCCAAAGTTGGTACAGGCTTTGGAGAATCTGTCTATAATACATTGTAGATCAGCCTCACAGTTGGCATTTAGGGCACAGTCATCAGCAAATAGAAGATCCCTGATTGTGTGTGATTTTACTTTGGTTTTTGCTCAAAGCCGCTGAAGGTTGAACAATTTTCCGTCTATGCGATAGGTGATGTTTACTCCCAGGTCTAGATCTCTGAAAGCATCATTAAACATAGCAGAGAACATGATGCTAAATAGGGTAGGTTCTAATACACATCCTTGTTTTACTCCATTTGAGACAGGAAAGGTTTCAGATAACTCTCCATCATCCTGAACTCTAGCTTGCATTCCATCATGCAATTGCTGCACCATTGAGATAAATTTATGTGGACATCCATACTTTGCCAGAATCTTCCACAGTCCCTCTCTACTTACTGTGTCAAATGCTTTTGTCAAGTCTATGAATGCTGTGTACAGGTCACAGTGTTGTTCTTGACATTTTTCTTGAAGCGGTCTTTCAGCAAAGATCATATCAGTTGTTTCACGTTCTTGTCGGACCTCATTTGAAACCAGTGGCAAGACGAATCGAGACGACTGGAAGTGAAGTACGATGCAGTAGATGACCATGGTTTTCTACGTGTCTCACAATGCCCGATGCGGTCCACACCGCGTTGCTGGCGTTCGCCTACATTACCCGGTGGGCCGATAAACCATCGTACCTCGTAAATTCGCCGAATATCAGACTTTACGTGTTTAGGTTGACAGGACCGTTATGCTTTTTGAGATAGTCTCAGCGCAATATCACCTACTTTACGACTGCCTAACAGGCTGTCATCGAGTGTGGAGCCAGAACACGCCTCAGGCAGTCCACTGGTGCTATGTTCACACGACACGTCAAACCTGTTGTTGTAGCTACATGGTGAATAGTGAGCGATTTCAATGTGTTATTGACACCGAAGTAAATTTGTTCATCACATAACCTTCAACATTATTATATACAATCACTCTTTACACATCACGCAGATATATCCATTTGATAGCCTCAACTAGACTGTCTTAAAATACACAATTTGATGTTATACACTGGTTATGATGTTAACACAACTTTGAAAACATTAGCACAACTGACACTGTGGAAAAAATACCGCGCCATATTGGCGTGACGTAGAACACATCAGCAGAGGAGTATACAACGTAAAGAATAGCTCTTGGAAAACATGGAATCTAAAGAAAAAAGGAATAGAATGAAACAAAAAACAAAATTGACGACACTGGAGACAGAATGAAATGAACACAAACACTATATTGGAAACTCGACAAGAGTGCTAGAAGAGATAAGAGATAGATGCAAGCCAGTCTGTTTCTCATTACCGACGAAACATGCATGTCAATAAATATGTTACCGACAAAATTTAAATTACCTATTGATAACCTAACTCAGATCAATACCGTTTATTTTGGATACTTCGATATGACAGATTCTGACACAATAACCGCCTTAGTAAATAAAGTCCCAGAGTGTCATTTTACTGTGGCGATCTTAGACGGATGTGTCGGGCCATTGGTGCAAATAAAACGGCGACACAACGCATTTCATTCTCTGGACTACATACTGCTGGAAATCTACAATGGATCATGGTCCTGCTACTACAGAAATCCAGCAGGAGTCTGAGAATGAACGCTGAAGAAGAAAACTCCAAATGCAGTCGATGTGTATGCTGCGCTACCCAATGTGTACCGTTATTAATAATTAATGAAACGTTGTCCGACAAATATTTATTAAACAAAATAAAAAATAGACAACGCCGCCCAAATTGTTCGAAACCAAGTTGCTCCCAGGTCTAATCTAAACAAAAACCCAGATCTGAAGAAAAAACTCAAGGAGTGGTAGCTCTGGTTCAACAACACATGCTGAACTAAACTGCGAATATTATGATCACAGCTTATAAATGAAGTACGGTTAAGAATTGGTTTCAGCGATTTGCTGTTGGCGCGGCGGTCTGCCTTCGCATGATTCATCTGTGTTGTGTAAGTGCGTGCGTGCCCATGCACCACGAATTATAGAGTTAATTTGTTGAAAGGTGTGTTCATTCTGTGCTATGTTCATGGTTTTTTTTTTTGGGGGGGGGGGGGGGTGTTGTTATATTAGGTATGGAGTATCTAGAACAATGTTTCCTATGATTTTTTTTACCATGTCTCATCTAAGTCTTTCTAAAATTCTGATTTACCCCCCCCCCCCACTCCCAATGTAACATATACATATTTTTTAATATTAAAAAAATTGAGTTATTCCCTAACATTTTTGTTCGAATTACCCCCCACCCCTCCTGTGGGGGTGTGCGCCAACGTTGGGAGACACTGTTCTACAATGCTACAACTTTCATCCCGTGACGTGTGGCATAGGGATTTCTACAAGTCAATCCAGTTATCTTGAATAGGATTTCGTCGAAGACGGATGTGTCGGGCCATTGGCGCAAATACAACGGCGACACAGTGTATTTCCAATCTCTGGACTACATCCTTCTGGAAATCTAATCTGATACAAGAGATATCCAGTGGGAGTTTGAGAATGAACGCTGAAGAAGAAGAATTAGGATCGTGACGCGAGTCATCCTCCATCTGATTTCTTCATAGCAATCCTTATCACCGTTAAGAGAACCAATGTATTCAAAACAGGTGACTCTTTCTAACTCGCTGTTGTTGATGCTGATTGAGAACTTGTTAGTGGTTTTGTCGCATGTCATAATCTTGGTTTTGTTTCTATTCAGAAATAGGTTGGAATTTTTTTTCAATATCAGAAGTCACGAGATATGTTGATGATACATTATTGGCACCTTCAGGTCTCTAACATCTCATAAACTTCATTAAAGAATATAGTGAAAAATCTATTTCTGAATGGAAACAAGACCAAGATTATGACAAGCGACAAAACCACTAACAAGTTCTCAATCAATATCAACAACAGCGAATTAGAACGAGTCACCAGTTTTGAATACCTTGATTCTTTTATCAACAGTAACTGTGATTGATATGAAGATGTCAGAAGGAGGTCAAAGATACTGAAACAAATGAAAAATATATGGCTGCGCTGCTGCAAAACAACACAACTAATATACCTATTAGCTTGCACATTCCCAGTGGCAATATATAGGTGTTAATCCTGGACAATCAACAACAAAGTGAAAAATAAAATAGCAGCATTTGAAATAAAATGTTACAGAAAAATGCTCAGAATAGCACGGACCAAAAAGATAACTATTGTAGCCATCCTGAAAGAAATTAATGTAAAAGAAAACTGGCTAAACAGCACGGTTCATTCCAGAAAAATACAATATTTTGGCCATATCAAACGTCATGACAGCCTAGAGAAGACCACAACGCAGGGGATGATGCCAGGGAGACGAACAAGAGACCAACCAAGAATAAGATGGACACCAGATATCAAAGACCACTTGAACATGGCAGCAACAGAAGCAGGAAGACTGGCTTAAGATCGACTACGTTTCGAAAGGCTGCGGTGACTGCTATATCTTGTTCAGGAGAAGGCGTCCCTAATGATGGTATCGACTGTAAAGGTGTTAACTTATATATAAGTTAAAAAAGAACCCATCAAAAAGCTCACACGACCACCGTAAGCACACAAAACTACTAGTGCAGCAAAAATCGAGAAAATGTGCAAACAAATATTGTTTAGATCTATACACTAAAATACAAACTGCTGCTGATATGGGAAACTCCACAATGGTGTACGAAAACATCAAAGCAGCTCTAGGACCATAGATCACAAAAATTGACCCACTAAAGTCCAAAGCACGAGATTCTATAATCGGCAAAACCAAACAACTTGAAAGATCGATCGAACACTACTCTACTCTGTATTCCGAAGACAGACATGCAGACCTACAACTAGATCAAATACTTGAGTTACAGACCTACAACTAGATCAAATACTTGAGTTACAGACCTACAACTAGATCAAATACTTGAGTTACAGACCTACAACTAGATCAAATACTTGAGTTACAGACCTACAACTAGATCAAATACTTGAGTTACAGACCTACAACTAGATCAAATACTTGAGTTACAGACCTACAACTAGATCAAATACTTGAGAATAAACCTGAAATGACAGAGCTGGATGATAAACTCACAGAGGCTATAAATAAACTAGCAAGTGACAAAGCAACAGACAACATTCCCGCTGAAATCCTAAAGGAAAACAGAGATGTCTACGTCCCCCACCTGTACCATCTATTTATTACGTGCTGGAGGGAAGGCAAATCCCTCAATATATGCGGGACGTAAAAATAGTAACTCTCTACAAGAACAAGGGTGACAGCAACAACTATAGAGGCATCTCCCTTCTCAGCATCACAGGGAAGGTTTTTGCACGTATCCTTCTAAAGCAACTCCAACTGCTTGCCGAACGTCTCATGTCAGAGTTACAGTGTGGTTTCAGAGCCAAAAGATCCACTACCGACATTATCTTTATCCTTTGTCAATTACAGGAAAAATGTTAACAGGAGAAGCCACTCTCTGTGGCTTTCGTGGATGTAACTGAGGCTTTTTGACACAGCTAGCAGACCAACTTTATGTACGATTTAAAAATGCATATATATATATATATATATATATATATATATATATATATATATATATATATATATATATATACCACACCAATACAAAACGGGATATATATATATATATCCCGTTCTGTATTGGTGTGGTACACTTCTAGCCTATGACGGCCAAGGTACAGGGTTTGGATCCCGCCGCAGGTAATCCTTGTGGAAAATTGTGCACCCGGACCGTTTAGAAACAAGTAGCACTTTCGGCAGATTGTGCGCAAATATGTGGCATAGAAATAGCATTAACGTACAGACTAAGCTGAACGTTTACAGAGCAGTGGAACTCCCAGTGCTGTTATACGCTAATGAAACAGACTGTGTATAGAGGTCATGTGAGGAAATTCAATCACTTTCACCCCATCGAGGCCAGCTCCTTGGCGTGGAGATGGGGCTTAGTCCAGCCAGCAGAGGCTGGAAACTAAGACTGGCCTGGCCCTCCCACATTCGGGCAGGACCACAGTCTTGCCTAGCAAGTAAAGGTGCTGAAGTCAGCGACATTTGGCCAGAAGGCGCACCGCAACAATCAGAATGTCATGCATTATCGCACATGAATGTCTATATCTGCATTACCCCGTTATGGTGCTAACCCTGTGACGACTCACCAGGCAGGAGTAGCACCGGGCCCTATACCTCGAAAGGGCCCACCCCATACGACTGGAGGTCCTCTTCGATTGCCTTGTGGAGCCAGGAGGCACAAGAGTAATATCACTGACCAACAAATATTACCAACCAATGAGACACCACTTACAATAATGCACTGGAATGCTGAGGGTGTAAATAGCAAAAAAGATGGCTTTAGCAAGAAATTAGAATTAGAAAACCCCCTTCTTAAGAAACAGGTCAGCATTTGTTGCATACAAGAGACACACCTCAGCAAAGATGTAGCCTTTAAAATTGCAGGTTATCAGTGCTTTAGAGCTGATCGAATAGACAGAAGAAAAGGAGGTATACTAACTCTAGTCAAAAATAATATCAGCGCACATCAAACTGAGCTATACATGGAAGGAGCAGAATATCAGGTCCTTGAACTAAAGACCAAGAACACAGACTTCAACCTACTAAATTATTATTGTCCAAATGACCAGTCCCTTTCCCTGGACACAATACCGTACAGAGGAAGACTGATAGTATGTGGAAATTTTAATAGTCACTCACAAAGCTGGGATTATGACCACATGGATAAAAGAGGAGAACTTGAAAGCTGGCAAGACGATAAATGTCTTCTATTGCTTAATAAGCAAAAAGATCCTCCAACATACTACTCAAGAGCATGGCAAACCACTTCCACGCCAGACTTGGCATTGTACTCAGCAGACCTAAACTGGGAAATCAATAGAACAGTGGGGAAGCAACTTGGAGGTAGCGACCATCGACCAGTCCTCCTTAGTATTAAAAATGAACTCACAGGAAATGCATGTAGCCTTCCAAGATGGAATTATAAAAAAGCAAATTGGGGACTATTTAAACACCGCAGTAGTGTTTTAGCTGGACAAATAGATATGGAAGGAAAAGACATAAATGCCATAGACAAAGAGTTCAATAAATGTATTCATCAAGCTGCCAAGGAAGCAATACCAAGAGGAGCTCGCAAACAATACAAGCCATACTGGAGTGAACAACTAGAACTGCTGCAAGAGGAATTAGAAAAAGCACGGACGGAAGTGGAAAATAACCCAAGCCAGGAACATCACAACAAACATCAACACGCAAAAGCTAAATTCTAAAGAGCCAAACTAGAAGAAAGAGCTGGAAAGAGAAAACAGAATCCTTAAATTTTGAAAAGGATGGAAGAAAACTGTGGAAACTGGTCAAACAACTAAATGATGAGGGAACAGGAAGAAGCACAAACATAACACTCGTACAGAATGGCAAAATGATTACAGGAAAGCAAGCAGTAGATAATTTCGCTAGGATATTTGCTCAAGACTGCAATATTGAAATTAGTCCAGAGAAACAGCATACAGTGCGGAGCTACCAAAAAAGTAAATTGGAACATGCTCAGACTAGAATCAGTGATGAAAATTATAGATACATTGTTCACATATAGTGAATTGGAATTAGCAGTCTCTAAACTAAAGCTAAATAAGTCCCCAGGAATTGATGAAATATCAAATGAAATGATAAAGAATCTAGGAACAACAGCCAGAAGGAAACTATTGGACATCCTAAATATTAGCTGGACTACTGGGAAAATACCACAAATCTGGAGAGAATCAATTATGGTCCCTTTGCTTAAACCTGGAAAAGATGTAACAATATCAACTAGCTACAGACCAATTAGTCTTACAAGTTGCCTGTGCAAAACAATGGAGAACATCATAAACCTAAGACTAAAATGTCACCTGGAAAGTAGAAAATTCCTTGCACCACAGCAGACAAGTTTCAGGCAATGCTACTCCACAGAGGATCAAACCACATACCTCTCACAGGAAATTGAGGATGCTTTCCAACACACAAAAAAAGTATTAGTGGCATGTATTGATTTACAGAAGGCATTTGATAAAGTATGGAAAGAAGGATTGCTTCAAAAAATGAGAAACAAGATATGTGGAAATATGTATAGATGGACGAAAGCCTTTCTTCACAATAGAAGAGCCAGAGTACAAGTACATGGCAAAAAAAGTTGGAAAGTATTACTACGTCATGGAGTGCCTTTAAGGAGGAGTTCTATCACCCACTCTTTTTCTCATATTTATCAATGATCTAATTGAAGAAATACCCAGTGGAACTAAGGCAGCACTATATGCAGAGGACTTGGTTCTATGGTGCACACATGAGAGCGCCATGGTTACCACAAAAATGCTTCAGAGAGCCATGGACATTTTGACTAATTGGGCTGACAAATGGTGTGTAAGTATCAATATAAAGAAGTCAGCAACAACCCTTTTTACACTTTCACCAAAACAAAGAGCAGGAAACATCTATGTAAATAAAACTATCTTAAAGGTAGATGACCAACCCACATATCTTGATGTAACATTTGATGCCAAAATGACATGGAAACATCATATCAGCAAAGCAGAAACAAAGGCTAGAAGGAAGATAGCTATACTAAGAAAACTGAGTGGGACAACTTGGGGAGCTAATGAAAGAATTCTAAAAAATGTATACCAACAAGCCATTCGACCACACTTGGAATATGGTTCTACAGCATGGAGTTCATCATCAAACACTACACTACAAAACCTAGATAGAGTACAGAACCAAGCACTTAGAATCATTACAGGCGCAATGAGATCCACACCAATCATAGAAATGCAGAATATCGAAGGGATGCAGTCATTGAAAGAGCGTAGAGATACTAAAATTATAATTCATGGAGAAAAGTTTCTTTCCCACCATAGTCACCCAATGAAGGAAAGATTCCAGAATCTATCACAAGGACGGCTTAAAAGAAGCAGCTACATACACCAGGCCAAGCGTCTACGTAGACAGGTATCGGATCTACCAGAGGTAACAATACCACTGACATCTCAACCAGAACACACCCCATGGGAAAAACGGACATGCATACCAGTGACCATCCAAACAACAGTAGCTGGTGTGCATGGGGATGAACATCAGAATAATCTGCAGAAAAGAGTATCAGCTCTCAGTTTCCTTGATGATGTTTACCCAAGTGATCTATGTACCAGAGTATATACAAATGGATCAGCACAGAATGCAGTAAAAAATGGAGGAAGTGGTGTATATGTAGAATACCCAGATGGCATCACTGATACCACTTGTATACCAACAGGGAATTACTGCAACAACTATGACTCTGAAGTCAAAGCTATTTATACAGCTGCAGAGAAACTGTTAACATTGGACAGGACCTCACACCCTTTTGTAATACTTACAGATGCAAGGTCAGTACTAGAGGCATTACAATCCAATAAACTTCCAGAGTTAAAAGAGGTATTGTCCATAGTACAAAATAGGTGTAGAGTTATACTGCAATGGATTCCATCACACTGTGGAATAGCAGGAAATGAGAGCTGATCAACTCGCCAAGGAAGGTGCTAACATGCAGCAACCGGATGTACCAATCAGCTATCACCAAAAGAAATCGATGATAAAGGCACAACGAAAGCCTAACTTACCTCCACGGGATGACTACCACCTACTTAACAGACAAGAACAGGTCATCATATTTCGACTGAGAACTGACACAATAGACTTAACAGCCATATGTATACAAAATTTAAAATTGGCACAACAGCAAAGTGTAATTGTGGACAAGTCAACCAGACTTCAGAACATATCCTTCAAGAATGTGCAAACTATGACACATTAAGATACACATACTGGCCTTCTGTTACACCAATGAATGTTAAACTTTATGGTACAAAACAAGAAATGGAAAACACTGTCCAATTTATACAAGAAACAACACTGCAGATATAGACATTATTAGCGAACGAAAGAAGAAGAAGAATCACTTTCACACAAATTGCCTCAGAAAAGCTATGAACAGATGACAAGACAAGATTCCGGATGCCATTAGTCCATGACAGATTTGGTATCCCCAGAAGTGACACTATTCTGATGCAGACAAAGATTCCTTAGGCAGGTCACTGGTACATATGCCAAATCATCGCCTGCCAAATATACTTTATGGTGAGCTGGAGAATGGTACTCGTTTTTATGGTGGCCAAAATAAGAGCTACACGGACTCGCTAAATACCTCAGTAAAATTCTTTGAAACAGACCAAGATAAATGGGAAGATAGTGCATAAAACAGATCTACATCCCTTTTGGAGAGGCGGGCCCATTTCTAACAGCGGACAACATAGTCCAATTAGGTTAAGTCAGGACTCACTACCATAAAATATTAGAGGTAACATAGACCCCCAAGATCTGGTGTTTCTATATATGTTCAATGCATGATGTTATTCGATACATGTCCAACAAAGTAACCAAAAGATGCGACAGGCTTGGCAAGCCTGCGTGTGAACACACTGCTAAAAAAATTATAAAGGAGAACAGAGGTAAACAAATGGCCACCTCCCTACTTTCTACAGAAATAAAGAATCTGCCGTTCATTCTTTTCCCCCTGACTCATTAACAAATCTTCAAACTTTAAAACTGAAACTGCACACTTAACATTGTCTTCAGCTGTGTCGTGTGTTGTCGACCTACTTAGAACGAGGGCAAACAGCAAGTGCAGGTAACCAGTTAGCTCCCGGTCTGAGATAACGTTGGATGGTATTCTGCCTCAACACATGATTATTTGTCCAGAAATGTATTAACGGATTCTGGTTATCTTTGTTTCCTTCTCCGCATCCACGGACTGCAAACAGGAAGAATGCTTGAATTAGGCGCAGGTCAAGTACCATTTCTACAGTGAACGCTGACGGTGTATGACAGACGAAAAGGCACAGGTTAGCATGTCCGGGTAATGTCGCGTGTTTAGTCAGGAAAGAACTTGTTTAACACCATGAGGAAGGCATCTGAAAACGAAGAGATCAAACACTTTTTTCTTAGAGAGATGTGGTCATGTCGCTGAGATTATGACATTAGCCTATTGGGTTCAAGATTCAGAGGATATCATTTTTTTTTAAAGTTGGAGGTGATCCAATTAGCCGTGAAAGGCGAAAGGTATCTGGTGCGGTTAATGGTCTTGTCAAATAGACGGATGTAGATATGGGAGGTTTCGTGTGCAAATTAATACATACAATTAGTGTAGAACTGTACAACTGGGAAGTACAAATCAGGACATATAAATATTCTTCAAACAACTACACCCAACATTATATGCAAGATCATTAAGAATCAGATTTATGGTGAGAGAGTAACGTTCCCTCTAATTACACCTCGTTAGAAGGTGCCGCACACTATTAACACTTCACGCGCAAAATCGAATACTGCATGCTAACCTAACAACAACAAAAAATAATACTACATTCAGTGATTTGCACATACAGATTTGTAACTATTCAAAGCGTCCTTTGATCTGAGCAGGGAATAATGTTAGAAGTACGCAGTCGAAACAAGTTGCTGAGAATTGTAGGTCTTCTTCCATAACAAGCGATGATGATCATTTGGTACATCCATTTTTGAAAATTCAGTTAGAATTATATCCAAGCCTAATAGTTCGTAGATATAAATCCTTTTCGAGCTGTAAATGTCCTTGGATAGTTCGGGCATGGACTGGCCACTGTAGGTCATCTTGGTCTATTTGTGACTTTCTAGCTACTCTCCACTGTTTAGCTCATGCATTTCTCCTCTTTTCACAAGAGGATGTTCTCTTTCTGACTGCAGAGCGCAATGTAGATCTATTTTGTGCAAGTTCTTCCCATGTATCGTGGTATATTTCAAAGGCTTTCAGTGAGTTCTTTAACGAGTCCTTGTAGCGCTTCGAGATCGTATACCATTCTCCAGCTCATCATAAAGAAGTATCTTTGGCAGGCGATAGTCGGCATACGTACCAAATGGCCTGCCCAACGAAAATGTGTCTGTATCAGGATAATGTAAATGATGGGGATACAAGATCTGCCAAGGACAGTGATATCTGAAATCTTGTGCTGATAATTAAGACAGGATGGGAGGACATGATAAAACTTAACACAAGTCTTCAGATAAATGCAACACGGCAGATATAGCCAACATAGACTCCTGTCTTAGGGTGAAAGAGTTGTACCTGCGGGTTGACAAGCTGCTTTAGCTATCCCCCAATTAACAATGATAAATGCATTTACTAACAACTCTTCAATGAAAAGAGTTGTATGATTTATAACTTGGTTGCGACATGTGTGATCTTCAATTGGAGAAAGTAGGCTTGGTTTATAGTAGATAAAGTAAGCATGATTTATGGTGGAGAAAGTAGGCTTGGTTTATAGTGTATGAAGTAAGCATGATTTATGGTGGAGAAAGTAGGCTTGATTTATAGTGTATAAAGTAAGCATGATTTATTGTGGAGAAAGTAGGCTTGGTTTATAGTAGATAAAGTAGTCTCAATTTATAGTGGAGAAAGTAGGCATGATTTATGGTGGAGAAAGTAAGCTTGGTTTATAGTGTATAAAGTAAGCATGATTTATGGTGGAGAAAGTAGGCTTGGTTTATAGTGTATAAAGTAGGCATGATTTATGGTGGAGAAAGTAGGCTTGGTTTATAGTGTATGAAGTAAGCATGATTTATGGTGGAGAAAGTAGGCTTGATTTATAGTGTATAAAGTAAGCATGATTTATTGTGGAGAAAGTAGGCTTGGTTTATAGTAGATAAAGTAGTCTCAATTTATAGTGGAGAAAGTAGGCATGATTTATGGTGGAGAAAGTAAGCTTGGTTTATAGTGTATAAAGTAAGCATGATTTATGGTGGAGAAAGTAGGCTTGGTTTATAGTAGATAAAGTAGTCTCAATTTATAGTGGAGAAAGTAGGCATGATTTATGGTGGAGAAAGTAAGCTTGGTTTGTAGTGTATAAAGTAAGCATTATTTATGGTGGAGAAAGTAGGCTTGGTTTATAGTGTATAAAGTAAGCATGATTTATGGTGGAGAAAGGCTTGGTTTATAGTGTATAAAGTAAGCATGATTTATGGTGGAGAAAGTAGGCTTGGTTTATAGTGTATAAAGTAAGCATGATTTATACCATTTCCGAATTCAGCATTGCTTCTGGATTACTTTGATCTATGGAATGTGCAGTCAACTCCAACACACACCTCCATATTCCTCTCCCACGACATACATAGCAGGTTTTAGTGCTACTATTCTTTGATCCTTTTGGGCACAAGCAACAAGTAGGCAATTTTATCTGAATGCATTGCGTAGATTTGGTAGTGCAGCCCCCTGGACGGATTGGGTTAGAGCAATGGTGGTTCATAAAGCTATTTTTACTGGTCGCCAGCATGATTTGAAAATACTGGCCAATGTAGACTCAAATACCTCATGTACAAATACTCTAAAATGTGATCTGACAGACATGTCCAGAAGGTGAAGACAATCAGACAGAAGAACATATGCTGCAAGACTAAGTCTTCATGAAAGAAATAGAGCAGGGACATGGCCTTCCAGTCCCAGACCTAATATGAAAGATCAACAGTCATGTGAGCGAACAACGAAGACGTGGGTGAACAGCGAAGTCATGTGCGCGTACAAGGAAGTAATATGAACGAACAATAAAGTAATGTGAGCGAACAATGAAGACGTGCGATTATAATGAAATACCTTTATCTGTGAGCAGTCCATTGCTTTTCTGACAAAAGCACAAGTCCACCTTAGTAAGTAACCAAGGTGACACCCTAATCTGTATAGATTTGTTGTCTCACATGCATGATTGTGTTGGGGAGGTTATGCATGTTTAGTTCCCCAAGGGAGGCATTCCGGAGCAGCAGCATCCTCGGATCATCACATCCTGCCAGGATTGCAACATACACTCTGGGCCAACTAGTAACTTAATTATTTTGTAAGATCTGTTGACCCATAAGAAATTATGGCAAAAATAGCATTCTCCGGCACCTAGAAACCTGCCAAAATTGTTGCCAACAAAAGTGTAATGTCCGCAACTCTTCACATGGGGGCCTTTTGACAGAAGCACAACATGCAGTGATGATTTATTTACAGGTGCCAGGTTGTCAGCCTATCCCCTAACTTTTCTTACTCACCTACAACATGCTAGAAAAGAAGGAAATCGAGGTGAAAAGAAGAAAGTGGACCTATTATTTGCACCCTGATCTAGAAGTCTACTCCCTGGTTTCCCCATGTATGACAAATAGAGCTAGACCTCTAGAAGTGCTCCTTGATATACTCAGAAAACCAACAGAATACATTGTAAGATGGAAATGCTCTGGAACCCACAGGAGAAAATATAATAAAGGAGACCAATACACCTGGGGGAAATTGACAATACACAAAGGATGGGTAAGACATGGAAAGAAATTTTTATTGAAAATATTCAATACCTGGGCAGACATTTTGTTAACAAGTGCACTTTTCGGAGGTCACTGGGGATTATTTTTGCAAATGATGGATTACAGAAATAAAAGAGTCAACGAAAACAAACATATATGAGCTACACAAAAAAGCCATCTCCAGAGAACTCTTCTGCCCCTGACACTGCAAGGCATAAAAGTGGTATAAAGCGAAAAGAAAGAAAGATTTATCACTCTAAACTTAGAATGACATGCTCTTTGGTGGCATGTGCTCTCTGTGCAGTTCATGTGCTGTTCTATTGAGAGAAAGAAGTACAAATGGTGAAACCCCTAGTACAATGAAGTACACAACTTGTCTACTGACAAACATGCAGTTCTTCTTCTGCGTTTGTTCTCAAACTCCTGCAGATTAGCATTATGTAGTCCAGAGAACGGAATGCGTTGTGTCATGGTTTACAGCATTGCTGCGATATCTGCGCCTTTCGGCCTGACGCATCCAACTTCAGCAAGGCTTTAGGTCACTGACCCTATATGGGATGGGACAGTCAACTCCATCCCATAACCTCCTTAGTCGCCTTTTACGACGTGTGGAAAGTAAACAATGTTGCCATTCTTTACTCCCCTTTCGGGCCCCGGCAACAGACGGGCATACATGCAGTTAACTACTATAGATTAATACAATCTATACATTGTGACATATTCTTAAATGTATAAATTAATACATTGTGACAACAGGTATTTGATAGAAAAGTATAAGCTAAGAAACTGTCGCTGGTGAAAAGAGGAGAGTATTATGCAGCAGTTCAACAGGGGGAAAGTAGCTAGAAAATCACAGCTAAACCATAAACTATCTGCAGTGGTTATCCCATACCCGAACTGTCCCAGAAGATTTGCGACCAGAATAGGGGCTTATTAGCCTACAAAGTCATAGTCAAGTACATAAATTCCATTTTCAAAAGTGGATGTAACAAATGTTAACATCACTTGTGATGGATGAACAGCAGCAAAATTTATGCATAAGTTACAACCACAACAAAATGAATCTGACAAGTGAAAATTGGAAAAAGTTTTGCTAATCACTGGGAACATACAGAAAATACAAATCAATGTTTCAACCAAACGGCCTTTACTAAAAACATAACATAGCTCATGATGAGTAAAGGACGGCACAATACTGGATAACATAACAGAACTAATGAGCACTTTATAGTTCAGGTGGAAAGATTTCAACTTAATTCTTCAGTTTTTACATTGTAACACTCTTGAAATCAGATGTGTTATGCAATACCACCCATCTCTGAGTTATATCCTGGAAATCTAGTTGAGTTTTTGTCCTGCTACAGGAGAGAGAGACCCAGTGGATATCTGAGAATGAGCTTAAATAAAGTTAAGATTTCTGGTGAGTGCACAATGCAGTCAATCCATCTGAAATGTGGAACAAGACTTATTGCAAGCAACAGACATCTGCGTCATAAAAAGTTACGGAGCCATGTCAACTATATAGGTAGGTAAGCTAAAAGCTAATGTAAGCTGAGTTATGAACTAATGTTAAAGACCATGGCTTTTCCATTAGTGCTCAGCTGCCTAGTCAATACTTGGCCAGACTCCACCTGACTAGTGTCTCCTTCAGCACTTGTTTAGGAGTAATGAAACTCAAATTTTCCACAAAATAAGCCCTGGTACCCATTCCCATGTGGCTGGGCGGACCCAAAGGAGTTATTTTTATCTTGAAAATCACAAGTGACCTTAAAACCTGGTTCACCTGGCCAGTCACTTTCAATGCTATGGTCCAGTATGAAAAAGGACAAAGGTAAATGGCCCTTCAATTACCGATAAGGAACTGCTCCTCCTTATCATCAAATACTGAAGCTCGGCAGTATTGTGAGGTCTCTACCACCTCACACCTCTAGGTTATTGTAAATAATATCTTTACAATAACGACATTACTGATTATATAGTACTCAAAATACAAGACCATTTGCATTACTGCCTGCATGAACTATTACAGCATGTTTACCGTTGCTGCTTGGAATTTCCCTTTTCTTAGTTCCATCAAGCAATTTCCACTTTTTATCAAATATATAGGGAGCATTTACCCACTATTCATCCAGATATGCTTTGTCATAAATTTCCATCCTTCGATACGTATCTGCCAGATATTTGCATCATGCAGCTATGAGGTCCATTTTCTCACATATTTTCTTGTGTGTAAGAGATTTCTTTAAAGTGAAACGGCTGCCCCTAACAATCCTCGATAATGCAGTTTTAGAAATATTAATATCATTATCACAGCGCAGATGAACTTTCAGTTTACATGGATGTTTCATTTGCTGGAAACATTTTAAGCATCTCACGTACAATAACATCTTTGTCAAATTCGTCAGTTTTTCTTTTCCAACCTTGCTGTCATTCATGATTTACATTAGTCCTGTTTTATCCAACGGTTAAATGAAATTTTATTTACACCAAGAGTATGCTGTTTTCAGGATTTTATATGTTGCAATGAACTGCTTTTCGCAGACGATCAGAGCCTCATATACAAAAACAAAGAACTACTACAAAATCATGTTAACTCACTATCTGCAACATGTAGAAAATACAACATGAAGATCAATACACAAAAGATGGGAACTATAAAAATATGCAGAACACCAAGTCCACTAAACATACAGATAGACAATATAGGAGTAAAACAAGTAACAGAGTTCAAATATCTCGGTAGTATTTTTACAGAAAATGGAAGCCTCGACAGAGAGATAGATGAGATGTCACAAGGCAAATGCAGAAACATACCAACTGTCACCACTACATCTTCATCCCAAGATCGAGATGGAATTTAAAAGCCAAATGATCTACAGTATATTCCTACCAACACTGTGCTACAAGTGCCAAACCTGGTCTTTCTCATCTTTACATTACAGAAAGATAGTGACGTGAGATGAAATGCTTAAGGAAAGCCGCAGGGGTCACCAGGCTCGATAGATTACGAAATGAAGACATCAGGGAAAGAATAGGTATAATACCTTGCACATAATACATAGAAAGCCAGCAGATCAAGTGGTTTGGCCACATTATGAGAATGCATCACGACAAGTTGCCCATACAGGCATATAACCAAATGAGATCAGGGTATAAAGCCAGAGGAAGACCACGGAAAAGATGGATAGAAAACGTCCTGAACGTCAGGGACATACTGAGCAAACACGGTCATAGAACAGCCGAGGCCACACATCTGGTCTTGGAACACAAGCTCAAACTCCAATCACCCCTACGCTTAAGGCAAGACAAATCACCTGGAGAAAGACAAAAGACAATAGCATGTCGCAATTTTGGAATGTAATGAAGGCATGGATTTTCCGCTACACGTAATCAGCCTCATCAAAACATTGCATCAAGACCAGCAAACAGCAGTGAGAGTAGATAATTAAACATCTGATTGGTTTAGTGTGGATTAAGGAGTCAGACAAGGATGCGTTCTATCACCAACATTCTTAACATTCAACATATCTTCAACATTCATACAGAAAACATGAGGAATATAAGAAATTACCAAAAGAGAAATATCTTGACCCACTCAACATCTGAGGTTACGAGACACCAGAACTAAGATACACTGAAGATACACAATTATTGGGACACAGTTAAGCAGGTCTTCAACACCTCATAAACTCCATTAAAGAATATAGTGAAAAATAAAACCTATTTCTGAATGGAAACTAGACCAAGATTATGACAAGTGACAAAACGACTGGCAAGTTCTCAATCAGTATCAACAACAGCAAATTAGAAAATGTCATCAGTTTTAAATACCTTGGTTTTCTTAACACTAACGGTTATTGCTATGAAGAAGTCAGAAGGAGGCCGGCTATCACGTCAAAGAAGCTGAAACAAATGAAAAATATATGGCTGAGCTGCTACAAAACTAACAACCTAAGTGCTTGCATATTCCCAGTGGTGATGTATGGGTGTGAATGCTGGACAATCACCAACACAGTGAAATAGCAGCATTTGAAAATCCTCAGAATACCGTGGACCACAAAAAATCACCAATACAGCCATCCTGAGAGAAATGAATATAAAAGAAAACTGGCTAAACAGTATGGTTTTTTCCAGAAAACTATAATATTTAGGCCATATCAAACACAATGACAGCCTAGAGAAGACCATGATGGATGGGGTTTCTTCTGCGTTTGTTCAAAACTCCTGCAGATTAGCAGGATGTAGTCCGGAGAATGGAATGCAGTGTCATTCAAAATATCAAAGACCACCTGAACATGACAGCAACAGAAGCAGGAAGACTGGCTTAAGATCGACACAAGTTTTCACAAGTTTTGAAGACTGCTACATCCTGTTTATGATATGCTACCCAATGACAATTTCGTAATATAATTGGCCCTGTCTAGTTTTTCAGAAAAACTGTACAATTGTGTAGTCATATTTTGCATAATAGTAATTTACACTCTTCCAACTCATATTGTAATGCAACCCTTTACATATATAAATTGACTAAATCAAGCAAGATACCACAATAAAAACATGTAGAATATGCAATACATCTTTGATTAAACTGCAGTTTAGCTATTATTTTAAGATTTATAGGCATATCCCAGTATTTCCATGATTTTCATTGGTGACAATCTTGAAAACACATTACAATGACCAATGAAAACCCCAAGATATTCATGCCAAATAAATCCATGAAGTCTGTCAATAACAATGAAATTTCTAAATAAACGACAATCAATAACATATTCCCACTCATGTAAATCGTGTTTTCCATACAATAGGATAGTATGTCGATGTGATATAACATTAAAATTCATCTGCATGGAGAGAAAGATCTGTCACTGATGACGACGTCTACTTATTTTTTAATTGTGCCTGTATTAGGCCAGTATATTTATACTTTGCATTACAGCCAATGAAGAGTTGGATAGAAAAAAAAAACAATTAACAAATAAAGCTTATTTCCACTCATCAACAGGGATTGTCAACAAACTCTGCCCTACTGTAAAAAAAACTTTGGCACATTATGTACATTCACAAAACCTTTTGGGCCCATAAATATATAATTTATAGAGAAAATGTTTTAATCTAGCTACATTTTTTAAGGGCAAAAAATGATGTGATGTGGTCATGGAGAATTTCAAGTTAGATCCAAAAAATCTATTGGATCTAAGAAGTAGTTTTGGAGAAAAATAATTTAAACTGAATAACATGAATTATGGAACAAACTATTTCTTCTTCTTCTTTCGTTCACTTGAAACATGTCTATATCTGTAATTCTGTCTCCTCAACAAAACTCACTGTCTTTTGTAGTTCATACAGTGTCCCATAGAGCTTTGATTCCTGCTTGTTTGGCCAGTAGCTCTATTCCCTTGCCTCCTGGCTCCTCGGGGCAATTGAGAAGGACTTCCAGTAACTGAGGTTGGGCCCTTTCGAGGTATAGGGCCCGGCACCGTCCCTGCCTGAACGTCCGCCACAGGGCAGGCACCATAACTATTTATAGATGTAGACATGTTTCCATTGTGTTTTGTGCGTGGCATCCTGATTATCTGTGCGCCTTTTGGCTGGATGCCTCCGTCTTCAGCACTCTGCTTACTAGGGCAGGACTATGGTCCTGCTCGAGTGGGACTGCCCGACCAGTCTTAGTTTCCAGCTCCTGATGGCTGAACTAAGCCCCATCACCTCTGCACGGTGCTGGTCTCGATGGAGGGAACAAACTATAATTTACAGCACAATCTGGATGCTGACCACATCATCTCTAGATATGCCGTTTGGTCAGTAAAAAAATCATAACTCTGTATTCCTCAATGCTCCTGAAATGTGTGGAAAATGGAACATTAGGCATACTTACAAACTTACTAAATCACTCTAGTGCTTATACTTCACTCAAAGAATTCAACTCATACAAACACAAGTACAAGTGTAAATAAATAATATAATAAAGAAGCCTCAAGGATTTATAAATAAATAAAAATCATGCAGTAAACGGGATTTGAACCATGTCCAGATGGCATCCGCTCACCTCAACTTAAGTCAACACATTTTCCATCTTCGACAACGCCATATCCCTAAAAAAAAGATGCAATTTTAAACCCAGACTTTACCCTATACATGTATATTCTCAAGTTACTATGAATATGGACCAGTTGATAGACACACAGACAACAAACATAAAACTACATGTAAACTTCTCGAGAACTATACAAGTGTACTCACCATTTGTAAGTTTTGTAGGAGAAGATTTCGGTCTCGGTGCTGTTGTTTTACTGGCAGTACTTGTAGTGGATGTAGTTGTCTTAGTTGTCGTTTTGGTAATGGTGCTAGAAGCAGTAGAAGTACTACTAGTAGTGGCTGCTGTAGTAGACGATTGTGGTCTTGGGGTGCGAGGAGTAGCTGAGGTGGTCTTCGGGGCACTAGTAGTAGTTGCTGTAGTGGTTGGTGTAGCTGGCTTCTTTTTCTCTTCCGTTGTTGCAGATTTGACATCTCTTGGTTTTCTTGGTGTGACTGGCTGGGCGTAAGATGGTAAAGGAGCTGTACTCTTGGCTGATGGCGTGGGAGTACTCTTGGCAGGAGCCGGTGCCGTACTTTTTGCTGCAGCTGGGGCTGAGCTTGGCGGTTTTGTAGGAGATGTCTTCGCTGGTGTTTTCTTCTCTGTAGCCGCAGATGTTGGTTTGGTTTCTGTTGGTTTTTTTGGTGTTGCTGTTTTTGAAGCAGTGGCTGTTGTAATCTCAGTTTTTTTTGTGGTCGTTGCTTTTCCATTGGTTGCCTTAGTCTCCTTTGTGACTTTTGTTGTTGTGGTAGTGGTTGTGCTCTGTTTAGCACCAGCCTTTGCTGAAGATTTTTTTACAGTGGTGGTTGTCTTAGTTGTTGCTACAGCTACGGCTGCAGCTGCCGCAGCAGCAACGGTTACACCAGCAGCTGTAGCAGCAGCAGCTTCAGGGATAGCACTGCTAGGTTCCTCCTTGCCAGCAGCAGGAGTATCTTCAACAGAGGAAGCAGGCTCTTCTGGTTTTTCAGGAGCAACATCTGAAATAAGAACTGCACCCTCACCATCTTCAAATTCTTTCAGGCTTTGTTTCTCATGAGGCTGAGAATCCACAACAGATTCTGACTCATTAGCTGTAAAATCCACTCCTGTATTGTCCACAGAAGAATCAGCAGCAGGTTCCTCTTGTTCTGTAGCAGGATGTGAAACATGAGAATCAATTTGTGGTTCGAAACCATGTGGTTTATCATCTTCATACACACCATTCTCTTCGTAGACAAGTGGAGTATCATCCGTATGATGGTGCAGTAAATCCTCTTCACTACCTCGAACATGCAAACTGTCATCTTGGTGGTAATGTTCATGGCTATCTTGTTCATGTGTATAATCATCTTGTTCCTGCGAGTAACTGTCTTGATCATGCACGTGACTGTCTTGATCATGCACGTGACTGTCTTGATCATGCACTTGACTGTCTTGATCATGCACTTCACTGTCTTGATCATGTACTTGACTGTCTTGATCGTTAGCGTGACTGTCTTGATCGTTAGCGTGACTTTCTTGATCATGAAAGTGACTATCTTGATCATGAACCTGACTATCTTGATCCTGAGCGTGACTATCTTGATCCTGAGCGTGACTATCTTGATCATTAACCTGACTATCCTGGTCCGGATCATAGTCGTTCTGAATGTCCTGATCAAATTCAGTTTCGTGTACATCTTGGGGACACCCACGATCTAAGAAGCTTCCCTGCTTGGGTTCAAAGCTATCAAGCTGGCTACTTTCCTCATCAATTGGCCCCCCTTTGTAGACGTGATTATCTTGTTGATTTCTTTTATCATCGCCACCCATCAGTTCACCTCCATCATCATAAAAACTTCCCTCCATCGACATCGACATTAGAGCGTTATCATTATTCTCCTCCATTTGTTCAAAGTCTTGCACACCGTACTCACCGCTTCTTTCTTCCGTGCTTGTCTCTGTAGTTTCAGGAGCTGTCACAACTCCTTGATCTAGATGCTGGGATTCTTCGTCTTCTTCTTCTTCTTCGTCTTCCTCGTCGGAATGCAAGAAAGCGTTGTTTTGCAAAGTCGAAGTGATGGCTGTACCATCCACGTCAAATTTCGTTTCTCCCTCCACTTCCGCGGCGGTTAAAAAATCCAGTGTGTTATTTTCGTCAGGCTCGGCTCCGTGTAGAAACTGCTCTCTGTGCTGACCTAAATCTTCGTCAGGCTCATGATACGGGGAGGTGGAGTCTCGGGGGGTCAGAGGGTCAAATGACGACAAATTTTTAGGCTCGGGTGGGGAGGGGAGCGGTTGTGGGATTGACTCGGGTGAAGTTACCTCTGAAAGATTCCCAACAAAACTTGTATCGTCGTGTTCAGACAATAGTACGCCTGATTCTGGAAAGTTTGTTAACTGTGTATTCTCAAATTCTTCATCGTAGCCTATCGTATCTTGACTGTGCACCCCCTTGGTTGTAGTGGTATATTCCATTTCTTCGTCCTCCAATCTCAGCTGTTTTTGTCTGTACTCGTCATTTGTTGCCGCGAATTGATCAAACCCTTCATCTTTACTTGTTGGTTGTTCCTGAAGGTAATCCTGATTTACTTCATCAATTTGTTTTTCTTCCACCTCCAGCTCTTCTTCTGTGTAGTCTGCATCCTGTGCAACACCTTCATCACCATTCTCGCTGTGATATCTATCGTCTTTATTATCATGAGAATCATTTTCTTTCTCCCTGGTCTGTTCATCCTCAGAATGTGTCTCTAATTCTTCTTCCTCATTCTCATCATAAAGACCAGTATCAACGATGCCAGATGTCTCATTAACAGAAACATCAGTTTCTATACCTTCTTCCTCTTCGGGAATAACCTTCCCACCGCCCTCTAAATCCCCGTCGTCAGAGAATCCCTGATTGACAATCCCCATGTCATCTTCATCAACCTGCCCAGCGTGTGGCGGTACATTTTCATCTTCAACACCCTTCTGTTCGTAATCGTAGCCTGCGCTCTTATAATCGACATCACCCGTATGTGTGTCCTGGTACTGGTATCCATCAAATCGGTCTTGATATTCCAGATCGTTCCTGTGGTCATCCCTGACATCGTCATGATGTCTCTCGGCAATATCTGAATCTCTTGGCTGTGTGTATGCATTCGCTTCATCTCGCTCTGAAACGTTTGTCTCTTCGGACTGAACGTGCTCATCATCCAAGGACTCACGTTGGTCCTCCTCATCTTCGACATGTCCTACTGCATCCTTATCGAAGTTCTCTTCGTGATCGTATTCTTCATCTGCCTCCTCCTCATCCTCCTCCTCGTGATGAACACGCTCATCTGTTTCGTCCGGCCCTACATGAACATCTGGAGTATCTTCATCTTCAAGACGATTGTAAGCAGGATTTATGTCACTATCATCACCATGATCTACTCCACTAGATCCTCCAAATCCTCTTCCGTGGAAAGGATCAATCTCCTCATGTGATGCCCCGATTTGGGCATCATCTATCCGCTCTTCCTCTCCACCATATCGAGTTTCCTCGTTTAAGAATGGATTGTATCCCATAATAGGTCTATCACTGTTATCAACATAACTCCCACCATTGCCTTTACTTACAGTATCCACCACAAAAGGATTTAAACCGTTACCATCTTCTGCACCTTCATCGGCCTCATCTTCCAAACCATCACCCTCATCACGACCATAATGCTCCTCGTCAAAATCTTCAGACTGTGGAAAGTGTTGGTTCCTTACACCTTCTTTGGCAAAGTTGGCTGGCAAATCATCATCTTGTCCATCCTTAAAATTATCATAATTCCTTGCATCGTGATCCTGTGGGAAATCAGAATCGTATTGGTAGTGTCCATACTCGTGGGTCGATGGATCATGTTCATTGTGTGCCATCATAGAAGATGGCTTAGATGGGAATGAATCGAAAGAGTACGAGTAGGAATCACTGAACTGGATAAAATTGAATGTTTGCTAGGTCTAGACTAAGACCGTCGTCGAAACTTGGAGCGTTATCTGAAACATAAAATTGAAACATTTATTGACCTAACATATATAAAATTATCGATAACATGTTTAATATGAAATGTCTTTTTTTCCAGAGAATGTGATATGTTTATTTTGTGATCGGAATTTACAGTGGTTCTCAGCATGGGATATATATTTACTAGGGAGAACATCGTTTATTTGGGATGGGGAGCCCGAAGAAAAATTGACAAATTGGCTAATAATTCAGGACTCGTCTGAAAGGCCCAAAACAATTGAATGACAATCAAATGTAATACTGCTAGTAAAACTGTTTGAAAGTAGTACTTACGTAGAAAATAGGTGATAAAGTTTTACTGCACGACGACTAACAAACACTATCACTATCGGAAGCTCACGTAAAATAATACACACAAGGGAAAACAAGTTAAAATCATACAAATAATGTTTCATTCTGTTCTTCTGATTATTTGTGTGTGGCAATTTCTATTCGCCGTCTTTTGATGTTTTGTGCGTATCTTGATAAAGGCATTTTGGTTGAAACGTTGTTTATGGCATGTGTATTGTTATTTGTATGATTTTAGCTTGTTTTTCGCTGTGTGTATTATTTCACATGAGCTTGCGATAGTCTGTTAGTCGTCGTGCAGTAAAACTTCATCACCTGTTTTTTTACGTAAAAACAGTTTAACTATGTTTAGATTATTTCAGCTTTTGTCTCTTGCAGAAGCAGAGTTACTGCAGAGTTACCAACTTCTTTCATCATAAAAAGCACTAGAAACGTCCCTAAAAAGCATCAGAAAGCACTAAAAAATGTTGGAAAGCACTAAAGAAAGCACCAAAGTTTTCCTTTAAAAAATTCAAGATAACACATTATAATTTAGTAATATCAGTTAATCTGATAAATAATATTATTCCAGATTGCATAATCAGTCATACAATATTTTTTCATTTTTTGTATGTTTTTTCCCGGTGCATTTAGTGTTGTCAACATGTTTTTGCAAAAAGGCACTAGTTTCATGCCAAGAATGCACACACAAACTTATGAGAAAACACAAAGAAAACTATAATGTTCAAAATATGTTTCAGTTTTCACATTCTAATCTTGACCATCAGTTAATATTGTTATGTTATGTTCCCCCAGGGCCATAGGCGGCGCATAGTGCAGAAACCATAACTTTCCATTTCTGTCTTTGTGTTGTCAGGTCTTTAAATTCTGGTTCATCGTCACTGCACTCCGGAAACGTCCATAGGCGTACACTGATGGTCGTTCTAGAGGGGATGACACCAGATGAACTCGCAAACAACATCAGATATTCAATATTATCATCTACACATGCTCATATACCACGAAGAGTGATAACAAGAAGAGATTATATCACAGTCCAAACATTGCAACTATAAACAACCGAAAAAAAATCACTAAAAGATGCCAAACAAAGAGAGGAATGCAAGAAATAACTAAAGAAATTGGGGAAAAATAAGACAGGACAAGAAAAACCACATTGACAACAACTGTAAAGAAATTGAACAACTCCTTGAACATGGGGACACCAGAATGTTTACAGAAACAGAAGCGCTGACAGCAAAATTTCAACCAGCCACTTGAGCAATTGAAGACAAGACAGGAAACACTCTAACAGAAAATTAAGACATTCTCAACAGGTGGGCGAAATATTGTAGGGAAATGTACGAATATCCAAACATAGACACAGACTCAAACACAAATACCCACCGAAGACGGATGTGTCGGGCCATTGGCGCAAATAAAACGGCGACACAACATATTTCCATTCTCTGGAAATCTAATAGGACCATGGTCCTGCTACAAGAGAGATCCATCGGGAGTTTGAGAATGAACGCTGAAGAAGAAGAAGAAACACACATAGAAACATAGAACTTGAGCCATACCCATCATAGAAGAAGTACGTTGGGCAATTAAGAACTTAAAAACTGACAAGTCACCAGGATGCAAAGAATTGGTAGCTGAATTGATACAAGCAGGATACACAGTGTCATAGTCTACCATGTTTTATGTGTAAAGGACTAGAAAAGTGAAATATGGCCAAAAAGATCAGTATATATATATATATCAAAAGAAACAGTTTTTCATGAGCTCCTGTCCTTGAACCATTTCCCACAATTATAGCTGATATATGTATGAGCTTTGTGCATACCAATACCAATATCTTCTTTATATAATACTCATGTATGCTGATCCCATGCAGTCGCACTTATTTTATTTGTACAAAATTGTTCCGCTCATAACATTGGCTGGCGACACCAAGTACACGCAAAGCGACCAATGATCAGTCGCATCAATAAAAATGAGTGACGCTGCGTGAGATAAGCAATTAGTACTATACTAGAATAGGGGCTTTGTATTTACTTTAAGGGAAATTCCGGTTATTTTTCACTAACAACCGCCTCTTTTTGTTATATCGTGACATTAGATTATATATACTTTCAAACAAAGAAACACAACTTTTTAGGAGTTACTTTTATAAAATATATTCGCTGATTGGTCATCATTCAACCTATCGACTGTGTCCACCTGATGATTAACTTCTCGTGGTTTCCTAAATTGTAATAAACGACATGATTCGTGAGATCATAAAAAAAGGTCAATGTTAAAACATTTTTAGCAATAACTCTGACAGGTTCATCAGAATCCCGTGAAATTTACTGAACACAAAACATTCTGATCATATTATTGAATGCCTTTAAAAGATTGACGGTCCTGGAATAAATTCAGCTGAAAATTCAATGAGAAAGTATGGCTCATCTCACTACAGAACAACGATACATCATCGTTAGATGCTTACAGACTGGACAATCACAAAGTGTAGTGGCCAGACAATTTACTGTGTATAGAAGCACCATTAGTCGCCTTTAGGAGCGATTTCAACAAACTGGCTCAGTGGCAGACCACAGACCGGCCACGCAGTAGAAGAACCAGAGTCACAACTCCTGCCGAAGACATCTCATACGACTGCGTCATGTTAGGAATCGATTTGCATCTGCGTCCTCCACAGTCCACTTAATACCATCAGCTAGTCAAATTTCAGATCATACAGGAACCGGCTCATCGCCAGAATCGACAGCAGTGGGTGAACCAGCATCGTCAATGGACCGTTGGGTATGACTGGAGACGGGTTTGATTTATTTGAAGTCAGAAAGTTTCTTCATGTCCAGGTTGAGTCATTAATTCCGTAAAATAAAATTGTGGTACACGTTTTAAATAATGATGCGTTTCTTTCTTTTTTTTGAACAGTATATATTAAAATACTACATTACATTAGCTAGATACAGTGTAAAACCAGGCACTTGGGGGCATCATGGGGGCAATAAAATCAATACCCATAATAGAGATGGAGAAAATGGGGACGATACAAACACTGAGTTAACGCAGAGACACTCAATGCATTCATAAAAGTGTCACAGTATGTCAAGTCATTCAATCAAAGACAGATTTCACAACTTAGCAAATGGGCGACTGAAAAGAGGTGGCTTTATCCATCAGGTTAAACGACTCGTAGAAATATCCCAGACTTGCCTGAAGTTGACCCCCCCCCCCCCCATTAACTGTACCAGAACAAACACTTTCCAGAATAAACCAGATGGAAACTGAGGTGAAAGGAATTATCAGTGTGAATGAAAAGAATAGTGTACACAACATAAGACAGTTACTTTCAGTGAATGAAAAGAATAGTGTACACAACATAAGACAGTTACTTTCAGTGAATGAACAGAATAGTGTACAACATAAGACAGTTACTTTCAGTGAATGAACAGAATAGTGTACAACATAAGACAGTTACTCTCAGTGAATGAACAGAATAGTGTACACAACATAAGACAGTTACTCTCAGTGAATGAACAGAATAGTGTACACAACAAAAGACAGTTACTCTCAGTGAATGAACAGAATAGTGTACACAACATAAGACAGTTACTCTCAGTGAATGAACAGAATAGTGTACACCATAAGACAGTTACTCTCTGTGAATGAACAGAATAGTGTACAACATAAGACAGTTACTCTCAGTGAATGAACAGAATAGTGTACAACATAAGACAGTTACTCTCAGTGAATGAACAGAATAGTGTACACAACATAAGACAGTTACTCTCAGTGAATGAACAGAATAGTGTACAACATAAGACAGTTGCTCTCTGTGAATGAACAGAATAGTGTACAACATAAGACAGTTACTCTCAGTGAATGAACAGAATAGTGTACACAACATAAGACAATTACTCTCAGTGAATGAACAGAATAGTGTACACAACATAAGACAGTTACTCTCAGTGAATGAACAGAATAGTGTACACAACATAAGACAGTTACTCTCTGTGAATGAACAGAATAGTGTACAACATAAGACAGTTACTCTCAGTGAATGAACAGAATAGTGTACAACATACGACAGTTACTCTCAGTGAATGAACAGAATAGTGTACAACATAAGACAGTTACTCTCAGTGAATGAACAGAATAGTGTACAACATAAGACAGTTACGCTCTGTAAATGAACAGAATAGTGTACAACATAAGACAGTTACTCTCAGTGAATGAACAGAATAGTGTACACAACATAAGACAGTTACTCTCAGTGAATGAACAGAATAGTGTACAACATAAGACAGTTACTCTCAGTGAATGAACAGAATAGTGTACAACATAAGACAGTTACTCTCTGTGAACGAACAGAATAGTGTACAACATAAGACAGTTACTCTCAGTGAATGAACAGAATAGTGTACACAACATAAGACAGTTACTCTCTGTGAATGAACAGAATAGTGTACAACATAAGACAGTTACTCTCAGTGAATGAACAGAATAGTGTACAACATAAGACAGTTACTCTCAGTGAATGAACAGAATAGTGTACAACATAAGACAGTTACTCTCAGTGAATGAACAGAATAGTGTACAACATAAGACAGTTACGCTCTGTAAATGAACAGAATAGTGTACAACATAAGACAGTTACTCTCAGTGAATGAACAGAATAGTGTACACAACATAAGACAGTTACTCTCAGTGAATGAACAGAATAGTGTACAACATAAGACAGTTACTCTCAGTGAATGAACAGAATAGTGTACACAACATAAGACAGTTACTCTCAGTGAATGAACAGAATAGTGTACAACATAAGACAGTTACTCTCAGTGAATGAACAGTATAGTGTACACAACATAAGACAGTTACTCTCAGTGAATGAACAGAATAGTGTACACAACATAAGACAGTTACTCTCTGTGAATGAACAGAATAGTGTACAACATAAGACAGTTACTCTCAGTGAATGAACAGAATAGTGTACACAACATAAGACAGTTACTCTCAGTGAATGAACAGAATAGTGTACACAACATAAGACAGTTACTCTCAGTGAATGAACAGAATAGTGTACACAACATAAGACAGTTACTCTCTGTGAATGAACAGAATAGTGTACAACATAAGACAGTTACTCTCAGTGAATGAACAGAATAGTGTACACAACATAAGACAGTTACTCTCAGTGAATGAACAGAATAGTGTACAACATAAGACAGTTACTCTCAGTGAATGAACAGAATAGTGTACAACATAAGACAGTTACTCTCAGTGAATGAACAGAATAGTGTACACAACATAAGACAGTTACTCTCAGTGAATGAACAGAATAGTGTACACAACATAAGACAGTTACTCTCAGTGAATGAACAGAATAGTGTACACAACATAAGACAGTTACTCTCAGTGAATGAACAGAATAGTGTACACAACATAAGACAGTTACTCTCAGTGAATGAACAGAATAGTGTACACAACATAAGACAGTTACTCTCAGTGAATGAACAGAATAGTGTACACAACATAAGACAGTTACTCTCAGTGAATGAACAGAATAGTGTACACAACATAAGACAGTTACTCTCAGTGAATGAACAGAATAGTGTACACAACATAAGACAGTTACTTTCAGTGAATGAACAGAATAGTGTACACAACATAAGACAGTTACTCTCAGTGAATGAACAGAATAGTGTACACAACATAAGACAGTTACTCTCAGTGAATGAACAGAATAGTGTACACAACATAAGACAGTTACTCTCAGTGAATGAACAGAATAGTGTACACAACATAAGACAGTTACTTTCAGTGAATGAACAGAATAGTGTACACAACATAAGACAGTTACTCTCAGTGAATGAACAGAATAGTGTACACAACATAAGACAGTTACTCTCAGTGAATGAACAGAATAGTGTACACAACATAAGACAGTTACTCTCAGTCCACAGGATGACTAATATCCACAAGACTTATGGATCAGGGTATATACAGATGGGTCAGTAGAGAATGCAGTGAAAATAATGAAGCAGGAACATATATGGAATATCCATACAATGTTATGGACACAAATAAAGTACTAACGGACAAATTGTGCCATAATTACGAAGCAGAAATTCAGGCAATCAAGATGGCAACTGAAAAACTCCTGAGAACCAATCTTGATTCACATCTTGTAGTAAGACAGGTGTAACAACAGCACTCCAATACAGAAAACTACTAGACCTGCAAATACTACTGACCAAACTAAGCAATCAGCGTAGAGCTATGCAGTGGATACCATCACATTGTGGGATATCTGGAAACGAGAACGCAGATCGTCTGGCTAAGGACCGAGCTGTTGATGATCAACCAGATGTACCAATGAAATAAACTATCAAAAGAAGCAGATGACCAAGGCAACTGGAAAGCCAACCCAACCACAAGATGACAACGAAATTATGAACAGACCCGATAAAGTTGTCATTCTGCACCTCATAACAGGATACATCCGACCTTGCAGTAACTTGTATACAAAGTTCAAGATTGGCAACTCGAGCATATGTATATGTAAACAGACACCCCAGAGAGCAGGGCATATTCTTCAACATTGCCCGGAATATGAACAGCTGAGGCAAATACGATCACTAAGAAAAAAACAACAACAGTGGAAGAAACACTCTACGGACCTCCGTAAGAGTTAAAAAGCAGTGTTTATCATCATCATCAGGTGCCGTGCCGGCTGGCGTATGCGATCATAGACCCCCACAGCTCTATCACTAGTACTTTGTATTAGGCTCGGTCCGGCAGCGGACCTCCAACATCTATATCATGTATTAGTGGTGCACCCTGACAGACTGTATTGCGTCCATCTCATGGCATTTTCCTCCAATTTATATCTGTTTATCTCTTGCTCGTCTCCCTTCATGTAAGGCTTTCAACAGGGTGTAATGTTATATCTTTTGATATTGTCCACAATAGTTTATTTCATTTTTATTTCATTTAATACGTTATTTTCATACCAAGTGTTGTCAGAATCTCTTTCTTCGTTTTCTTCTCGTTCGATGAAGTTCCTCATATTAATCTATATATGCACATCTGCAAGAAATCTGTTTTGTTCTGTAGCTATTTTATCCATTTTCCATGTTTCTGAGATGTTGGGAGAATTTTGACAGACGATGGAAGAGTGGATCGAGACAAGAATTTAAAAACCAACTACGTAAATGATGAACTTACACCAATTTTCAAACACAAATCTATCCCGATGGAAACCAACAGGTAAATCATAAATTCAATCTTCAAACCAACATTGTGTTATCAATGTCTGATAGAACATTAACTAAAGAACAAGAGAGAAAGCTTACAAAGTGTGAAATGGGAAATCTGAGAAAAACAGCATACACAACAAGAAGAGATCACACGAGGAAATGAACAGATTACAGGAACTGTTAGAACAACAAAATCTGTGGTCAAATATATTTTTTTTTTTAAAACAGAGACTGCGATGGTTCGACCACTTAATGAGAGTGAACCCATCCATATTGGCCAGCAGCAAGAGCATACAATATGCACATTTTCAGGAAACAGCAAGATGCAGAGAAATACCAAGACGTAGGTGGATTGAAAGAGTTACCAACATTATGACACGTCACAGTATTATTGCATATTAAGCGAACAAACGTGCAATAGCCTGAAAACCGATTGTCATTTAATCCTGCGACACCTCACAGCACAAACAGAGAAAATACAACATATCAACAAATTACGATCCACATGGAAACATATTACAAGTATTCAAATATACAATAGAAGATTGTACAAAAAAATTCAAACTATCAATTACTGCATGTTTCCCATTAGGCAGTTGTAAGGAGGTAGTATTTGTAGCTAAACATTTTCACTAACCATTAGATATTGTATTGGTTAAGTAAAATATTCCTTATGGTGAGGTACGCTCCTTTCAATCGTGGGTCCAATTTGGTTATATCAGAGTTTTACAAATATTAAACGAATAGTAAGGTAACGGTTCTGGCAATCCAGTCGCCACAACCTCTGGGAGCAACGTTGCTTTATTACAGAACCACATTAAAATCTCACACGAAACAAAATGACTCAAGGGAAGGAATCGCAAATAAGTACACGAAGCAAGCATTTTCTATTTGTCTTCTCTTGTCTGACTTTTACAAATCATATTAATATTTTCACAGAAAAAGGAAACATTGATAGAGAGATAGAGACGAGATGTCAAAAGGCAAATACAGTAACATACCAACTGTCACCACTACTTCTTCATCCCAAGATCGAGATGGAAGTTAAAAGACAAATGATCTACAGTATATTCCTACTAACACTGTGTTACCAGTGCCAAGCTTGGTCTCTCTCATCCTCACATTACAGAATGATAGAAGTGACATGTGAGATGAAATGCTTAAGGAAAGCTGCAGGGGTCACCAGGCTTGATAGATTACGAAATGAAGACATCAGGGAAAGAATAGGTATACCAGCTTGCACAGAATACATAACAATTATTGTGACCAATGGGAATTGAATCAGTCCGTTCTGCCGGCACCAAATCGCCTGGCAACTAGAGTAAATGGATTTTTCCTTGCTTGACTAACCGCACCTCCCTATTACTATATAAAAGCACCTCAGCCTTAGTGTTCTAGTATTTCTCTGATGTCATCTATCCATCTTTGTCTAGGTCTTCTCCTATTTCTCTTTTCAGATGATCTTTTCTTGAAGGGTATCTATGGAATGCGATCTGGTTCCATTTTGATTAAGTGGCCGAACTATCTGATCTTTTGTGTGTCTATATATTCTTTATTCTTTTTTATGGATGTGAAGCATGGACTGTAAACAAAAAAATTCAAAGCGAATTAGAGGCTACAGAAATGTGGTTTCTGAGAAGAATGATGAAAATACCATGGACAGCTATGTAACTAATGCAGCGGTTCTCAGTGATGCTGGCGTAAAAAGATCAATCATATCAAACATTAGGGGCTGACAATCATGGTTTTTAGGGCATGTACTCAGAAGAACACAGCTTGAACACTTAATAACCACTGGAAAGATCAAGTGGAGAAGAGATAGGGGACGACAAAGATAAAAGTTACTAGATGGACTTGTATCGTGGCACGGTAGAAGCTCACCAACCGAGCTTATTGACACCACAAGAGACAGAGAGTCGAGGAGAAACATGATTGCCTACGCCATTCGACATGGCACTTGATTGATTGATTGATGTATTCTTTGCACGATATTGTTTTCAGTGACATGGCAAAATGTATGAACTTGGTGATAATATGACCAATTTCCCTGTCGAGTCAACAAGAAATAACGGGCTTGTTCATTCCGCCATATGGAGTATATAATTCAAACATCAACGTAGAGAAGACACACTGTGGTTAAAACAAAATTTGCTAACGTTAGCGTTACATAAACTGATTACAGACATGCACAGTGATAAACTACTTTATAGGGCCTAGGTCAGGTGGTATTGACAGTTTCGACCATCCAGGATACAGCGCATCCAACAGTAGGACTGCTATGCCTACCAGATACAGAAATTCTTCAGAAGTCCCGTATGCAAAGCATCCACGCAATGCTGACTAGGTCCCAACTCCGCTGGACTGGCCACATCGTCCGTATGCCAGACAAGCGCCTTCCAAAGAGATTATTCTATGGGGAGTATGCAAAGCATCCACGCAATGCTGACTAGGTCCCAACTCCGCTGGACTGGCCACGTCGTTCGTATGCCAGACAAGCGCCTTCCAAAGAGATTATGTGCAAAGTTAAACGTTCAAGTGGAGGGCAGAAAAAGCGCTTCAAGGATCACCTAAAAAGCTCTCTCAAGCACTGCAGCATCGATCTTAGCTCCTGGGAGACTATAGCACTTGATAGCTCAGCCTGGCACACCCAGATCACTGGTGGCATCACGAAATTTGAAAAAGAAAGAATACTGAGGGCAATCCACAAGCGCAAGAAGCGGAAGGAGAAATCCGAAAACTCGTCTACCCGAACCTTCAGCACTCCTGCATGCACTGCAATAGAACTTTCCGTGCACGAATCGGAATCATCAGGCATCTACGAACTCACAAACCAAATTAGTCAATTACCAATTAAAATTTTTTTCCATCGCATTTAATGTTATTCATGTCATGCTCATCTCTGCTTGCGAAGGAGAAACAACATCATCATTAGGACTGCTATGATAAAGCATAATTTGTTACCACAAATACCCCCTAAATCAGATGTGTAGGGCCATTATTGCAAATAAAACGGTCACATAACGCATCTCCTGTTCTCTGACCTTCATCTTGCAATCAAGAAAATTCCTGCTACAAGAGATCCAGTAGGAGTTTCAGAACGACTCTAAAAAATATACCACAGCTAGAATCATCAAATGTGCCTCTCACGGAAAAAATGGAGTGGAAACGGAAGTTACCTTTATATTTGCATTTCTCTTGTTGGTCCTGGTAACATCAAATCAACACCAGCAGAAACAAAAGACAGCAGATAAGGGCGGGAATATACACCGGGTACAACACTATTAAAAGGAACATCATTGGAACTACAATATCTCCAACCGTGACTGGTTCGATATCTGTCTCAGAATTACCATCGGGACAGTTAAAATTAACAGATAACTTTGCTACCAAAAAAAACCCCCTAAAAAACCAAATCAAAAATACAACGGGTAGGTCGATACTCTGTAGCTTGACCTAAATTCTAGGAAGAAAAATACCAATAGTGGAAACAAAATATTAATTTTTATATGAATTAAGAGATCTGAGATGTATGAATTCTTACGTGAATTAAGAGAACTGAGGGTTACTCATGTGGTTGCGTCTGTGGGTCTCACCAATGGCCCACTAGACATACCACCCATGCAACAGAAAACCTTAGTGGATGACATGCCGTTATATTGAGGTTATCTTCTTAGAGAAGCTTCATGGCACATCATCTGTACAATTGTGCGTTTATTTTGTTGTTTAAATGTGTTTCATGTTTACCTGAATATATACCTCTGTGGTTGGGAGGGAGCCAGAGATATACTGTGCAGCACTGGGGAGGAGGAAACTGACAGCATTGTTTTTTTCCTATGGCTGAAACCCATCATAGAGGTACATTGACTCAGGACGTGACAATCCTTTTGACTTGAACATTTGGTTGCATGCCTGGAGCAATAGAGACGTTCGGCATAACCAGTAGTCAATTGGTGGCGGGGAATGAGCACAGTGAACCCTATCTTGGCTACAGTGGCTAGGAGCAGTGCATAGGTTGAAACCTACCTTCCTGGAGGTGTGATAGTTATTCTCTGGATCTGTCCCGGGGTGGGCCGAAAATCCACAGACTTCCCAGCAATATAATGCCATTTAATGGCATTAGGTCAAAGGGCATGAGCCCATGGACCGCTGGATCATCAATCAACCAACCAACAAACGAACCAACCAACCAACCAACCAACAGAACTGAGATGTATCAATTCGTACGAGAATTAAGAGAACTGATCCGCCGAAGAATGATAAGTCGGGCCATTGGCGCAAATAAAACGGCGACACAACGCATATTCATTTTCTGGATTAAATCCTGCTGAAAATCTAATTGGACCATTGTCCTGCTATAAGAGAGATCCAGTGGGAGTTTGAGAATGAACGCTGAAGAAGAAGAGAACTGAGAGCTGGAGTTGCCAAAATGAAGAAACCTGAGATGGTTAGTTGCAATCAAGCCCCGTAGATAAGGTGGGGGGGAGGGGTGGGGGGATTGCCGGTGGATCTCAACCTCCAACGGGAAAAGTCAAATTGTACAGTTTGTAATTGTCATAAGGTATTCTGGTGGAGCTTATTTGAAGTACGTGATACCCAGTTTGCCAAGTTTTCATCAGTAACTCCCATAAACGTATACAAAACTCCAGACCGTCGGAGGAGTACTACAGACCTGTGCGCTTATGACCTACAAGTCTGGTTTTCCGGTATTTTGAATATTTCTATACGTTTCATTTTCTTATAGACCTTGACTATTTTTAGCGAGCGACTCTAAGTGTATAAATAGTGACCAATGGATAGCAAGACGATAAGCAAAAACATAACGAAAGAAATCTTGTTTACGTTCTGTGGTTAGGTCTTCTTTAGTAGTTATGTACAGGAAATCCACGTAATGTTTGTTTACAACCAACTGTTTCCGTGACGTGTTAAATGTCGTACATAATCCTTGTATATCTAGCTTGTTTACCAGTAATATAAGTAAGAAAGGTTGCTACGTTCATGAACTTTGATTCAATCAAGATTGGAGGGCTGCACGAACTTTGACCCGGGCGAGATAGTTAGGGTGAGTATAAGAATGTACGTGGGCGTGTGTTGGTGTCTGGAATGTGTGTTGCTTAGTGCCAGATGAAGGTTCTGTAGATGATGAATGACAGCAGTAGTGTAGCGTGAATTTATAGAGTGGGGACGCCGAGATAATAGGTAGGTTGCTATCCCTGCCCCTTTTTTTTTGGGTCACACCAGAAGCATATTTTTACTTCTGTCCACAAAATAGCTCCTGATCTTCTTCTTCTTCTGCGTTCGTTCTCAAACTCCTGCAGATTAGCAGGATGTAGTCCGGAGAACGGAATGCGCTGTGTCATGATTTACAGCATTGCTGCGATATCTGCGCCTTTCGGCCTGACACATCCGACTTCAGCATGGCTTTGGGTCACTGACCCTATATGGGATGGGACAGCCATCTTTATCCCATAACCTCCTTAGTCGCCTTTTACGACATGCGTGAAAGGTAAACAGTGTTGCTATTATTTGCTCCCCTTTCGGGCCCCGGCAACACACGGGCGCCTGATTACTTAAAAATATTACCGACTGAAAGAATGGTTGCAAGTATTGTCTGTTTGAAGACACCATCTCATGATGTTTTACTGCTTTTAGTCGTGCAGCTTCCGATAGTACAAGTTCGATTCGTGTCTTGCCCAGCTGATGAAATGCATCATTGTGTAATAAATGCTGTTTTGAAGACTGGCGTGTTACTGATTTTCTAATAAAGTTGCTTAAATCAACCTACTTTGCACCATTCATAGTCTTTAGCTAAAAACAATTGAAAAACATAGCAAAACATTGTTTGATTGTCAGCGCAGCCAGTTATCCAAAGAAATGTGTCATACCAGGACTATTGCAAATTTAGATTTCTATTATAAGGATTTTCTTTAATTGACAAGCGCGAAGGTTGTCTTTGCAGTTGCAACACACATCACTGTTCACATGATAAATTACACACAGGAGTTGCCATAAGAAAGTTAACAATATTTCAGTCTGGTAAACTTACTTTTTCCATATCTCAAGTTATACACAATACAATTAACTACACACAACACAAATAATAGTTTATGGCGTATGCACAGATGACACCAAATAGAGGTTTTCAGTTTGCGATTCTCAGAAAACGCGTCAACATACATTACTTCTAAAAGTATGATTAGTCAGCAGCCAGCGTTAGTACGCCAGTCAGGTAGATATTTAAAGATGAACGAAGTTTTCCAAATTGTGTTTCCACCAGGCACTAAGCGACGTGTTTTATCCAATTGTCATATGACAATTTTTGTTTGACACCAAATTTTCGGCGTCAAACTTTTAGTGTAGTTTTTTTTTCCCCCAGATATGTATCTCTTTTATGGACGCCAAATGCTCTTAGCTTCAAACTTCAAGGGCGGATACTTAGTGTGACCCTCAAGGACAGATAGCTGTCAAATAGCGAATAAATCAACATTTGTTGTTTTGTAATGTTTATATCAAATAAATATTAATGTGTGTTGGCTATCTACATTGTTTAAAGGGGACGCCGAGCGTTTTGGTGCCAATTGACGCTACGCCACTGGATGACGTCCGTAAGGCCGTAAGATATAATGAAAGAAACGGCAGGATGGTTTCACTGTGAGATACGATATGATTGTGAAGTGGAGGTATAAGAAGAAATATAGAGAAGAATAAGGAAGAAATGGATAAAGTATGAGAAAACATAGGAATGGCTAAAAGTGCTTTAAAAAGCATGATCAAAATATTATTGTTACAAATAACAAACTAAAAATGAGAATTATAAAATGCTACATCTACTTTATATTAATGTACGGCTCAGAAACATGGACAATGAACAACTAGACGGCAGCATTGTTGAATTTGAGATATGGATATATATAGAAGGATAGATAGAACCATGGAAAGAGAAGAAGACCACCAAAGTGGTTCTGACAATATTGCTCATGAAAAACAAACTATTAAAGGAAATAAAAATCAAAGTGTTTTGGACATATTAAAAAAACATGACAACTCGTTGAATACTTGAAATCAGAGTTGAGGGCACGTGAGTAAGAGGTAGGCAGAGATTCTCTCAACAAGTGGGAGAAAAACAACACGAGATCAACAGGTCTAGCAGAGTGCACCACTAAAGCAAGAGAGATATAATGTTGGTTGTCTGTTACAACCAACCTTCGTTACGGAGACTTGATGTTGATAATAATGGCGATGAGGGAGAAATAGACTTAGGCCTACACACATTACAGACAGAAATACACGCTTCGCTCGCACTGGAGAGCTATGGTTCTGCCCTATGCAACATAGTCGGTGCTGAATGAACATAGATATAGATAATCATCCGATAATCATCATTTGCATACAGTAGACATTAATTGGTGCTTTGACCTTCCCCTGAGCATATCCGTAATTACACGACACGACTGTAGCTCCAGTTATCTATCGGCTAACATACATTATTTTCAGCCAATAATTATGTTCGTTTCTGGCGATAAGCCACGTTTCAAGAGCAGCTTTTTATTCTGACATAGAAAGGAATCCTCGCAATCATTTCGGTTTTTTCTGCCGAAGACGGATGTGTCGGGCCATTTCCATTCTCTGGACTACATCCTGCTGGAAATCACGTACGACCATGGTCCTGCTACAAGGGAGATCCAGCGGGAGTGTGCGAATGAACGCTGAAGAAGAAAAAGAAAATTTCGTTTCATTGTACAATTTCTCGTAAGGAGTTCAATATGTCGGCGATGTCCATTGCCCTGTCGCTCGATACAGTAGCATACTTGCGAGTCTGTTTGGAAGGTCCCGTAAGGTCTCGGAACTAAATCTCATTGCCCTGAACATCCAAACGACCAGCCACAATGCTGAATGTGATATCTTCCAACTTCGACATCCTCAAACCACTGTTCACGAATACAACCCGCTTATATTTTCCCAATCACGTTCACTGAGTGGCTGAGGAAGCATACCTGAGATGCCGTCTTTGTCTCCAACCATAGTGACTGCCATCAACTTCATAGTTTTCTAATAAGTTGATTCAAGAACTATTAAAAGAGACAATAACAAGAAAAAAGTAACTAGCCGTTGGGGGAGGGGGAGGTTAAATATATAATTATACCATTAAATATATAATAGGAAATGCATATATATATATATATATATATAAAATGCAGTAGGTCTAACTTGTGTGTCATGTGACGTATTATTTCCAGAAGTTTTCCGCGGTCTCTTTCAAGTTGTTCCGCTTCCTCTAGCGACATGTGATGGATTCCCGAATGTCTCTTGTCCAACGACGAATTATCGGCTTCTCCCCCTACTGTCTTCTATCGCTCCCTCTAAAAACACTCTTTCCATGCCATTGTATTTTTTTCACATAGACGACAAAAATGCAACTTCCTTCTTTAATGTAGTGCCAGACTTCTTGAACCTAATCGCATTGCAACTCCAGTAAACAGGTTTTTCCTTACTTGTCTAACCCCATCATGAGATTCTGTTAGAACTGACTGGTTCAATTCCCGTTAGTCTCCAGAATTTTTAGTTTGCCCTCTTACTTCCTACTTGAATAGACTTCTTGAACGTTGATTTTTCTTAGCACGTGTTGGTTGGTCTTTCATGCTGTCCATGGTATTTTCAGGACTCTTCTATAACACTTCATTTCGAAGGCCTCTATATTCTTGGATGTAGTTTTATTTATTGTCAGCACACCCATAAGTAAATTCTTGGCATAATACTCTAGTAGTTTGCCGTTGCTTTCAGGAGGAACATTCGATAATATATGACCATATGAGAACACATACGTTCTCTTTGTCATCTTGGACTGGAAGGTCTACGTAAATAATGACATTGAAAGTGTCAACAAAAGTAAGCATAAGAATTGGCAATATAACCTTCTTCATTGCGCCTCACATACCCCCCTCTCCATTTCCACCTAATCATGGATAGCAACACTATTTGTTTCGCTTTGTAGAAGAATGTTTGAATTGTAAACAGAACTAGTTATCGTTGCTGTTTGCGGGCACGCTTAAACTCACATGGCGCGAGCACCAGATATTATTAAGAGAGCACCATAGTGGGATAAGAATGTCCACTCTCCGCCTTTTCAACCTTTCTCTGGGCTACATCCTTAAATTAATAATAATAATAATAATAATAATAATAATAATAATAATAATAATAATAATAATACCAATAACCGTCAGTCATAGTGTTGCCACATTGGATACATCCGTACAAAATACTCTCCAAATATTTATATCCTCAGCCATTCAGTGGAGTGTAGAAAAATCACACACAGACCATTCCTTAATGTTATCATCCATAATTATCTCAGACCTCCCCTTCTCCTTTCACCCTCGACTGTTCCTTGCAAAATAGTTTTAGAATATCGTGTCTCGTTGCATGTCGAAACCAAAACATGTTTACGCCGTTTCACCACTGCCAAAAGTGGTTCTGTAAATTTATTTTGTAATAAACAAACTGCAAGTTCATTTATTTGCTGCAGTACGAATATATTTGTCTTGTGCTCAATATAGATAATTCTGAATAAATTATGAACAACCAAATTCGGTAACGTTGATAAGTAAGGTAATAATGACAATACTAACCTGTAAGCGATATTTGTTTTAAATATAGTAAATTTGTATGAAGTTAATTTGCAAAAAGTTGTTATCACTTGACAGATCACGTGTTTTACTCATATAACACAACTACTTATCCCACTAACTGAATGACAGATCATTTGTGTCATAAAATAAATAACTGTTGGAGAATGATTATCACAGGAAACAAACTGATAAGAACGACTATCAATGTTGAATATACTTCCTTCAAGTGATTGCCTGTGTAGCGATACGTCCCTGGCATGGATGACAAATAGAAATTCTCCCGCGTGTATTCGTCACAAGAAACTTCACAGGTAAAACGCTTACAGCTGTGACTAATCCTAACACACTTTGCCTTCACAGAGGATGGTTATTTAGTTTATATGTTTACATTAACGTTTTTTTGTGCTTAAGTATAGCCTCCTCATTTGATTATTTTCTTTTAGAATCTTTCACATCTTCACCATATTTTATTATCCTTTAAGAATAACTGAAATATCCCTCATATTTAACTCTTTATCGAGAATTACTTACATCTCATACCTGATTCTTCTCTCAGAACTCTTTTCTTTGGATTTTTAGCTCTAAAAGTTACTAGTATCCCACGCATTCAAGTTTTTCAGAACTGCGTATTTTAAAATAAATCAACAGGACACTACCAATCGCAGTAAGTCAGAAGTAAATAAGAAACGTGGTTAGTACTGCATGCACTCCAGTCAAATATTAGGCATCTTATTGCTTTCACTTTTCTTAGACATGTGTTCGAATATTAAACCACTTTTATTTCTCTATGTAGGTATAAGTGAAGGTAGCTTCACAAATGTCCAGTAATAGTTCACTAGTGTTGGGGTGAAAGAAGATGTTATAGAGATTATATGTTTAAAAGTTGGTAATGACCTTGACGAACGTACATGACTGACCTGACCTCCACATATACTCTCCAAGAGAAGGTATACATGTTTGTTTATGTGTTGTGCTAGTTGAATTGTTGAAGTTGAAAATGGATATGTTATGAACAACGTACACATACAAAATTCTGTGTTTTTGTCTGAGAATTAATCATCAGAAATACTAACAAGGAAATGTACGTTGATACTCTCCATCAGCAAAGAGATACAATCAGAAGAAAACCAGAAAAATGTGAAGAAATAGTTGGATTATACTTTGTGACAATACGTCATCACATCGATCTCTACTATACTCCAGCACCTCGCAAAGCACAATGTTATTACTGTGAAACATCCTCTATATTTTCCCGACCATTCCACTGTCTTATTTTTTCTTGTTCCCTTGACTGAAATCGACACTGAAAGGACATAGTCTATTCAAGGAGGCAGATGCCGTTATCATCAATGCGACAAACAGCTGAGAGGTGTCAAATAATGCATTCCACGAATGTTTCCAGCAGCTGTATGCACGTTGGCAAAAGTACTTTGTACGTGTACTTTGAAGGAAATGAAGTGCAGATAATTCTATTGTGACTTATTTCTATATAATCCACTAATTCCGGGAACGTTGTGAAACTGACTCGTATAACACATGACGCCCGTGTGTTGCCGGGGCCTGAAAGGGAAGCAAAGAATAGCAACACTATTTACCTTCCACGCATGTCGTAAAAGGCGACTAAGGAGTTATAGGATGGAGTTGGCTGTCCCATCCCATATAGGGTCGGTGATACACAACCATGCAAAAGTCGGATATGTCAGGCCGAAAGGCGCAGATATCGCAGCAATGCTGTAAACTATGACACAACGCATTCTGTTCTCCGGACTACATCCTGCTAATCTGCAGGAGTTTGAGAACGAAGAAGAAGAAGAAGAACACATGAGATAAGTTTATGAAAAAATGCCGTATATTAGAACGCGGAGATGGTTCACACCCTTCCAATGAAATTAAAACATAATTTTGAGTGCTAGGAAGTTAACAAATAAGCATGGTAACACTCCACCCTTTGAAACTATTATGGAAAAAACAAATCACCTAAAATCTCACAAAAAAGAAATTACCAAAATAAGGTGAATGACCAATTTGTAACATATTATTTTAGGTAACCCCACATCCTCTACAGCCCTAATAGTTGATCTTGAGGACCTGAGATACGTTTTAAGAATTAAGTTGTGCGGTTATAGCGCCCGTGTATCTTATCAATTTAATTAACGTCTAGAACAGAAAGAGGATTGATATGTAACAAAAGCTTACCTCAATCTCAAGGCTTGGCTGCATACGAGACAAAAATAGATTTCCGGATGTCCGATTCCTGCCTAACATTTGTTCTAGTGTCATTTGGGAAAACCCGTGACTCATAAATAGCTATTTATAAACATCTTCATTTTGAAACAAGCCTAATAGTCCATCGCTAATCCCCAAATAGCATCAAATTATGTTTGTTGATGCAATTGATCATTGGTTAATATTTGCATATTTTGTGTTGTCAGCTAATGAAAACAAAGGGAAGAGTAGAACCAGCCAAGATATCTGACGCGGGCTGAGGTCAGCGAACAGGACTATTGTTTGAAAGCACTCGACCTTGTCTTCTAGTATTTTAACACGGAAAGTTGACTTAAGATGGGCATATAGTCAACAGCCACAAGACAAATAACACAAGTTGGAGGAATAACAAAAGTACAAATTAAAAAAATAAGACAGCCAAGGTAAGAGAACATGAAGGAAGTGAACAAATCTGAACACACAACATGTAGGTGCACACTATTGTCATTCAGTCTGCTTCTCGTTTCGCCTCCGTTGCTGTTTATTTTTGTTCCTTCTCACACTCCTGTCGGTTAGCGCGTTGAGTACTGCGTATGAAATGCGCTGCGTCGTTGTTCATAGCTTGGTTGCGACAAATGTTTGTTATGACACATCTGATCTTAACACATTTTTTGAGTCACTAACGTGTGTAGTAATCAGAACCATAAACTGGTGTGTGTATGTGGGGGGGGGGGATGTGGAGGTATTATTTTACATTGAGAACAGAAATAAACCCCGCTAATTTCCCCGCTATCATGAGACTTCTAATGAACTTCTGCATTCCTTCTCAATCTATTCCTGCAATTTCGAATGAACTTCTGCATTCCTTCTCAATCTGTTCCTGCAGATATGCATATAATTCAAAAATAAAGCTACGTATCTGCATCAGAAAGAGACAGTTCATATTTGTGGGCGCATCATGAGAAGAGTAAAGATGGGACACATTGTAACAATACACAAACAACAGGGGTAGACCAAGAAAGAAAATGCTAACATCCTATCATTGTGACATGGGGACAAAACATTCGTATCGGAAATGATTGACAGCAGACGAAATAGAAGGTCATGGAAAGACCAACACCACACGGCATGTTCCATAAGCAGAAGAATCCAGTTTCCTAAATAATGTTGGATTAACCAAGAACATATAAGTAATAAGTCATAGGTCATAACAGTTGGACTCACACATTTTAAAGCCTACACAATTATCCATACAAAATTTGTACAGGTTTCATATTGAAACATGAACTTCTGATTGTATATCAATTCTAGATATACATTGTGTATCAGTTGTGGATATCCTTTGTGTGTCAGTTGTGGATATACTTTTTGTATCATATCTAGATATACATTGTGTATCAGTTGTGGATATACTTTGTGTGTCAGTTGTGGATATACTTTGTGTGTCAGTTGTGGATATACATTGTATCAGTTGTGGATATACACTGTGCATCAAGTGTGGATATACATTGTGTATCAGTTGTGGATATACATTGTGTATCAGTTGTGGATATACTTTGTGCATCAGTTATGGATATACATTGTGTATCAGTTGTGGATATACTTTGTGTACCAGCTCTAAATATATATTGTATATCAGTTGTGGATATACTTTGTATATCAGTTGTGGATATATATTGTGTATCAGTTGTGGATATACATTGTGTATCAGTTGTGGATATTTTTTGTGCATCAGTTGTGGATATACATTGTGTATCAGTTGTGGATATACATTGTGTATCAGTTGTGGATATATATCGTGTATCAGTTGTGGATATATATCGTGTATCAGTTGTGGATATATATTGTGTATCAATTCAAGATACACATTTTGTATCATTTCTAACACACTGTATAAAAAGAAGTAAAGGAGGCCAAAATAAAATCATGAATTTAAAAAAAATCAACTACTGGACAGGCCGGAATTTTTTCCAACTCAACCACAGTGCTGAAGATATTCATCGCTGGAGGACTGACTGTATAGATGCATCAAATATAGTACACATACAATTCTGAGAAGCTATGAGTTTATGCATATATATATATATATATATATATATATATATATATATATATATATATATATATATATATATATATATATATATATATATATATATATGTAAACAAACAACACACAGATTCTGCTTCTCTAACAATATTGTGTATTATCATTTGTGTGGGGCAGGCACAGATATTTTGTTTGCCTAAGGGTTCACATCAAGGTTTCACACAGTTCACTCACCACTCACTCACTGACTCACTTCACGTATGAGCAAACACTTATATTCCATCCATATACCCTCAGAATCCACACACGCCCCTCACAGAAGTATTTCCTTACTCACTTTCTAACATCACTGCGTTCAGTTGCTGAGCAATTTCCCAGCAAACAAAGCTTCGCCAACTTAATTTACAGTCATACACATGCTTCCGCAAACAAAGCCCAGAAGATGTGTTGCCAAGCCGCCAGACGAAATTAAAACTCTGGAATGTTGTAACATCTGTCTCCACAGCGACCACGTTACACGCCGCTGGATACAACCAACGTTCATATAGATGTTTGGATTTTCATCAAAACGAATCAATACAAAAATGTGCAATAACATATACGGTCACAAGTATTATCAATATAATTTGATCGATATGAATAGAAATAGTCAGATGTGGGGCATATGGAATATATAGTACGATATGGGGGAGGGACTAGGGGATAGATATAAGGGAGGTATGAAGCAGGGGATAGTCAGATGATGGGGTTGGTCTTGGGGACAGATATAGGGGATCTAGGGGATAGTTAGATATGCTGGGTCTAGGGGTAGTAAGATATGGCTTATGGTGATCAGATATGAAATATGGGGGTGGGCAGAGCGATCAGATATGAAATATGGGGGTGGGTAGAGCGATCAGATATGAAATATGGGGGTGGGCAGAGCGATCAGATATGAAATATGGGGGTGGGTAGAGCGATCAGATATGAAATATGGGGGTGGGTAGAGCGATCAGATATGAAATATGGGGGTGGGTAGAGTGATCAGATATGAAATATGGGGGTGGGTAGAGTGATCAGATATGAAATATGGGGGTCGGTAGAGTGATCAGATATGAAATATGGGGGTGGGTAGAGTGATCAGATATGAAATATGGGGGTGGGTAGAGTGATCAGATATGAGGATATTGGGGACCTGGGGGATTGTTGTGATTGGGGCCTTGGAGAAAATCATTTTTGGGGACCTAAGTAATAGCCACATATAGTGTCTAAAGTGATGTTAGGGGCGTAGGTAATAATCAATAATAGGAGAATTAAGTGATGTATTTGAGGGAGACGTGATAGATGCGGTGGCCTAGGTGACAGATATGGGGAAAGTGATGATAGTAAGATATGGGGATAGGGGGAACTAGTGGTAGTCAAATATAGGGGGCCTGGTGATAATCAGATATGAGGGGATTTGGCTGGTGGTAGTCAGATATGGGGAACTGGTGGTAATCAGATATGGAGAACTGGTGATAATCAGATATGGAGAACTGGTGGTAGTCAGATATGGGGAAAATGGTGGTAGTCAGATATGGAGAACTGGTGGTAGTCAGATATGGGGAAACTGGTGGTAGTCAGATATGGGGAAACTGGTGGTAGTCAGATATGGGGAAACTGGTGATAGTCAGATATGGAGGAAAGAGCTGGTGGCAATCAGATATGGTGGACGTGGTAGTCAGACATGGGGAGAAGGGCTGTTGGCATTCAGGTATGGGTGACCGGGTTGTAGTCAGACATGGGGGGAAGGGCTGGTGGCAATCGTATATGGGGGACCTGGTGGTAGTCAGACATGGGGGGAAGGGCTGGTGGCAATCATATATGGAGGACCTGGTGGTAGTCAGATGTGGTGAACCTGATGGTAGTCAGATATGGAGTCTTCTTTTTCTAATTGTATACTGATACTTGAATCTTACTACCTATCCCGAAGATAAAGAGGGTTCCCCCGTTATAAAGTTATACAATCAGAGTATGACATGTTGTATTATACAAGTAAATTTAAGTAGGAAGCCAGAGGACAATTCTTTTTTTTTTTTTTTTAAATTTTTATTTTTTAAAAATTCTTGAGACTAACGGGAATTGAACCAGTCCGTTCTACGGCACCAAATCGCCTAGCAACAATTGCACACGCGTTTTTCAGTACTTGACTAACCGCATCTCCAAAAAAAGATGCGATTTCATCAAGCCATTCAAATCGTGCACACAAAGTAACCCGAACGGACCAATCGAGACAAGGACTATTACAACAACAACAAACATCCCGTACAGGTATTGAAATATCCTCAGTAACAACAAACACATAACATAATATCAGTATTAGTTATACAAGGGCCGATAGGTCTTCTTGTAAACATGGATAACATATATAGACAATACAATTTTGCTTCAAATAATTGTTTATACAAGTAAATTTAAGTAGGAAGCCAGAGGACAATTTATTTTGTGATACAAAAATGTTGTATTAGGAATTTTGAATTTTGCTATTTGGTGGGTAACCTCACCCCTTCCCGAATTTTAACAAAAAACGTCATTAAACGTGTCATGAAAGAAACGGAAATGACATATGAGGATGTGCGAATGACCTTTTTCTGGTGTTTCCCTCTCCCCTCCATTTTTCCTCTTTCCCTACATAGGACATATATTTGGGGACGACTACTCATCACTAAATCCAGATTCTCACAAAAGAGTAATTGTATAGTTACATCTATTCTTGACATGTTAATTGTCAAACACTATCTCGATAACAACTTTTATATTGATTCAAACTAAACATATTTGTAATGCCTCAATGTATACCGTATCCATTCAGAAGGCAGCAGACTGGATAAACGGAATGTAACTAAATCCCGTTCAGACGACACCTATTGGCATTGCTACTTGAGTCATCATGTTTTTCATATTCGACCAATCTGCATACAATTCATAAAATGATCCTTAATTATAATATTTTTTTGGAGGTGGGGGGGGGGGGGGGAAATTATTTCAGTTTCTTTTGTCACTGGTAATATCTTAACCATTCAGTGGCATAGCTAGATGAAGTGGAGAGGGTGGGAGGGATGACTGCCCCGGGCACAGCGCTTAGAGCCTCAAAATCACTCTCCTAGTCCTACATCCATAGATAAAGGGGAAGTGGTGAATTGAGAACATGACATTCAGTACTAGAAAGCAGTTACAAGTTAAACAAGAAATGTCATGAAAACGAACAACTGGTCATTTTGGTAAGGAAAGTCCTACGCTTACGTCGGTTGGGGGGGCGGGGGGGGGCTGGCGATAAATTACCAGATTCGCCCCAGACGAACACTAACAACACTACACCTTCGTGTTTTGATATCAGTTTCTATTTTCTTCTTTCGTTCAATTGTTTATTCTTTAATTTTCCAGTGTTTCTTACAACTATAATTGAACATTATTTTCTTCAAATAATCGGATTTCACCCACACGATCATTGTTTTCAATCACACACTAAAAATAGAACAATCACTGACTCACAGCAGCTCACAGAACATGCGCACTGATAGTTATCCGCTTCAGACCAACCGGCGTCGTCGAGGACATAGGGACATTTGTAAAGATTGATACATTTTGTTATCGATTTCCTCTGAATGTACATTTTAGGAGGTAATTCCTATCAGGGACGTAGGTTCAACTTGACGTTGAAGTGGGAAAGGGTTCCTAAAGAAAGACTAAAAAAGCTTTTTTTCTTCATAACTTTCGTTTAGACTAGATGTTACAAATGAAAATATAATGTAAAAAAAAGCTTTTCCTTGGGTTTTCGAAGCAATTATCTTTCAATGAAACCTTATATATGTCCAGTAGTGTAATCGTAAAGAGAAGAGAAGATAAGGGAGAGAGACGATTATAACAATAATTAGGATTTTTAGGTATTTTTTTTCGTAGTCGATAGTCTTGAATGTTTTTTTTTTTTTTTAGTTCCGATTTTTTTATTTTCCAATTTTCCTTAGGGAATGGAAGAAATAGTTGTGAATTGGGGGGGGGGGAGAGGTGTGTTGAATCCTATAACTTCCCCACCCCATTTGTACTGGCTACACACACGAAGGTACGAACACGCACACATACAGAAAATCCACCTATCAATGATTTTTCAGACAAATGGCGACAAATAAATTCATCTTTTATATAAATGAACATCAATCAGATGCGTATTCGAGGAAAACATAGGCAGACAGTTGGGACATATAGGAAAAACGGAATACAACCATCGCAGTAGACACGGATTTGAAAAGTGGAGGGGATTTGCATAAAAATCCAGCTAATCACCTTGACTTTGTGAGACTTGATAATCTGGTTTTGAAAAATCTGTTTAGGGAATGGGGTGTTAGCATATAATTTAAGTGTTTGCTAGTACTGAATGGTATATTTTATTGTGAACCCCACAGCCTACTTTATCTACCGCCATGAATACTAAAAAATGTAAAAAGAAGTTGATGAAAATAAAGTACACAGATGAATACCAAGAAGAAGATAACCGTACTACAAAGGGGAAAATTGACAAGAACTAGGGAGCAGGTATTGGAGAACTGCGATCAGGGACAGAGGTAGGTAGAGAGGAATAATGTATGCAGCAAGAAGATTTCATACGATTTTATGTTGTCAATTCCCGCAAGAGGAGCAAAGAATAGCGACACTATAGCTTGCCATTCTCGTAGTATAAGGTGACTAAGGTGGTGCTAGCGGTGGAGTTGGCTATTCCATCCCATAAAGGGTAAAGTGACCCAGAAGCCATGCTAAAGTCGGATGTGTCAGTCTGAAAGGTGCAGAATATCGCAGCCAAGCTGTATACAATGACACAAAGCATTCCGTTTTCTGGACTACATCATGCTAATATGCAGGAGTTTGAGAACAGATGAAGAAGAAGAAGCTCGATGACCTTTATGGAACGAGCCTACTGGTGTTTTGTTTTTAAAAAAAAGGGAGATCTGTTCCTTGCCTTTTGTGTTCCGCGTAGCAGTTACTAACAATAATCTATTTACTCGGGGTGAGATGAATAGACTAGAAATCCTCAACCCCTAATATCTACGACCCTGTATACAAGAAATAGTAGCTGCAAATACTACCAATCTGTAAGAACACAATATGAACGCAAGACTAACAAACACATTGACATTTATCTATTTTTTATTAGTGACTTAAAAATGTATTTGTGACAAATGCAGTCTATCCTCATAACAAATAACTAAAATCATACCAGCTGATGTAGAAAGCACGTTTTAGTACTTACTTAACTTATTCAATTCCGGGGTTGCGAGCGTTTACTCTTTCTGCACTGTGCCAGGGCACGTTGAAGCAAGAACACAACACAAACACACACGTGTGTACGCACGCGCGCACACACATACAGACAGGCGCTCGCACAAGACATTCCTGACTAATGACTAACTTCGTCATGTCACTCCACCCAAACGGTAACGTATTCTAACACAAACATATTCTCTGGTAACTACAACTGCCGGGCAGAGTGACGATCAATATGACACGATCGGCCATGTTAGTTACCGTGTATGTCCTTGCCCGACAGATGAAACTACGCCGACATGGCTTAATCAATTTTGAGATAATTATTCTGGTTACACGGAAGAGCTAGCTTGCTGAAAGTAGAGCCGATGCCAAGGATTGTAATAGTTGCCATATTTTCATCTCGCAGAATTGATGTTACATTTCTAGGAATCTCGCGAGATTACGCTGAAAGGTCACGACAACCAGGACTGGAAATCATACTCTCAAACAGTGTTCTTTGATGCTACTTAAAAAAAAAAAATCAAATCAAATATTAGCAAGATCGATTCTACAATGTTAATGCTTTCTCTTGCAATAGTTTCTCAGCTTTCTGTAAACAAAATATGATAATATAAACTGCCTATCTTTTAGTGTGGATATATAGGGGAGTAAAGAATAGCGACACCTAGTTGCCAGGTATATCGTAAGAAACGACTAAAGATCAAGGTATGTCGTAAGAAGCGACTAAGGAAGTTTTGGGGATATAGTTGGCTGCCGCATACCATAGAGGTACTATGGTATACACAATAGCATACACAAAGGCTATACTGAAGTCGGATGTATCAAGCAGATATGCACAAATATCCTAGCTATACTGTTAACCACAACACAACGAATTATGTTGCCTTAGACTGAATTCTGCTGATCTCAAGAAGTTTGAGAAAAACCTAGAAGAAGAATATACAAGGGCTCAATAGGGGTAGAGGATTAACTTTAATGTATACGTGATTTCCACATATGTATTTCGTGTCTCTCAACGAAGCAGCTCATCACCTACGAAGCGTAGCACTCACATCATGTAACTCCATAGCTTCACGCGATAATCCGCAGAGATCTCTGAAAAATATCCACTTTATAATTATACGTCGCGAGCGGGGTTTGAACCTCCGAACACTTCAACATAAAACAGACGGCTTAACCACTACGTCAGAGATAGAATACTTTACAACATATACAGTGATGTTTGAATGTGGTCTTCTATTCTTCTTGCGTTCGTTCGCTCATATGGCAACCGGTCAGGACGTCTTGTTCTTCTTCTTCTCCTGCGTTCGTTCTCAAACTCCTGCAGATTAGCAGGATGTAGTCCGGAGAACGGAATGCGTTGTGTCATGGTTTACAGCATTGCTGCGATATCTGCGCCTTACGGCTGACACATCCGACTTCAGCATGGCTTTGGGTCACTGACCCTATATGGGATGGGACAGCCAACTCCATCCCATAACCTCCTTAGTCGCCTTTTACGACATGCGTAGAAGGTAAACAGTTTAGCTATTCTTTTCTCCCCTTTCGGGCCCCGGCAACACACGGGCGGAACGTCTTGTTGAGGGTGCAAAGGATAGGGCTATGTCTTATTTCCAGTAAGAGGCGACTAACGAAAGTTAGGGGATATGCTGCCACCTGTGAAAAGAAAATCATCATTGTCATATCTTGTTTCAATCTCTTAATACTGTCTTCTATCAAATAATCTCCCAATGGATGACGGAGAGATGCATGCCAGCGGACATTGCAGCTTTATCTTTTTGTGGTAGTTCCTATGTGGCTGGAAATGCTAGAAGTGTCATGCCTGCGGATAGGACAACAAATCTGACAGAAGAATAATGAATTAGTTTGTCCATGTGTGTGCAGTGTTTCTGGCAGGACGTGGTAATCATGGGATACTGGTATATTGCAATGTCTCCCTTCGGGGACTAAACATGTACACATATGCACCTTGCTTAACATAACCATGCCATTGAGACCTGTGTCTGAGTATCGATTCAGTTAAACAACTGAGAATATGTGCTTTTGCCAGAAAGATTATGGGCTGTCAAAAGCTACCTACTCACAGCTAAAGGGATTATTTCATCATCATCATCCTCTGCGTTCGTTCTCAAAGTTCTGATGATTAGCAGAATGCAGCATGGAGAACGAAATACGTTGTGTTATGGTTTATAGCGTTGCTGTGATATCTCCGCATTTCAGCCTGCTACAACCTACTTCAACATGGCCTACACTTAACTCTGACCCACCTTGGTATGAAACAACCATTTTCATCTCCTAAAACCTCTTAATCGCCTATTACAAAATTCATGGCAAATACGAGTGTTGCTATTTTTTGCTCCCTTCTCGAACGTCGTCAACACACGGACGGTTTAGTATTTTAATCATAGCGATGTCACCAATTTGGTAATTTTAACTTCTTGTCTATGTCATCAATTTGGTATTTAAACTTCTAGTCTATGTCATTAATTTGGTATTTTAACTTCTTGTCTATGTCATCAATATTAATACTTATTTGAAACATCTCCTGTACAACAGTAGCTCTTTAGGTAGGCCATATGGACCACTCGGGGCCCACAACAGTTGTTCTGGAGGTAGGCCATATGGACCTCTCCGGGCCCCCAGCAGTTGTCTGGGTGAGGGAACGAAGAAATAAATGGAAATTGGAGGGGGAGAGAACATAACCCCAACTAGGAGAGTCACAGAAATGTACATGTTTAAGCATCTTAAGATATTAATGACAGGTAGTGAATAAAGTTGATAAGCATTGAAATGCCCAAGTAGACTCGGAACATTTCCCCCCAAAAGGGAACTACGGAGAACAAATGCTGAAAATTAGACTATCATATTATGAACAGACCAGAACAAGTTATAATTTTACGTCTCAGAACAGGACACAACCGACCCCGCAGTCACATGTATACAAAGTTCAAGATTGACAACACGGCCATGTGTACATGCAGCACAGAGTGCCAAACATATACTTCAAGAGTGTTCTGAGCATGAAACGCTGAGGCAGACATATTGGCCAGAGGAAACAACACTGGAATCAAAACTCTATGGGACACTGTATGAACTACAAAAGACAGTGAGTTTTATTAAGGAGACAGAATTACAGATATAGACATGTTTCAAGTGAACGAAAGAAGAAGAAGAAGTGATGTATAGAACCCTACTTTGAAACTATTGTTGAGTTTGTAGGTACAGCTAATGCATTTAACCACATCGCCACTACATCGTGAATGGTTGGTTTTGCAACCACGAGCAAGTTCGAGTGAGATACGTCTGTGATACGGGTGCTAGCGTATCTACCAATATCCACAAGTTTAATAACACGATATTTAAAACTTTATGGGAAATAGGCAGATAAATGTAATTTATGTGTTTGTGTAGAAATAATTGGAAATATATTCTTCAGAAGAATACTAAACATTAAGTCGTAGGATAAGACAAGAAATGAAGAGTTTTGTAGACGAACAGGCCATGATATGGTATTTATTCTTCTTCAGCGTATATTCTCAAACTCCCACTGGATCACTCTTGTAGTAGAACAATGGTCTGACTAGATTTTCAATAGGATGTATAACAGAGAATAGAAATGCATTGTGTTGCCCTACTATTTGCGACAATGACCAGACACACCCTTCTTTGACGATAGATATAGTTTCCGATTAAAAATGCAAATAGAGGGAAAAAAATGGAATTGTGTTTCGTACATTCTCAGAAAGCCAATAAATAGATATAGGTAGAAGATCAAAGACAGGAAAACAGCAAGGAGAATATAAAACAGAAGACAGAATGAATACACGGAGAAGAAATACCACGAAGGATGGATGTAACGAAGGAGTCGCACTGAATGAGGCTTAGAACATATCCAAGGACAGAGACAAATGGCCAATCCTTATCCCTGGGAATGTATCTAAATATATGTAAGCACCCTTAGGGACCCAAGGGTTTGATTGATCGATATAAATAATAATGTTTGAACCATACTCCATGTAGCAGTAATATACATCACCTTATAAATTGATATAATATCATGTATCGAGCATATTGAGAGACAGCAAGTAAAATGGTTCGGTCACCTTAAGAATGAAGCCAAACCAAATACGAATAAGAGCATATAATACAAGAATATCCGGGCGTAAAGCCATAGGTAGACCAAGAAAACGGTGGATTACATTAAAACAAGAAAACATTAAGATAACCTTGAACAAACATGGACTAAATACAACCTCGGCGACACATCTGGCCGTGAAACGACAGTTTAAGGTACCACCCCTACGCTTAACGGCAAGTGTGAATGCGATCAACAATCATTCACCTGGGGATAGACAATAGATAATATAAATCGATCAGATCGATTTACCGGTATGTCAGGTATTGATGGCTTGATCGATTTATCGGTATGTCAGGTATCGGCTTGATCGATTTATCGGTATGCTAGGTATTGATGGCTTGATTGATTTATCGGTATGCCAGGTAGTGACGGCTTGATCGATTTATCGGCATGTCAGGTAATGATGGTACTTACTGACATATAAACGGTTTTATGGGGTTGCCAGTGTAAAGAGTTGAGGGTTTTGTTTCTGGGACTTAAATTTACACTGAGGACAGAAAACTAACCCCAGCATACGTTTAATAACCAGTAAAGAGGTTATTGAAATTGTGTTGGTTAGCAAGAAGTAGCCCGAATAACTGATATTACAATGTCGTAGTTTGCAGCTTAGATACATATGTGCAGTTTGGCTCAGCACATCTGTTTTCAGCATGAAACTTTAGACCACTTTAATATACTGCAGAGTGAGATAGCTACGTCCATTCTTCTCGATACAGCAGAGGGCGGCAACCTTTTTTGGTGGGAGGGCAGGATGCACAAATACACAGCTGGTCGCGGGCCGCACAAAGAAAGTCGAACTGAAAACTTAATGAGACATGTTAACTTATATTTATATACATATACTATTTAGCCCAGAATGTGAACTGGATTCCAGAAAGGACCAGTAATAAAAATTGTCAACCTTAACCGCAAGGAGCGAAGTTTTAGTTTTGAAAACAATATTAATATTACTAAATATTCGTTACAATTTATTTTAACTTATAAACATTTACATATGTAGATTATTTTTCGATTCAGACAAATTGATGATATTACTCATTTGTTTTTATATCACATTCAAAATAAACACGTTGATTTGTATTTTAGAATCACCTTGGATCAGCAGTCACGATGTCATTTCAGAACTAGCGGACTGTGTAGGCCCGCTTGTCGTAGGTTGTCAGACATCATTCATTTATTTCAGAACTAGCGGACTGCGTAGGCCCGCTTGTCGTAGGTTGTCAGACATCATTCATTTATTTCAGAACTAGCGGACTGTGTAGGCCCGCTTATCGTATGTTGTCACAGACATCATTCATTTATTTCAGAACTAGCGGACTGTGTAGGCCCGCTTGTCGTAGGTTGTCAGACATCATTCATTTATTTCAGAACTAGCGGACTGTGTAGGCCCGCCTGTCGTAGGTTGTCACAGACATCATTCATTAACGACTCAGGTTGTTTTTGAGTTTTTTGAAGCATAAACATCATGAGTCGGGGAGAAAACTACTTTGTAAATGAAATTTCAGAGAGCCATTTGAGGAAGACAGTAAAGGCCTCAACCTCCATCTTCATAATTAGCTAGTAATATCAACTACGGAATAGCTAACACTTGGGAAGTCACGCACAGCCAACACTTGGGAAGTAATGCGTCCTGGAGATTGGCATTAATTATCTCAGCGTCCAATCGTAATCTTTCAAATGATACTTTCGGACAAACTAGTGTCTGAGAATGAAAACCATACATTGCATCAGCTCGTCGCCACTGAATTTAGAAAACAATTCTTTAAGATGTTAAACGGCATTTTTTCCCACGTTCTCTCACAGGAATGTGAACATATTACAGCCTCACTCCTGTGTTTGGTCTATTTTTAGACACAGTACACAACATCCCCCCCTCCCAAAAAAATTAAAAAAATTACATGATCAGGATAGATCAGCGGTTCCTAAAATTGTTGGCTCGTAGTCCCCTTTCTTGAAACATATCCCCCCCCCCCGCAACCTAAATTAATAATTGATTTTCTTTCCCAGTCGCCAATAATTTGTAAGATGTATCGCTATAAATGTTGTGAGTTATTGTTCAATTAGTTATCTACGAGTATATATGTACAGATAATGATAGAAATGGGAGTGACACGGGGAAAGAGAAGGAAGTGTGTCCTCTTTGGAGAAAAAAAACAAAATACACCAACAGCTGACTGGAAAGTCGAGCTTATATACTCATAAATGACTGACGTCCGCCGAAGACGGATGTGTCCGGCCATTGTCGCACATAAAACTGCGACACAACGCATTTCCATTCTCTGGACTACATCCTGCTGGAAATCTAGTCGGATCATGGTCCTGCTACAAGGGAAATTCAGCGAGAGTTTGAGAATATACGCTGAAGAAGAAAATAGCTGACGGAATGGCAATTATAGCACTTATGCCCCGTGTACAGTGAAGCTATCTATTTCTTATCAAGAATTCATTGGGGGGGGGGGGGGGAAGAGATGGCTATCATTTGTTTAAACCGATTATTTATAACTGTACAAATGATGATAATGATAAATAAGGATGAAGAGAATAGATTGAAGTGGTCAGCTGATTGAAGTGGTCAGCTGTTAGCTTAGTATAGTGATTAGTTTATTGAAACCAATATCTGTCCCAGCAAGTCACTGAGACACTAGTTCACCTTAGAAATGCAACACCAATCAGAAACAAGGAAATGTATTCAAAGAGTGAGTTCGAAGCACCCGTGTGTTGACAGTTAGAAAGGAGAGCAAAGAATAGTAACATTGTTTATCTTCCATGCGATTAAAGAGGCGACTAAAAAGGTTATGGAGTGGAATTAGCTGTACCAGTTTTTCAAAACGGCACAGAAGTCATGGTGAAGTAGGATGTTAGGAGGAAAAGCGCATATATCGCAGAAATACTGTAGGTTATGACACAACGCACAACATTTCCGGCCAATATTCTGCGAATCTGCAGGATTTTGAGAATATACCCAAAAGAAGAAGAAGAAGAAGTAGTGGGATCGACGAGGAACAACAACATGCTATTCAAATATTCTGTCGAAAAAACATACTTTTAAATATTCACGGACTCGGCAATCGTCACGTCATGAAAGAGGCGAATAGTACTTAAAAATTGCCCGGATCTCATGTTTTGAATAAAATCTCACAGAAAACAGGTACTTTTCTAGGATAGTTTGAGTACTGGTTAATTAAGTAATATGTACATCCTATTTTGAGGTATCCTATTTTAATTCTTCTTGATTAGAAAATGGCCTCACAGCACGTGGTGCATTCCCATAAGTGCTCCACCCTCTGTTCCAGCAGCCATTCGATCGATGGTGTTTCTAGTCCAATGCCGCTGAAACATACATCGGCATCAGGGCACAACTCTGGCCCTTACAACAAGTTTCTTTGTTGTTCCGCCCACCCACCGCCGTGCCCGTAACTAGTTCAAGCACAACGTCGGCCCGTCGGAACAACATGCTAACTGTTATCGAAGGTTGCGACTACGAAACCGTATTTTTCGCCAATTATACAGTCTCATCACGGATAATCCTTTTAAAATGATGCATTTGACTATTCCCATGATTTTCATTGGTCACTTTATATGTATGGACAGCCAATGAAAATTGTGGGAAAAATCAAATGCGCCACATTAGAAGAGTGATTCCAATTTAATCCACACATCTTATATTGTCAATGGTCACGTTAAAAATATGTAGTAAAAGTCAGCGTGTTACAGGGACCTGAAATGTGAACAAGGAATATAAATCTATATAAGCAAAAGTAGGGTACAGAACTGTCACAAAGATTCTACATATTACGCAACGTAACGTGGCTAGCTGAGGCAAATTATTCAACGATGCAAATCGGTAAGCACCTTTTTCTAGATTGGAGCAGACAACACACTTAGAATAGTTATTCATATCCTACTTGTGTGACATAATCATACAAACATATATATTACATACACAGACACGTCACGTCAATGGGAAGTATTTACCGAGAAGGGCATCAAACACACACACATACAAACACAGCACACATAACTCAAAATCACTCAAGCGTACACAAATGATTCAGACACATATGAGTTTATATCAATAATACAAGCACATCACAGCCTGAGTGTGCGATATATATGTGTGTATGTGTGCGTGTGTGTGTGTGTGTGGGTATGTGTGCGTGCGTGTGCATGTGTGTGCGTGTGCATGATTGTGCGTGCATGCGTGTGCGTATAGTAAGTTAATCTTTTTTAACAATTTAAAACAAGTTATATAACAGCTTTAAGTTTAACAATACACCTGATCGACGTTTCAAACACAAGGTCTTTATTCAGATAGGGACGAACAAACACAGAATTGAATCGCAGAATCAAACGAAAACTGCATACAATAGCAATACTATATAGTATATTGGTCTGCTAAACGGCAAAAACTTGAAAACATAAAAAAAGGAAACATTCTACACAATGGAGTAATATCAATGTATACACGAGTTCGAGTGCTAGCATGTTATATTGTGCCAAACCTTCTTTATGCATGGACAGTAATGAAATGTGGCCAAGATCAGCTGGAAGCAACTGAGATGTGGTTTTTAAGAAGAATGATGAAAATTTCATGCCCAGCCAAGAAAACTAATGTAGAAGTTCTCAGAGATGCTGGAAGAAAACGACAAATTATAGCAAAAATTAAAAGCAGACAATCAAGATTTTTAGGGCATGTGATGAGGGAAGTAAAACGAATATTTAACCGGAAAGATCAAGGGGAGAAGAGACAGAGGAAGACACAGAAAGAAATTTCTGAATTGGTTGTCAGTGTGGCACAAAAAAGAAGTCATCGACTTATTAGCAGCGCAAGAGACCTGCGGCTTCTTTGCTCTCCTTTCTCTCCTTTCTCCTTGCCACAGGAACAAGCTTACAAACAGCACACAAGAAGGCCATCTCCAGAGAACTCTTCCACTCCTGACGCCGCAAGGCAAACAAAGGCCACAGCGTATAGATAGATAGACAGACAGACAGACAGACATACGGACAGACAGACAGATAGATATATAGATAGATAGATAGATAGATAGATAGATAGATAGAGGCGTGTTAATCTCTTGCGAATAACAGAGCTGTCGAGAAGCATGATCGCCTACGCCACTCGGTGTATGTCTTGTGCATTGTCATTTGTATTTTTTTTACTTCAGCACCTGACCAGTGATAGTCTGTTAGTGATATTAGCCGTCGTCCAGTAAGACTACATTACCCGTTTTCTACGTAAGTACTACTTTCATACAGTTTTACAGCAGTATTATCTTTTACTAATATCATGTGCGGATTTCCTAAGAGGTGGTGGGAGTGTGGGGAAGTTTAAGTCTTTTGGCTTGCTCCCAGATACTAGATGTCATGGGCTGATTTTCTACGGTGGAAAGGGGGGGGGGGGGAAGTGGCGGAGTTAAAAATTCTGCCTTAAAACTTTGCTTAATCAGTATGTGCGATTAAATATTCAAGCATCAAGAAAGAACCTGCAAAATATATAACTAACACATACCTCGGTCTTAAGTTGAAAGAATCGTGTCTCGGCAAGAGGCTTTGATCCCCATTTTACAAAGTCTTGCAAAATCTTTCTGTTAACACAAATTTCCGTTTAATAGAGGCCCCTCTTAATTCAGATTTTACAATGTATATCTTTCAACATCTACAAACCTATAACCCGTCAGGATCAGAGGGGTACCACATTGGATGCTTCAGCACACAGAGTCCTCCAACGATTTCTATCTTCAACGATGCGGATGAGTGAGAAAAAATGTCCTGTCCATTCCTTGAGGTTTTCTGTTCATGTCTTTATTTATGATATCTATACAGTATTTGCAATGAATGGATGCTCGAGTAGAAATGTATATGAAGTGGAAAGTACATACACCTGTATATAATGTGAAATATGGATTAGATATTAGGTATTCGTTTGTTCATTTAGTGCCGCATGCGGCACCTAGGGCAGAAGTTTTGAATCTCCATGTGTTGCGGTCCTCTGCCTGAAGTTTTAGTTCTTGTATGGTCTTGCAGCCTGTTAGTTCCCCTTCTTCAAGTATGGTGTTTTTATGGTTGCGTTAGGACTTTCATGTTTTATTTTATCCTCAGGTCTCCAAATAAGGGCTTTTGGTTTATTCTGTTTTTATCTAGTCCTAAAACGTGACAAAAGTATTTCCATCTGCGTTTTCTTATAACGTTTAAAACATATTATTGGCGTGTTTTGTTTCTTAAATCACTATTTGTGACGAAATTCCTCCATTTTATGTTCGTTAGTTTCCGGAGACATTTATTTTCGAAGCTTTTTATTTTTTGATCTGTTGCTTGAGTTGATTTCCAGTTTTCACTTCCATACGTTAATACTGAGACAATACAAGAGTTAAATAGCTTTAGCTTGGTGTTTCTTCCTAGATATTTTGGTTTCCAGATATTAGTTAGTTTAGTGAATGTGCTAGCTGCAACTGCTATGCGTGTATTTTTCCATGAGTCTCCGTCAACAAACATTCGGCTGCCCAAATTAGGGATTAAGTTCGTTGATTATCCTCATCGCACACTGGACACGTACATAGGTGCTCAAATCTTCGCTTCGGTAAATCTTTTAGGGTATAACGGCTGATGGTTCCGGTTCTATGTTGGTTCACTTTTCTTTTGAAATCTTTGTCAGGTGTTCTCTACGGGCCACGCCCATCCGCACTCCCAATTCGCGCATTCTCGATATTGACTCATGCTCATTCATTTCAAAATCATCTGATCGTGAGGACTCACGAAGAGCAAGGAGCATGTCTGCTAGGTCCATAGGCAGACTTTCTGTTGTGGTGGCGAGGCTAGCTAATTGGTCGGCCCGTTCGTTCCCTCCATTCCCGCATGTCCGGGGACATAGATAAGCGTTAGTTTTCGTAGTGATGCCCGCATTTTAGATCTCTCTAATGACTCCATCCATCTTCTTGTACATCACCTGTTTTGATTGTGGATACACCTGTATGTGGTGGAATGTGGATTCACCTGTATGTGGTGGAATGTGGATACACCTGTATGTGGTGGAATGTGGATACGCCTGTATGTGGTGGAATGTGGATACGCCTGTATATGATATGGAATGACGATACACCTGTTTATGATGTGGATTGATGATACACCTATATGTTCCTGGGTCCAGAAAGTTTAATCATTTATAATAAAATTCTTACATGTAATGTGTATCGCAAGAGGCGACAAAGAGGTTTCTTGGTGGAGTTGGTTGCTCGTGTCCAAGAAATAGGTGAGAGATATTTAAAAGCCATGCCAAAGTCATATATGTCTGTCGCAAGGCACATAATGATGATGATTTTCCTCCTTCGCAAGCGTTAAGCTGTCGAGCGTGTCTCGCATAGACAGTCCAGGAGAAAGGCACATATATTATATTCAAGCTATAAGTCTCCAACACTATTCAAGTCAGATAGGCCTGAAAATCAACATTCTGCCGAAGACGGATGTGCCGGGCCATTGGCGCAAATAAAACGGCGGCACAACGCATTTCCATTCTCTGGACTACATCCTGCTAGAAATCTAGTAGGACAATGGTCTTACTACAAAGGAGGTCCAGCAGGAGTTTGAGAATGAACGATGAAGAAGAAGAAGAAAATCAACATATCAAAAACTCATATACTAGATTTTACGAGATCCAAAGTTGACATAAAAATTCAAAATGTTCCATTATTAAAAGTCAACAATTTTACATATGTAGGCACCAATCTAGCACTGGATGGAGAACACATCAAAAGAAATTTTAAACCGTATTGCCCATGCAGTGGGTGCTTTCAATAAACTACGTAACATATGGACGTCAAACACACTAAGAAACACCACAAAACTCAGGTTGTTTAACTCCAACATCATCCCTATTCTATCATATGGATGCGAAAGTTGGAAAGCTACAAAAGCCACAGATAAAAGACTCGATTCCTTTGAAAACAAATGCCTACGTAACATTCTGAACGTTAAGTGGAGTGACTTTAAATCTAACACTACTATACGAGAGGAAAGCAAACAAACCCATATATCTTCCCTCATTAGACAAAGACGTTGAACTTACATCGGCCATGTTCTCAGAATGAACAGCCTAAGAATTCCCCAGCAGTCACTATATTGTGTGCCACTGGGAGTAAGATGAAGAGGAAGACCTAGAGAAACTCTACGAAGAACCATTAATAGAGAAGGCATGACAATTAACCTAAACAACTCCCAAGAACTGAAAGACCTGGCAACATAAAGGCAGAAATTGAAAGCTATGGTTTCTGCACTATGTGCCGCCTATGGCCCTGGAGGAACATAATATAACATAAGTCATTTCACAACGCGTTAAGTTCTCCGGACAACATTCTTGCAACCAGTGATAATTTTGAGAGCATACGCTGAACAGATAGTAGCAGAAATGGGAGAATGTGTTTATCTGTTTAGTTACTCCAGGAATTGCAACCAGTATAGCTCGTATATAGTTTTGTGCAATGGTGAGGTTTCTCCAGGAGGTTTATTTCATAACCAGAAGGCTCTAAATCTCATTTGTGTACAATATTTGGAGAGACAGGAGTACTACTCAGAGAGGGTAAAAACATAATTGAAAAGATAAAGTGATATGAAGCTTCCATAAGAAGCGATGTGAGGACTTCATCAAGATGAATCGATGTGAGGACTTTATCAAGATGAATCGATGTGAGGACTTCCTCAAGATGAATCGATGTGAGGGCTTCATCAATATGAATCGATGTGAGGACTTCATCAAGATTAATAGATGTGAGGACTTCATCAAGATGAATCGATGTGAGGACTTCATTAAGATGAATCGATGTGAGGACTTCATCAAGATGAATCGATGTGAGGACTTCATCAAGAAGAATCGATGTGAGGACTTCATCAAGATGAATCGATGTGAGGACTTCATCAAGAAGAATCGATGTGAGGACTTCATCAAGATGAATCGATGTGAGGACTTCATCAAGATGAATCGATGTGAGGACTTCCACAAGATAAGTAATTTACCATATAAACATAGTTGAAAAGACGAAGTGATGTGCGTGTGTGTGGGGTGGCTTCCACAAGAGGAATGCTTTACATATGTCTTCTATTATAAGTTTAAATATATGTAGTGGTTCGTCTTCTGGGTAACTGATGAGATCTGTAGGCCTTCAGCATCCGGCAGATGGGATGATAACATTAGACAGTCCCTGAGGAAAAGATGATTGGAGTGGAACCAAACCAGGATGAACACGATCGATAGGAACGTCTGGCTCTCGCTCTTTCAAGGCTACAAGAAGGGAGAAAACTTTAGCAGACATCTCCCTCGAACACACAAACACATCACGAATTCAGACATATTTATGAACGGTACAAAAACATTTACATAATTTGAGACTCAGACCACCCAGGAGCTATAATACAAATGTAAAGACAAAACTGGTGTATCGGTAGGAAACCTGGAAAAATTACAAAAACACTGCAGCATAAACTACAGGCATATGTAAATAACTTCTTAATAAAAATACTAAATATTTGGTGGCTGGACAAGATGATAAATGAAGAGATATGAAAGGGATATGATAATGAATGAACGGATATGAACAAGACAAGATATTAAATAGAGATATGAACAGATATGAACAAGACAAGATATTAAATAGAGATATGAACAAGACAAGATATTAAATAGAGATATGAACAGATCAAGATTTCGTGGACACTAAGATTAAAGAGAGAAAATGGAGATGTTCAGAAAATGGAGATGTTCAGAGATTGGAATTATTCAGTAAACCAGCAAAAGAATATAGCTAGAAGATCACCTTCATGGCTTGTGATGAGAAAAACAAAATGTGAACATTTAGTAACCACCGTAACGATCAAGGGGAGAAGAGACAGAGGAATACAAAGTGAGAAATGTCTGGATAGGTTGTCACTCTGGGACAGAAAATGTCACCAACCAAATTTATTAATAACAAAAGAGACAGAGCTTCGTGGAGAAAAATAGTAGCCTACTCCACATGGCATGACACTTGCTTGATTGATTGAGAAGATCACTGGCATAGAGCCTGCAGGGAACGGGGAAAAAGGAAACGGGGAAGACCTATGAACATATCAAGATGAGGCACCACGAAGGATTTGACAGAGATGGGAATCACATGGATTGAGGCTGAGAATATATTCATAGATAGAAACATGGATTGAGGCTGAGAATATATTCATAGATAGAGACATGGATTTGAGGCTGAGAATATATTCATAGATAGAGACATGGATTGAGGCTGAGAATATATTCATAGATAGAGATATGGATTGAGGCTGAGAATATATTCATAGATAGAGACATGGATTGAGGCTGAGAATATATTCATAGATAGAGACATGAATTTGAGGCTGAGAATATATTCATAGATAGAAACATGGATTGAGGCTGAAAATATATTCATAAATAGAGACATGGATTGAGGCTGAGAATATATTCATAGATAGAGACATGGATTGAGGCTGAGAATATATTCATAGATAGAGACATGGATTGAGGCTGAGAATATATTCATAGATAGAGACATGGATTGAGGCTGAGAATATATTCATAGATAGAGACATGGATTGAGGCTGAGAATATATTCATAGATAGAGACATGGATTGAGGCTGAGAATATATTCATAGATAGAGACATGGATTGAGGCTGAGAATATATTCATAGATAGAGACATGGGAAATCCTTGTCCGTGGCCTACGCCCCCATGAATGTGTACACACTCTGTGTGCTCAAGTGTTTGCTTGGTTGCTTGATTGATTAATTTATATATATATATACATATGTCACACATATTCACACACATAAACATAGCACATAGATAAACATTTCATACACATAACCATATCACATACATAAACATATCACATACATAAACATATCCCACACATAAACATATCACACATAAAAACATATCACATACATAACATATTACTAATGTATCACATATATAGAAATATCACACACATAAACATATCACATACATAAACATATCACATACATAAACATATCCCACACATAAACATATCACACACATAAACATATCACACACAGAAACATATCACATACATAAACATATCACAACAAATAACACGAACAAATACACATAATGCGCACATAAAAACTATGTATGATGAGAGAATGCGTATTTCCAGGGACAATATATGGCTGTGAGGCATGGACATTACATAAAACAGTAGCACAGAGAATCACTGGTTTCGAAATGAGATACTACAGAAGAATTTTACAAATAACATGTATAGCTAAACAAACAACAACCAATCAAGAACTGTTCAAATGAATCAACATGGAAGACGGCTGGTTCCTAAACAACATCGTATCATTCTAATAGTTCTTGTAACGCTCTTGCTTGCTAAAAACGACTGAAAAGGTTTAGAGGATTGATTTCAGTGTACTCAGGTTACCTCATATGTATTGCGCACCTCTCAACGAAACGTCGAGCTGTCAGCCAAGATTGCACGCATAGCACGTAACTCCGTAGCTTTAAATGATTATCCACTGAAGACGGATGTGTTGGGCCTTTGGAGCAAATAAAACGGCGACACACCGCATTCCATTCTCTCGACTACATCCTGCTGGAAATCAAATAGTCCTACTACAAGAGAGGTCCAACAAGAGTTTGAGAATGTGTCCTACTACAAGAGAGGTCCAGCAAGAGTTTGAGAATGTGTCCTACTACAAGAGAGGTCCAGCAAGAGTTTGAGAATGTGTCCTACTACAAGAGAGGTCCAGCAAGAGTTTGAGAATGTGTCCTGCTACAAGAGAGATCCAACAAGAGTTTGAGAGTGTGTCCTACTACAAGAGAGGTCCAGCGAGAGTTTGAGAATGAACGCTGAAGAAGAAGAAGTGATTCTTATTTCGTTCTCGTGAAATGTGCTTATATCTCAAATTTTGTATTTTCTCTAAACTTAATTGAGGTTTGCCTCTTCTCTAAACTTAACTGTGGTTTGTCTCTTCTCTAAACTTAACTGTGGTTTGTCTCTTCTCTAAACTTAACTGTGGTTTGTCTCTTCTCTAAGCTTAACTGTGGTTTGTCTCTTCTCTAAACTTAACTGTGGTTTGTCTCTTCTCTAAACTTAACTGTGGTTTGTCTCTTCTCTAAACTTAACTGTGGTTTGTCTCTTCCATAAACTTGACTATGTTTTCCCTAAACTTGACTGTTTTGTCTCTTCTCTAAACTCGACAGTGCTTTGTCTCTTCTCTAAACTTCTCTAAAGCTACGGAGTTACGTGCTATGCGTGCAATCTTGGCTGACAGCTCGACGTTTCGTTGAGAGGTGCGCAATACTCTAAACTTCTGTAACTCATACAGAGGTCAGTAAAATTGCTTCAAAGTGACATACTCCAGGGATCTCCGAAATAAACCCACTTTATAAACAAGACGCCGACAACGAGCTTCCAACCCGCATTCTCTTGAGTACAAACCGAATGGCTTACTAATAATTTCAGCCAATAATCGGTAATAATTCATTTTGTTCCGCCATTTACGTCATCTTTTTGTTCGTTTAGCTTCCACCTATATTTACGTTTTTATGTACTTCCGGTTCCTGTTTTACTGGCATCCCACTTCCATATTTCGGTTAGACACGTTTGTGTGTTGTGATCATTTATATTCGTCGTCTTTTGATGTTTGTGCGTATCTTGATAAAGGCCTTTTGGTCGAAACATTAATGTTTCGTGTGTTGTAATTTGTATATTTTCTTGTTTACACAGCATAACCCTCTAGTTTTAGTGATAGTCCGTTGTGTCTAAGTGGAACGTTCTAAAAACCTGTGTTTTATTTAAGTACTAATAACGCCAGGTAGACTCCCCTTGTGCTTGCTGTTTCTGTTGAAATGGGCGGTGTATATAAATACAAACTAGAACATAGAAATCAATCCCTGTTTTTTGAGCCGGTTTTCGGTGACTCAATTGCAACGCATTGTATAGTTGACACAGAGATAGAACTCGGTATAATTTGTTTTGTCTGTCTAGGAACGATCAAAATAGCAATCAATTAGAACATACAGCTACCAGTTGACAGTAAACATTCCTAGAAAATCGATGGTATGAATACAACCAATGATAGGATGGAATGCGACAAGGACTGATGTGAAACTGAATATCAAATGTGGGGAATTTAAAACAAACAAGAAACAAACTTTGAAACAGCGTTGGGCAGTAACAGCAACACTTTACAGGGAAATAAGCCTACAATGTTGTAATGTAAATCGATAATTATATGGTGAAATCGATGAGGTGTCAGAACCAATTTCGTCGCGTATATCAACTGTAATATTGCAGATGTATTTTTGTGTGTATTATTTTATCTATAAACCAGAGGTGGAGACACTTTTACGGTTGGTTGGGGGGGGGGGGGGGAATTTACGTTTTTCCATGTCATATGGGGTTACTTTTGTTTCCTGTGAAGTCCTTTGGAGGTTCAAACAATGTTTCTTATCTCGTAGTCACTGCATACAGTACTGTAGATCAGCAGGTCGGTTATATAAACATGGGATTAAAGGCCCACATATGGTCCTCGGGTAGTATGGTACACATCCATTCTATAAGTAGATCCATTCTATAAGTAGATCCATACTATAAGTAGATCCATACTATAAGTAGATCCATACTATAAGTAGATCCATACTATAAGTAGATCAATACTATAAGTAGATCTATACTATAAGTAGATCTATACTATAAGTAGATCCATACTATAAGTAGATTCATACTATAAGTAGATCCATACTATAAGTAGATCTATACTATAAGTAGATCTATACTATAAGTAGATCTATACTATAAGTAGATCCATACTATAAGTAGATCTATACTATAAGTAGATCTATACTATAAGTAGATCTATACTATAAGTAGATCTATACTATAAGTAGATCCATACTATAAGTAGATCCATACTATAAGTAGATCTATACTATAAGTAGATCTATACTATAAGTAGATCCATACTATAAGTAGATCCATACTATAAGTAGATCCATACTATAAGTAGATCTATACTATAAGTAGATCTATACTATAAGTAGATCTATACTATAAGTAGATCTATACTATAAGTAGATCCATACTATAAGTAGATCTATACTATAAGTAGATCTATACTATAAGTAGATCTATACTATAAGTAGATCTATACTATAAGTAGATCCATACTATAAGTAGATCCATACTATAAGTAGATCTATACTATAAGTAGATCTATACTATAAGTAGATCTATACTATAAGTAGATCCATACTATAAGTAGATCCATACTATAAGTAGATCTATACTATAAGCCTTCGCAATAAATTTGCCCTTCACCTAAGGTGTACTAAAGGTAAAGGTATGTCCCAAGGCAGCAACCTGCTGTTGGAGATGAAGATAACTTTTCGTGTACTAAGCCACAGCAAATATTAGGTGAGGTGGCCAGTTCCCTTCCTTGCTGTCTTTACCTCCCCTAACTCGTGTCAGGTACTTATTTACAGCTGAGTCGACTGGAGGTGTAGTCGTGTCAAGCGAGAAATCACAACCCGGATTTGTATGTGTCCGTACGTGGTTTCGAACCTGGCACGCTGTAACCCAGTGATTGAAAGCAAGCTAACTATTGCTTACAGTATTGTACTGTTTACATGTAAATGCGACCCCGCCCCCAAAAAAAAAAAAATAACAAAAAAATAAATAAATTGGGACGCTAAAAGTCCACTGTAATCAATATAGTCAAGATTGTCTCCAATAGAAGACCTCTGCACAGAATTAATTAGGCCTTCATTCTTTCCTTTACTTGAGTCTTGTAGTGGGTTCCGTTGGTCACGTCACTATGTCTATACTTTGGAGTAGTATGCCAGAAATAGTCAAGGAGACTCGAAGTATATAAATAGTGTCCAGTAGAAACCACGACAATAATAAACTAATTAATTCTGTGCAGAGGTCTTCTATTGCAGTCTAACAGTGAATGCAGGTCTGATAAAATGCAATACAATAACAAAATGGAAAAGAAATTCAGTAAATGGTAACTAGAGATGGAACTAAACACATGTTTTCAATTGTCTAACTATTAAGATATTTTACCATTCTTAGCTTCACACGGAAACTCCGAGTATGTAATCATCTCCGACGGTACTATCTACTTGGGTGTATCCATTTACGGACAGGGATAACTTTCACCATTTTCTGAATAGCTTCACTGGTGATTCGAACTCTGGACCTCAGGGACAAGAGGGGAATACCAAACTCTATCGCATTAGTCCGTCCACGATGCTTATGGCATGTGAGGTTGTAATCAGGACGTCAGCTGGTTTTTTCCCCAACACAGTCCAGCATGACACGGACATACACACACACACGTACAATTAACAAAAATTCAGAGATGATCTCACGATCAGGAATGGACAGTAAGTACATAAATATCAAATTGTGCATTTTGTGTTACAATTTTTAAAGGGTGGGGGGATTCGTCTTTGGTCATAATTAGACAGAGGGTTCCCTGAATTCTTGAAAAACGTAATACCCTGGCCTGACTAGGGGAAGCATATAATTGCATGGCAATTCCCAGCGTTATCGCTTTATCAATTGTTCAATTTCGCGGCCTGGATTCAAATTATCACACCAAGGGTGGTGCTAACGTTACCCCCCACATTATCAGCGCGTTGGACCGTTCCTGTCATTGGTTATTCCTGTCAAAGGTGATGATGACATTCCAGCAAGCTGCCATGCATTTACTCATGGTGATCAATTCATGATGTAAAGTCTAGACCGAGGCTATCTACCAATTGCCTTCTCTGTGACATTCAGGACATTCCTCTGTTTATTCTCCCTACCCGCGATGTTCCTGCGGAACGGGCGTTTATTGTCTGACCTTACTAGCTCACATGCTTTGCATGCGCCAGAGACTGCCTGGCATTTATTAACAAAAGTCCTAGTATGTAACTCACTGTCAAAATGGGAGTCTTTAGTGCAGTGTATAACTAACTATTCACATTATTCAGTCTGGATGTGTTCCAACCTCTCGCATGTGATTATTAACAATTGTTAATAATTGTTAATAATTAGTAATAATTGTTAATAAGCCTACAACACCACCCATATGCTGTCGAGGCCCGAAAGGGCAAAGGGTAGTAACGGATAGCAACAATGTCTACCTTTCACTCACATCGTAAGAGGCGACTATATATATATATATATATATATATATATATATATATATATATATATATATATAATTGCTAAAATGACCCAGAACCCAAAAGTCATACTGAAGTCGAATGTGTCGGGTGAAAAGGTGCAGATGTCGCAGCAAAGATGTAGATCATATATCGCATGCCGTTCTCCTGACTACATTCTGCTAAAATACAGGAAATCGAGTACAAAGCTGTTGATGTCAAAACGTTTGGTTAGTTTAAGCACGACCAATCGCCTTGTCAGACCTATGAACAGAATCAAAACAAATGAAAGTGTTTCCCCCCCCCCCCCCGATTATTCCTATGTATTTGGTTGATTGGCGTTGGCAGATATCACAAAGTATATAAATAGTGACCAACTAAAAGTATACCAATATTATACCCAACATTGGGGTCTTTGTTACCTCTAATATTTTATGGTAGTGAGTCCTGATATATCCTAATTGTACTTTGTTGTCCGCTGGTTGAAAGAGGCACAAACTCATGATCATAAACCTACCGATTACACCAATAATCGAAACCAATCACATAAAGCTGATTCTACTTTGTTTTAATTCTTCTGTCGGTCTTATTTGGTGATTGGGTATTGTTTCCGTACTACTTCCTAGCCGAGGATGTAGCGAGTCATCACAGTTACTGAGTGACACAATAGATCAAACGTACAGCCTCCTACCTCTCCCCCACCCATCCACATGCAGGTAGAATATGGCCGCTTTCTCTGCAATCTACAAGACCTGTTAAAAAACAGCATGTACTGCGCAGTCAACTAACAGCATTGTGCTGCTGTTGCTACCATAAACAGCTAAGGAAAGCGTATAGAAATGGGAGCAGTATTAGTATGATGTTTGATTTTCTAAAACATAAAACCTTTCTTGTTGGTATGTCTGAGTGTGTGTTTATGTGTCTGCGTGTGCATGTCTGAATATGTATGTATCCGAGTGTATGTGTGTCTGAGTGTGCGCGTGTCTGCATATATGACTGAGTGTGTGTGTGTGTGTTTGAATGTGTGCATGTCTGAGTATATGCCTGAATGTATGTGTGTCTGAGTGTGTGCATGTCTGAATATATGAATAATTGTGTGTGTGTCTGGGTGTGTGTGGGATGTGCATGTCTGAGTATATGCCTGAATGTATATAGTGTGTGCATGTTTTAGTGTGCGCACGTGTCCGAGTGTGTTTACCTATCCGAGTGTGTTTATATGTCATGTGTGTATACGTCCGAATGTGTTTATGTATTCTCGTGTGTGTATGTTTCCAAGAGCGTGCATGTATCCGAATTAGTGTATGTGTCTGAGTGTGTATGTGTCCTTGTGTGTGTGTATATGTCCGAGTGTGTATATATGAGTGTGTATATATATCCGAGTTTATATGTGTCCTTGTGTGTATGTGGTCTTGTATGATAATGTCCCGGTGTGTATGTTTCCTTGTATGTTTATGTCTGAGTATGTATTTGTCTTTGTGTGTGCGTGTGTTCTTGTGTGTGTGTGTGTGTGTGTATGTGTTCACGTATATATATATATATATATATGTCTTACATGTTAGATATTACAGAATTTCGACTGACCAAGTTTATAATTCGATAAAACATAATCAACATATTATGATATTCCCTTTTGATTCACTCTGGAATACAATGAATAATACATTTAGCCAAGTCAATTTTATCTCGCCCGTGTGTTGCTGGGGCCCGAAAGGGGAGCAAAGAATAGCAACACTGTTTACCTTCCACGCACGTCGTAAAAGGCGACTAAAGAGGTTATGGGATGGAGTTGGCTGTCCCATCCCATATAGGGTAAGTGACCCAAAGCCATGCTGAAGTCGGATGTGTCATGCCACCGAAAGGCGCAGACATCGCAGCAATGCTGTAAACCATGACGCAACGCATTCCGTTCTCCAGAATACATCCTGGTAATCTGTAGGAGTTTGAGAACGAACGCAGAAGAAGAAGAAGAAGAATTTCATCTACTTTCAAGCCATTCTGTTCTGCGTCTATGTATGTGATATTATGTAGTGTGTCGTTATATCAGGGAACAACTATCAAGTTATCTATAAAACACACAACCGTCAAATCAACTGTCAAATACTGCATGTTCCCCATTAAGGAGTTGAAGGGAGGGATTTTGTAGCTGTGTGATAACTACACACGGTTGAATAACCTTGAAGATATGTCTAAAGCACACGACACATGGTTGAATAAGTGCACGAATAATACAAAATATATTGACACACGTTAGGTTAGAGCAAACTATCATTTTGTGTTTTAGAATTAATTATATTTTAGATAGAGGGTGAACAAAAATAAAGAAACAAATAGACGGGGGAATTACTACCAACTTTACGTGGAACACATACGCGGAATCGACGTTTCGACTAAATAGGTCCTTTAGCAAGCTCACATAACACCGATATCGGATGTGTAGCGTCATTTGCGTAAATAAAACGGTAACACAACTATCTTCATTTACAGGACTACATTCTGCTGAAAATCTAGTAGGACTACCGTCCTGTCTAGTAGGACTACCGTCCTGTCTAGTAGGACTACCGTTCTGTCATAAGAGAGTTTCGGAAGAAATGTGAGAACGAACGAAAAATGAGTCCATCTACATCATGTCCCGTCTCTGCATGGAATGTTAGTTGCAACAGATCTGTAAAATCATGTCTCTGTCCTTGATGAATCTGTACTCTGACATATTCGTCTCATGTCTCCCTCACATGTATATCTCATGTCTCCCTCACATGTCTATATCATGTCTCTCTCACATGTATATCTTATGTCTTCCTCATATGTCTCCCGCACATGTCTCTCTCACGTAAATATCATGATATCTCCTTCACATGTATATCTCACGTCATTCACATGTCGATCACATGTCATAATCACATGTCCCCGTCACATGTCTATCACATGTCTTTCTCACGTCTATCTCATGTCTCCTTCACATGTCTATATAATGTCTCCCTCACATGTCTAATTCATGATGTTTCCCGCACATGTCTCCCTCACGTCTATCACATGTCTCCCTCACGTCTATCACATATCTCCCTCACATGTCTATCTCATGATTTCTCCCTCACATGTCTATTACATGTCTTCCTCACATGTCTATTACATGTCTCCCTCACATGTCTATTACATGGCTCCCTCACATGTCTATTACATTTCTCCCTCACATGTCTATTACATGTCTCCCTCACATGTCTATCTCATGATGGATGTCTCCCTCACATGTCTATCTCATGATGGATGTCTCCCTCACATGTCTATCTCATGATGGATGTCTCCCCTCACATGTCTATCTCATGATGGATGTCTCCCTCACATGTCTATCTCATGATGGATGTCTCCCTCACATCTCTATCTCATGATGGATGTCTCCCTCACATGTCTATCTCATGATGGATGTCTCCCCTCACATGTCTATCTCATGATGGATGTCTCCCTCACATGTCTATCTCATGATGAATGTCTCCCTCACATCTCTATCTCATGATGGATGTCTCCCTCACATGTCTATCTCATGATGTCTCCCTCACATGTCTATCTCTTGATGTCTTCCTCACATGTCTATCTCATGTCTCACTCACATGTCTATTTAATGTCTCCCTCACATGTCCATCTCTGCCTATCTCTTGCTTGTCTTCCTTCAACTTTACCATTAGGTAAAGTCTTCAACGTCGGAGCGGTGGTGGTTTGATAGTGAGCTCGCCTCCCACATCCATCTTGTTGGGCTTGGTGGTTTGAACGCCGACCATCCACATTGTAATGGCGATACGATTGTATGTATCAGCGGTGGCACAACATTTAACATAGTTGAATAGCAATGTCCTGTTATGGACAATGAATCAACAACCAGAGGACATAATTGATGCCTTTGAGATGTGTATATATATAGAAGAATAGGGAGAACTGCTTGGAAACAGAAGAAAACAAACAGAGTTGTTCTAACAATACTTCAAAAAGAACTATTAAAAGAAATAAAGATTTAAAAATTGGTATTTAGGACATTAAAAGACATGACACCTTGTTGAAAACCTTACTTGAGGGTAGAGTTGAGGAGTGACGAGCAAGTGTTAAGCAGAGATACAAGAGTAGGAGAGAAACATCATGAGATCGACAGGTTATTTTCTAGCAGAGTGCACCACCAAAGTAAAGATAGATAATGTTGGAGGTCTGTTGCAGCCAACCATCGTTGCTGAGACAGCACGTGATGATGATGATTCTACTGCTTTCTCTTTCGCGAGACAAACAACAGAGAATGTGAATGACTCAGTGTAGACAACCTGCGTTGCGGAGACGGTATGTAGTCTGAAGATATTCTGGGAGAATATTTGGGAAAGAATTCCGCGAGTAAAGGAAGGATCAGATAACATAAAATACAGTTCCCGCTTAAACATGGCGGCGACGATATTATTTCTGTGGTATGCACCACAGAACCAAGCCGGCATAAACAAAGAATGTTTCTCTTAATATCAGGTTATCACGACAGACTGAGATAACATTACTCACCCATCAACCAGTGAACTGGGGTTCGGTAGGGTGCGCCCTTCTAAATAACAGCCGCCATTTTGGATCAATTCTTTCACAAAACGAAGGCTAAAAATCAATGGGTTTGGATATGGCCATTCAAATGACTAGTCAAAGGAAATCCTCAAGAGAAACTCCTTCATCCTCAATACTTATAAATGAAAGACAATCTTAAATGGTCTCACTATAACATTTTAAATATAGACCATTGTTTCTTATGGAAAAAAATAATGAAACTATGCAAAAAAAGGCTCACAATGCGAAGAGGATCGACTGCACTGTACTCATGTTCCCCCTATATAATCATCTCTTAACATAGCAGCACAACGCATGTTGAGAGTACCACTCATAGCACGTAATTCCGTAGTTTAGAGCGATAATCGCCCGTGTTTTGCCGGGTCCGATCGAGGAGCAAAGAATAGCAACACTGTTTACCTTCCATGCATGTCGTAAGAGGCGACTAAGGACGTTATGTGATGGAGTTGGCTGTCCCATCCCATATAGGGTCAGTGACCTAAAGCCATGCTAAAGTCGGATGTGTCAGGACGAAAGGCGCAGATATCGCAGCAATGCTGTAAACCATGACACAACGCATTCCGCTCCCCGGACGGAAAAACTCCTGCTAATCTGGAGGAGTTTGAGAATGAGAAAGTCCATGTTTCTGACCCACACATCTGAATTTATGTATGCTTTTATAATTCCCATTTGTAGTCTGTAATATGTTTAGATGTTAAAATTTTCCTCACAAATTATAATGACATTTACCGTATAAACCTAGTAGATACTACATTGCCAGAACAGCTGTGCATATAGATAATGTCATTACGCAGAAACAAACGAGTGCCCAAATAAATAATTACTTGTAACTTCGAATGTTAATTATGTTCTGTATGCACCTTAGTGTGCCATTCTGAAGGAATGGTTAATTTTTGTATGTCAAGAGCAAACTACGAACGATTAGCTCTTGTTTCCTATTCAACAGTGAGCTTCATCCACAGAAGTTTAAAGAACATAACATTTAAGCGATGATGGCTGAAAGTTTAATTTAAAAAAACTGTGGAATGTCTTGAAGGAATACAAAACGTTGAAATGGTATAAGTGTCTGTTAGATTGCATCATTTTATGAACGGTACAGCAGTATGATATTTTAGAACTTTCTCTTACGGTACAGTAGCTTTATATTCTAGAGCCTTCTGTTACGGTACAGTGATATTCTAGAACTCTCTGTTACGGTAGGTATTCTAGAACGCTCTATTACGGTACAGTGATATTCTAGAACGTTCTATTACGGTACAGTAATCTGATCGCGATATCATATCTTGAGATATTTTAACAACGAAAGATATTTATAGTTTGATTTTACGTACACGCACACTCACGCACGCACGCGCACACACATACATCACACATTCAATTACTTACTGAGATTACACGTTTTGTAATGGAAGGAACAGCAGTAAAACTATACCAGTAGGTGAGAACAAATAACACAAATAATTCAATTTTATAGCTTACAAAACATAATTTATATAGGAACAAATATGCAATACCATCCATATTTCTTGTGTACTTTGATAATCTCCTTCCTGGTAAAAAAACCTGCTTATTGGTCTATATTAAATTTTCCCCCAATACGCACATGCTAAATCTTACATTAATGTTAATTTCTGCAAAAAAATAAATAAATAAATCACAAAACAAAGATAATTCTTACGCACAATTAAATGATTAAGTAGAAAATTACAACGTAACACACGTAACGGAATGTTGAATACTTACAGCTCGACGTTGCCTCGAACACAAGCCACCACGAAAAATACGAATGGCGACCGGTTCCAATAATCAGAACTTTAAACCGGCTGTTGAACACAACCTTTCTGAAAGTGAGAGATGTGGAGGTCAAAACGCAGAAACGACGTCAGAACCTGGTAGGGTGATCTAGCCAATATATGCGTGTTCTGATCGTGTCTGTAGCGTATATTATATTACAAGAAAAGGATACTTTCTCTACAGACGAGGTGACTAGAGAAATCGATTGACAACCGTCACAAGCAGACGATGTGTAGCTCACCCCGCTTGTCTGAAGTGTGCGTTCGTGAGTGTGCGCGCGATTGCTTCCATGCGTGCACCCTGGCTGGCAACATAAAATAAATGAGATAGCCTGATAAAAGAATAGCGAGGGGATTTTGTCTGCGCCCTGGCACTAGAGCTTGGACTAAGCTTTCTGTCTTGCCAGCTTGGAGTGTGCCGAGAAAATGTAATTATCTCGTTTGGCAGATACTCAAGGGTGCGCAGAGACACGCTGACACATCTCAGTAAGCACTAGAGCTCCACTCGGGTACACACTGTCAGTCACTTCATTGAGATACACACCGTCAATAATTTCATTGAAATAAATACTGTCAATCATTTCATTAAGATGAAATGTCATGTCAGTCACAGAAAAAAGATGTAGCCAAATTCGTCGACAATTATATATGTATAGAGTGTACAGAGAATCTTTTCAATATGAAAGGGAAGCTAAAGCAATACTGGGACGCGCAATATATGTTGCAAGACACGAGGTTTAGATGTGACTGGTTTTCCTCCCGGACTACCGAGGCCTGGACTAATTTCCTAATATGACGTAGTAGGTGAATACCGGGGCCTGGACTAATTTCATAATATGACGTAGTAGGTGAATACCGGGGCCTGGAGTAATTTCCTAATATGTTGTAGTAGGTGACTGTCGGGGCCTGGACTAATTTCTTAATATGTTGTAGTAGGCGAATACCGGGGCCTGGAGTAATTGCCAAACATGGCGTAGTAGGTGGAAATAAGAGCTTGGACGTCTCGCCAAACATCTCGTAGTTGATGGCAAAGCGGGCCTGGATTTTCTGCAAAACATGCCTTAGTAGGTGACTACCGTGGCCTTCACAACGTGCGAAATATGTCAAAGAAGGTGTCTACTGGAGACCTGACATTTCTCAAAACATGTCACAGCAGGTGGCAACTAAGGCATGGAGTTCTTGCTAAAAATGTCACAGTAGGTGGCAACCGGCACCTGGAAAACATGACAAACATGTAGTAGAAGGTGACTAATGGCGCATGGACGTCTGGACAATATTTCGCAGCAGATGGTAACCAGCGCCTAGACTTCTTGCCAAATATGTCGCAGTAGGTGACTACCGGGGCCTGGACCTCGTGCCAAACATGTCGTAGTAGATGACTGCTGAGACCTGGACTTATGCCCAAACATGTTGTAGTGGGTGACTACCGAGCCTGGACGTCCTGCCATACATGCCGTAGTAGGTGACCAAGAAGTGAACTTCTCGTCAAACATGTCGTAGTAGGTGACCAGGAAGTGAACTTCTCGTCAAACATGTCGTAGTAGGTGACCAGGAAGTGAACTTCTCGTCAAATATGTCGTAGTAGGTGACTGTGGGAGCCTAGACTTCTTGCCAGACATGTCATAGTAGGTGACAACCAACCACGGCCTGGAATTTGTGTCCAAAATTATTTCTTTTTGGGTTGCAGCCGGGTCCTGGACTTCTTGTCAAACATGTGGTAGTTGGTGGCAAACGGGGCGTGGTCTTCTTGCCAAACATGTCGTAGTACGTGCACGGGGCCTGGACCTCTTGCGAAATATGTCACAGTAGGGGACAACCGGGGACTGGAGGTGTTGCCAAACATGTGATAGTAGGTGACTACGGGGACCTGGATTACTTGCCAAACATGCGCCAGTAGGTGACTACCGGGGCCTGGACTAATTGTCAAACATGCCGCAGTAGGTGACTACCGGGGCATGGACTAATTGCCACCTACTACGATGGACAATTACGATGGAGCCCTCATGTGCACAGGCACAACCTTCCAATTAGACAAGCTCTGTTCAGCTGGAGAACAAAACGCTAGTCCCCGACATTCCTAAATATCTTTATAGACTCAGACTTGGACGAGGGTTCACGGCGTTGGTGAATGACACTTCGGCTAAGAGGGTGGACGAGTCCGATCCCAACTCATTGCCGAGTTCTTTCTAAACCGGAATCAGGCTTGCAGATGAGAAAAGGTTCAGTACGCGATAGGCTCGAGCAGTACTTCTAATTTTACCAGACAAGTTCACTAACTGCGGTATACCTCGTGCAAGACAGACGTGAACGACAAACCGTCTAGGCATAGAGTCAGTACACATTAGTAGTCTGGTATCAGATAGGAAGGCTGTCAAAGGCTACGGTAGCCCACCCGAAATGTCAAGACATGCCGAAATCGGCTCTGCTGTGCCTACAAGGCGCATAACGGTAGCACAACGTAACGGTTGCTCCCGGCAGAAATCGCACGAATATCCGTGCCAATTATTATGGTGCGAAAGCAAAACAACTAAGTAAGTAAAGTAACACATAACATTAATGCCGTAGGGGTGTGAGATGTTAGCAATATCACATTTCAGAGGCTCTGCAAATGAGGGGGGTAGTCATCTCCTCTCCCTTACAGTCCTTACTTCCCGTATTAATCCGGTACCCATTTAAGGCTGGGTCCACCTGGGAGCCGTTGCGATTTGAAAAACATTTCCGCTACAACTAGGGAATGAACCCATGATCACTCATATGCGAAGCCAGTGCACTTACCACTGCGCTACGCGGCACCACTACAGCAAAACAAACAAACTGCTAAATCACACATAGAAGACAAAAATAACTCAAAAACCAACCTGAAGTCGGATTGTCCAATTGTAAGTACGTTTATCGCAGTCACACTGTAAACCATGACAACACAGTCTGTTCACACCACATTATGCAAGTCAACAGTAGTTTTAAACAACTACTAGGCCTATCTATATCATATCGTTCACTTCAGTTTAAAAAAAAAATCCAGACAGAAAGCAAACATCATATCTCGTGCTTCTCCCCTCTGCATCTTAGAGACGAGACCAGACAACATGCGATCAAATACACATTCTAAATTTAGAAATCACGTGACATGCAGGTTCCGTTTTGTTAACCTCTTGGCCAGAAATAAACTTCCGCAAAATAAATGTTAATATCAAGAAGTTATAGTTTAGAAAAATATAACAGAGGAAGCGTTAGTGATTATTGATTCTGCAAACATGACACCATCAGGTGGTTGGTGCTTGAGGACACGGCTAACAAATACAAGGACGATCAAAAGAGAGATGTTAGTATCGGCAAAGATAATAGAAAAAAGATTAAGATCTCGCATATAGGAGAAATCAAGTTGGATTTAGGAGGGGCATGAGCTGTACAGAGCGCCCTTTTCACACTTAGACAATTAAGCCAACAGATACGCGAATAGAATACAACAATCAACTGAACATCACATTTATCGACCAAGAAAAGGCTTTCGACAGGGTTCATAGAGACATACTGTGGACCTACTTAGAAGAGTACGGGATCCATGGCCAAATCCTCAAAAACATCAGAAGCAAGAGTAAGAACACCAGAGGGGAATGACAGACACATTCAGAATAACATCTGGAGTCAGACAAGGATGCGTATTATCATCGCTCCTGTTCAACATCTTTATAGACAAAAAACCAAAGAAACTTTAGAAGCAATAGAACAAGAAAACCAACCGGAACAAGAGAACGGAGATAAAGAAGACATACTATCATAAACGAATTGCTATTCACAGATGATCAGGCATTGATATACAACGATATATCTGAGCTGCAAAAAAACCTAAACATCTAATCAACAATCCAAATCAACAAACATCTAATCAACAAACATCTAATCAACAAACCAAATCAACAAACACCTAATCAACAAACCAAAATCAGAAACATTGAAGATATGCAGAAATCAATCCCGACTAGAAATATATATAGACGGCACAAAAATCAATCAAGTAAAGGAATTTAAGTATCTAGGCAGCGTGTTCTCAGAAGATGGGAGACTGAATAGAGAAATAGAGACAAAATGTCTAGAAAGCAAACGCAGTTTTATATCAATTAACACCGCTGCTGAAACACCAGAACATCGATAGATCTTCATAAGAACTTTAATAAACACAGTGTTGATGACGACACTGTGTTACCAACGCCAGACCTGGACCCTGACAGAGAAACTAGAACACAAACTAGCTGTATGCGAAATGAAGTACATAAAAACAGCACTGGGGGTAACAAAAAGGGATAGAATAAACATTGACACCATACGAAATTTGATTAAAACAATATCGTATAAAGATTACATAGACACACAAAAGATAAAATGGTTCGGCCACCTAATCAGACTGGAACCAGTTCGCATTTCATCAATAGCCTTCAATAAAAGATCATCTGAAAGGAGAAACAAGGGAAGACCCACACGAAGATGGATAGACATCAGAGGAATACTATAGCACCAAGGCTGTACCATAGCAGCAGCATCACAGTTAGCGACAGAAAGAAGACTTCGGCTCCCCATGACGCCTAACGGCACACGTGGATAAGATAAGACAAGTATCAGCAAGAGCCCTGCTGGTTGGCCTATGTGAGCATTGATTTCCACAACACCTGCATGAAAAAGTTTCTTTCTATCCTCAAGAATTCTTCTGCGTGGTACCCTGGTCCTGGTCTTCTAGTTGAAGGTGCAAAGAATAGGGCCACTGTTTTCTTTCTATGCATGCCGCAAGAGACGACTAAGGAAAGCTAGGAGACAACTGGTACGTGTGAAAAAAATTATTGTCACATCTTGTCTCAATTTCTTACGTTTCTTTCATCAAATAGTCATCATGGATGACAAATAGTCATCATGGATGACAAATAGTCATCATGAATGACAAATAGTCATCATGGATGACAAATAGTCATCATGCATGACAAATAGTCATCATGCATGACAAATAGTCATCATGGATGACAAATGGTCATCATGGATGACAAATAGTTGTCATGGATGACAAATAGTTATCATGCATGACAAATAGTCATCATGGATGACAAATAGTCATCATGGATGACAAATAGTTGTCATGGATGACAAATAGTCATCATGGATGACAAATAGTTGTCATGGATGACAAATAGTCATCATGGATGACAAATAGTCATCATGGATGACAAATAGTCATCATGGATGACAAATAGTCATCATGGATGACAAATAGTCGTCATGGATGACAAATAGTCATCATGGATGACAAATAGTTGCAGGCCAGCGGATATTTCACCTTTGTCTTTTTTGTGGCAGACTCCTAGGTGACAGGGAATGCTACATGACCATCATTGCAGATGGGTCCACAAATCCAACACAAAAATGACGAGAAATTATGCTCAAGAGTGTGTTGTGTGCTCCTGGCAGGATGTGGTAATCCTGGGATATTGGCGCACTAAACAACCTCCCTTCAGGACGAAACATGCATCTATATCTCCATCCCTCCCCCCCCCCCACACACACACACAAAATCGTACTTTTGATTCAACCGTATATGAATCTTGGTGTCACCTCAGTTACACAACTGAAAAAAAACCTATGATTTTGTCAGAAAGACTATGGGCTGTCAAGAGCTACCTATTTATAGCTAAAGGGATTATTTCATCATCACCTTCACAAACTACGATCTATAGAGCTCTTATTTCCTGTGCAATGGATGATGTCTCTAGCGCGTTCTTTCATACACAGAATAATCCAAATATCAGCAGTATGCAGTGCTCTAAGACGAAGCTTCCTACTCATATGAGGTCTGTGCGTGTATGTCAGAGTGTATGCCCCAACACATTATATGCAGACATTCTGCTGGAAATCTACTAGGATAAATGTCCTGCTACAAGAGATATGTAGAGAAATGAGATAATGTTTCCTGCTACAAGAGATATGTAGAGAAATGTGAGAATGTGTCCTGCAACAAGAGAGATGTAGAGAAATGTGAGAATGTGTCCTGCAACAAGAGAGATGTAGAGAAATGTGAGAATGTGTCCTGCAACAAGAGAGATGTAGAGAAATGTGAGAATGTGTCCTGCAACAAGAGAGATGTAGAGAAATGTGAGAATGTGTCCTGCAACAAGAGAGATGTAGAGAAATGTAAGAATGTGTCCTGCAACAAGAGAGATGTAGAGAAATGTGAGAATGTGTCCTGCAACAAGAGAGATGTAGAGAAATGTGAAAATGTGTCCTGCTACAAGACAAATACAGAGGAAGTGTGAGATGAACGCTGATGAAGAAGGATGTAAGCCACAATTTCCTTTTAGGCATCATTATACATAACTCCATCATTGTACATAACTCCATCATTATACATAATTCCATCATTATACATAACTCGATCATTATACATAACTCCATCATTATGCATAACTCCATCATTATACATAACTTAGAGATTTCAAGAGATTTCTTTTTCTTCTTCAGCGTTTGTTCGCGTTAGTCCCGCTGTATTCCTGTTGTAACAGGACAATGGTCGTACAAGATTTCAAGTTGGATGTAGTTCAATGACTGAAAATGTGGTGTGTCGCTGTTTAATCTCCGCCAACGGCCCGACACATCCTTCTTCTGCGGATTCCAGAGATGGAAACAGCAATTACGGAGGTAACTCAAAGAACCGACAAATATTTAAGACCTACAACATACTTTATTTCAAGTCGATCTGTTCTTCCTATTGTGTGAGCGTTCTCAAACTCATGCACATCAGTATCTAGTAAGGAGAACAGAAATTGTCTTTACAAATCAATCAGATATACCGATAGGGCACCACACACCAAAAAATATCAAGCAAGTATGATCGTACATAACTTTGAAGTTAGTGATCTCATGTAGTACGGGAACAAGTTCTCTCGTACGCTGGCCCAATAGTGATATGGTCACATATGTCCATCGTTCAATGGAAGCGGTAATAACACAAACATTAGTTATCACCGCGGAAGTCGGATATGTCGGGCCATTGACACAAATACTACGGCATAACAGCGCATTTCCGTTTTCTGGACTACATCCTGCTGAAAATCTAGTAGGACAGTTGTCCTGCTACAAGATATATCCAGTGGGAGTTTGAGAACGAACGCAAAAAACCCCATTCTATTTACATGCTTTCAACTAATTACACATAACGTAATTCATCGTGGCTGATATGATTTTGTACTGGCAGTCGACACAATGTATGCACAAACTGACCAATGAAAATCACAGATCTCATCAACAAAGATGAGTAACTGTGTTTGGTTAGTTGACAGGGCCTATCTTGAAGACGGAATTAGTCTATCACGCAAACAACACACAATTAAACATATTAAAAACAATTAGCAGCCTAGCCACAAAGATAATTTAAATTTAAAAAAAAAAATGACTGCAATTTTTAATACTCGTTTGGACAACACTCTTCATGTACTTGACACACTTCCTGTTCTCAGTGCATTCAATAAGAACTTGACAACTTTGTTCCTCTTTTAGGCTCGGCATATGGATAACGCTAGTAATATTGTGTGCAGACATACAAAAAATGTATCAGAAAATGCACAAAACAAACTGACAATAACATTCATAATAGCTGTGAAATATGACTATACCCCAGTTTAGATGAAGCCAGAAGGACCATTAAAAACCGGAAGAGAGGGAAATCTCCAAGATGTGATAATATAACTGCTGAAATGATCCAGACAGGAGGAGAATCCACCATCACCCTCTATCACACATTATGCACCAAGATCTGGAAAAGGGAACATCAGTCTACATACCACTACCGGAGAAGGGAAATATAACGCTGTGCACCACCTACAAAACCATTTCACTGATCAGTCACGCCAGCAAAAACACTACTTGATATCCTCATTAAAAGACTACAACATAAGCTGGAAGAAGAGTTAAATGAAGCACAGGCAGGATTCAGAGAGGGCAGCGGCACCGAGACCTTATTTTCACTATGCTGAACATCATAGTGAAATGCATAGATTTTAATGTCGACATCTACACAAGCTTTCTTGACTACACCAAAGTATTAGATTGTGTAGAACATCAAAAACATTGGAATATCATGAAGGACATGGTTTTCCCAATACAGATAATCCGCTCACCAAAAACATTATACCAAGACCAGCAAGCAGCCATGAGTATAAATAGTGAAACATCTGATTGGTTCAGCGTGGAAAAGGGAGTCAGACAAGGATGTGTCTTATAACCATATCTTTTAAACATTTATGCAGAGAACATAATGAAGAAAGTAAGAAATAACAAACAGAGAAATAACTTCGACCCACTCAACATCGGAGGTCATGAGATACATGAACTAAGATATGCTGACGATACAACATTATTGGGACACAATCAAGCAGGTTTCCAACACCTCATAAACTCCATTAAAGAACATAGTGAAAAACAAAACCTATTTCTAAATGGAAACAAGACAATGATTATTACAAGCGACAAAACCACACACCAGTTCTCAATCAGTATGGTTAGTTGGTTGGCTGCTGATCCAGGGGTCCATGGGCTCATGCCATTTGACCCACTCAATCAGTATAAACAACAGAGAATTAGAAAGAGTCACCAGTTTTGAATACCTTGGTTCTCTTATTAATAGTCATGTTGTTCGTCCATCACAAGTGATGATGACCATTTGTTACATCCACTTTTGAAAATTCAATTTTAGTTATGTCCTTGTTTATGAGTTCGTAGATGGCTAATGAGCCCTATTCGAGCGCTGTAAATGTCCTTGGACAGTTTGGACATGGAATAACGACTGTAGACGGATCTTGGTCTATCCGTGACTTTCTAGCTGCTCTCCGCTGTTGAGCTGCTGCATTTCTCTTCTTTTCACAAGATGATGCGCTCTTTTTTATTTTAGAACACCATGTAGATCTATTTTGTGCAAGTTCTTCCCATGTATCGTGGTCTATTTCAAAGGCTTTCAGTGAGTCCTTTAACGAGTCCTTGAAGCGCTTCCTTTGGCCACCTTGAGATCGTATACCCTTCTCTAGCTCACCATAGAGAAGTATCTTTGGCAGACGATAGTCTGGCATACGCACCAACTGACCTGCCCAACGAATCTGTGTCTGCATCAGGATCGTGTCAATGCTTGGGATACCAGCTCTATCATGGACAGTGGTATCTGGAATCTTGTCTTGCCATCTGATGTTCATAACTTTTCTGAGACAATTTGCATGAAAATGATTGAGTTTTTCACATGACGTCTATACACAGTCCATGTTTCACTAGCGTAAAGCAGCACTGGAAGTACCACTGCTCTGTAAACTTTCAGCTTAGTCTGTAGGTTGCCATTTCTACGCCAAACATTTGCATACAATCTGCCGAAAGTACTGCTTGCTTTGGCGATCCTTGTATACACTTCATCATCAACGTTGACATTTTGTGATAACGTACTGCCTAGATATGTGAATCTATTCACAACTTTCAGTGCTACACAATTTACCTTTATGCAGGGCTCGAGATAGCTTTTGCCAAGTGCTGGTTGTAACATGACTTCTGTTTTCTCTGTGTTAATGGTAAGCCCAAAGTTGGTACAGGCTTTGGAGAATCTGTCTATAATACATTGTAGATCAGCCTCAGAGTTGGCATTTAGGGCACAGTCATCAGCAAATAGAAGATCCCTGATTGTATTAATAGTAATGAAGCAGTAATGATACAGATGAAAAACATATGGCTGAGCTGCTGGAAAACAACAAAACTAACATTCCTATGAGCTTGCATATTCCCAGTGGCAATATATGGGTGTGAATCCTGGACAATCACCAACAAAGCGAAAAATAAAATTACAGCATTTGACACAAAATGTTACAGAAAAATCCTCAGAATACCATGTACCAAAAAGATCACCAATGTAGCCATTCTGAGAGAAATGAATTTAAAAGAAAACCGGCTAAACAGCATGGTTATTTCCAGAAAACTACAAACATTTTGGGCATATCAAACGCCGTGACGGCCTAGAGAAAACCATAACGGAGGAGATGAGCCAGGGTGAAGAACAAGAGGCAGACCAAGAAGAAGATGGAACGCAAGACATCAAAGTCCACCTAAACATGAGAATAACAGAAGCAGGGAGACTGGCTCAAGATGACTGACAGAAATTTCGAAAAGCTGTGACGACTGCTACACCCTGTTCAGGATATGCTACCTGATGAGACATCAACAATTGGAAAATGGACCAGACAGTATTGTTTACGAGTTTGTAATAATTCATCATAATTCACATTTCACAGCTGCATGAGGAGCACATGTCTACAACCAGGGCCGCCCCTAACAATTGAGGGGCCCTATGCGAAACGGATTGCGCGAGGCCCAGTCTGGGTAGGGAAGAGGATAATAAAATAAATTCTAATATGAATTTATGGGCCTATAAAAGTGCGGGGCCCACTGCGGCCGCATAGGTCGCAATTGCCTAAGACCGGCCCTGACTACAACATTCGATTTTGATGTTGAGATTAAATGACACGAGTCCCAATGTTCCCTCTAAGTTGCTCACTTCATAGAATGTACCACTCACGAAAAATATTAGTCTTGATTAGAAACTAGCATTGTAACACACGGGACATTCCAATAAGTGCTCCGCTCTCCTTGTCAGCATTCATTCGAGTGTATGTAGACTCAAAGGTCCAGTCTTGTGTTGATTATGTGTCTTCAGTTCCTTCCAAAAAGAATACATTTTCTTCAATCTTCTTTAATCACCCCCATTTCTGTTATTCCTTGTATATTTACGTTTTTATTCTCATTTTCAACATTTTCATTTTGCAATGAATTTATAAACTGCTTTAAGTCAGCTTTATCCATTTTCAGTACTGTACCGTTATTCGCAGTATTATCTGCCAATGAGTCAGCTCTTTGTTTCCTCTGACTCTAGCGTGACCCGGGCAGTATACCCATGTAATGCTCAGTACAGTTGAGTTGTTCAATAACGCAATCCATTCCTTTCTCAACATGTTCTTTTCTATCTTGCGCAGCATGCTTTGAGAGTATGTGAGTATTACCGAGTGGATTGATGTATCAATAAAATCAGTGCTGCTGTAACTCCTACTATCTCCCTCCTCATGTTCGAATTGATAATAGAGTATGTAAATGATCTTTCAAACAACTTCAATCCGATTCTGTAGGCAATGTACTCACGAAATGTACTATCACGCACTTAAAAACTTGTAGGTAGCAGATAGTAAAATGGAAATATTTACCGCTCAGATAACTTCAGGTTTACTCGTAGAGAAAAGTCGAGTGAACATTGGACACGACCATACTGAAGTTGGACCTGTAAGTCTGACGTGCAGATATTGCAGCCAAGCTATAAATAATGGATCAACGAATTCCGTTCTTTGAATTACATCCTGCTAATTTGCAGAAGCTTGTGAATGAACACAGAAGAATACATGTCAAAAACACATATGTGCAGGACCTTCCGATGTGCAAATAACTCAGCTATGCTATACATTAGTTGCTTCACGCCCCACCCCCGGAGGAAATATACGTACATTCATGCTGTTTATCAGAGAGCGAACGCAGAAGAAGAAAAACAATAATCAACACAACGCACAGATGAGCTCTCTTCGTCTTGAAACTCTTGAAACGCGACATAGTTGAGAGGATTGGCTTGCTGTTTCTAACTCACTAACCGTTACACAATAGCGGATGACATAAGAAGGTTGTACCTATACTTCACACACTTGCAGTCCATGTTTAAATCTTCACACACTTGCAGTCCATGTTTAAATCTTCACACACTTGCAGTCCATGTTTAAATCTTCCACATACTTCACAAACTTGCAGTCTATGTTTAAATCTTCCATATACTTCACACACTTGCAGTCCGTGTTTAAATCTTCACACACTTGCAGTCTATGTTTAAATCTTCACACACTTGCAGTCTGTGTTTAAATCTTCACACACTTGCAGTCTATGTTTAAATCTTTCATATACTTCACAAACTTGCAGTCTGTGTTTAAATCTTCCATATACTTCACACACTTGCAGTCTATGTTTAAATCTTCCATATACTTCACACACTTGCAGTCTGTGTTTAAATCTTCCATATACTTCACACACTTGCAGTCTATGTTTAAATCTTCACACACTTGCAGTCTATGTTTAAATCTTCACACACTTGCAGTCTATGTTTAAATCTTTCATATACTTCACACACTTGCAGTCTATGTTTAAATCTTTCATATACTTCACACACTTGCAGTCTGTGTTTAAATCTTCCATATACTTCACACACTTGCAGTCTATGTTTAAATCTTCCATATACTTCACACACTTGCAGTCCATGTTTAAATCTTCCATATACTTCACAAACTTGCAGTCTGTGTTTAAATCTTCCATATACTTCACAAACTTGCAGTCTGTGTTTAAATCTTCCATATACTTCACACACTTGCAGTCCATGTTTAAATCTTTCATATACTTCACAAACTTGCAGTCTGTGTTTAAATCTTCCATATACTTCACACACTTGCAGTCTGTGTTTAAATCTTCACACACTTGCAGTCCATGTTTAAATCTTCACACACTTGCAGTCTGTGTTTAAATCTTTCATATACTTCACACACTTGCAGTCCATGTTTAAATCTTTCATATACTTCACACACTTGCAGTCTATGTTTAAATCTTCCATATACTTCACAAACTTGCAGTCTGTGTTTAAATCTTCCATATACTTCACAAACTTGCAGTCTGTGTTTAAATCTTCCATATACTTCACACACTTGCAGTCTATGTTTAAATCTTTCATATACTTCACACACTTGCAGTCCATGTTTAAATCTTCCATATACTTCACACACTTGCAGTCTATGTTTAAATCTTCCATATACTTCACACACTTGCAGTCTATGTTTAAATCTTCCATATACTTCACACACTTGCAGTCTATGTTTAAATCTTTCATATACTTCACACACTTGCAGTCCATGTTTAAATCTTCCATATACTTCACACACTTGCAGTCTATGTTTAAATCTTCCATATACTTCACACACTTGCAGTCTGTGTTTAAATCTTCCATATACTTCACACACTTGCAGTCCATGTTTAAATCTTTCATATACTTCACAAACTTGCAGTCTGTGTTTAAATCTTCCATATACTTCACACACTTGCAGTCTGTGTTTAAATCTTCACACACTTGCAGTCCATGTTTAAATCTTCACACACTTGCAGTCTGTGTTTAAATCTTTCATATACTTCACACACTTGCAGTCCATGTTTAAATCTTTCATATACTTCACACACTTGCAGTCTATGTTTAAATCTTCCATATACTTCACAAACTTGCAGTCTGTGTTTAAATCTTCCATATACTTCACAAACTTGCAGTCTGTGTTTAAATCTTCCATATACTTCACACACTTGCAGTCTATGTTTAAATCTTTCATATACTTCACACACTTGCAGTCCATGTTTAAATCTTCCATATACTTCACACACTTGCAGTCTATGTTTAAATCTTCCATATACTTCACACACTTGCAGTCTATGTTTAAATCTTCCATATACTTCACACACTTGCAGTCCATGTTTAAATCTTCCATATACTTCACACACTTGCAGTCTATGTTTAAATCTTTCATATACTTCACACACTTGCAGTCCATGTTTAAATCTTCCATATACTTCACACACTTGCAGTCTATGTTTAAATCTTCCATATACTTCACACACTTGCAGTCTATGTTTAAATCTTCCATATACTTCACACACTTGCAGTCCATGTTTAAATCTTCCATATACTTCACAAACTTGCAGTCCATGTTTAAATCTTCCATATACTTCACACACTTGCAGTCCATGTTTAAATCTTTCATATACTTCACACACTTGCAGTCCATGTTTAAATCTTCCATATACTTCACACACTTGCAGTCCATGTTTAAATCTTTCATATACTTCACACACTTTCAGTCTGTGTTTAAATCTTCCATATACTTCACACACTTGCAGTCCATGTTTAAATCTTCCATATACTTCACACACTTGCAGTCCATGTTTAAATCTTTCATATACTTCACACACTTTCAGTCTGTGTTTAAATCTTCCATATACTTCACACACTTGCAGTCCATGTTTAAATCTTCCATATACTTCACACACTTGCAGTCCATGTTTAAATCTTTCATATACTTCACACACTTGCAGTCCATGTTTAAATCTTCCATATACTTCACACACTTGCAGTCTATGTTTAAATCTTCCATATACTTCACACACTTGCAGTCTATGTTTAAATCTTCCATATACTTCACAAACTTGCAGTCCATGTTTAAATCTTCCATATACTTCACACACTTGCAGTCTGTGTTTAAATCTTTCATATACTTCACACACTTGCAGTCCATGTTTAAATATTTCATATACTTCACACACTTTCAGTCTGTGTTTAAATCTTCATCGCCCTTTGTTCTCAAACTCTAGCAGATGAGAAAGATGGTGTTAGGAAACTTAATGTGTTTTGTGTCATGGTTCAAAGCTTAGTTGCGCCCGTGTGTTGCCGGAACCCGAAAGGGGAGAAAAAATAGCAACACTATTAACTTTCCATGCATGTCGTAAACGGCGACAAAGTAGGTTATGGGATGGAGTTGGCTGTCCCATCCCATATAGGGTAAGTGACCCAAAGCCATGCTGAAGTCGAATGTGTCAGGCCGAAAGGCGCAGATATCGCAGCAATGCTGTAAACCATGACACGCCGCATTCCGTTCTCCGGACTACATCCTGATAATTTGCAATGAACGCAGAAGAAAAAGAAGAAAGCTTAGTTGCGATATCTACTCTTTTTGAACTGACAAATCCGACATCAGCTTTGATTTTAGGCCACTGACTATAACATGGGACTGCCAACCACACCTCAAACAACTGTATTTCTTTATGACATGCGTCGTAGCTCCCAGTGTAGTTAATCTTTCTTCCTCTTTCACCCCCCCCTGACATTCGGGTGTTGACAAAGTAAATTGTTCAAATTTATCAAGGCATACACAAACATGTTGATAAGCACGATCAAATGTGCTAGGCTGCAACAATAAGGGGGTCTGTGCCAGCACGCAGCTATCAACAGGTACAGGATTGGTTCTTAGACTTCTGTGTACAATCAAAGCCTGAACAAAGTTTGAGACTACACTTCAGTTTATGATGTTCCGTGCTAAGATATATATATATAAATATTGAAGCGTATTATTGACTGGATCTTTCATGTACAACTAATGTTGAAATATTGTGGCACCACCAGTACACCGAATCATATCACCAGTACAATGTGCATGATCGGCGTTCGAAGCGGGCTCACTGTCATCTCTGTTACAGAACTGATAGGCTCAGTACACGTATGTCTATGTATGTACATGTATGTCTATGTATGTATGTGCATGTATGTCTATGTATGTGCATGTATGTCTATGTATGTCTATGTATGTACATGTATGTACATGTATGTCTATGTATGTACATGTATGTACATGTATGAACATGTATGTCTATGTATGTACATGTATGTACATGTATGTCTATGTATGTCTATGTATGTGCATGTATGTCTATGTATGTATGTGCATGTATGTCTATGTATGTGCATGTATGTCTATGTATGTATGTACATGTATGTGCATGTATGTCTATGTATGTATGTACATGTATGTATATGTATGTGCATGTATGTCTATGTATGTGCATGTATATCTATGTATGTCTATGTATGTCTATGTATGTATGTACATGTATGTGCATGTATGTCTATGTATGTGCATGTATGTCTATGTATGTGCATGTATGTCTATGTATGTATGTACATGTATGTGCATGTATGTCTATGTATGTGCATGTATGTCTATGTATGTATGTGCATGTATGTCTATGTATGTGCATGTATGTCTATGTATGTGCATGTATGTCTATGTATGTGCATGTATGTCTATGTATGCATGTGCACGTATGTCTATGTATGTATGTGCATGTATGTCTATGTATGTATGTGCATGTATGTCTATGTATGTGCATGTATGTCTATGTATGTATGTACATGTATGTCTATGTATGTGCATGTATGTCTATGTATGTACATGTATGTCTATGTATGTATGTACATGTATGTCTATGTATGTATGTACATGTATGTCTATGTATGTATGTACATGTATGTCTATGTATGTATGTACATGTATGTCTATGTATGTATGTACATGTATGTCTATGTATGTATGTACATGTATGTCTATGTATGTGCATGTATGTCTATGTATGTATGTACATGTATGTCTATGTATGTATGTGCATGTATGTCTATGTGTGTACATGTATGTCTATTTATGTATGTGCATGTATGTCTATGTATGTGCATGTATGTCTATGTATGTATGTTCATGTATGTCTATGTATGTATGTGCATGTATGTCTATGTATGTGCATGTATGTCTATGTATGTGCATGTATGTCTATGTATGTACATGTATGTCTATGTATGTGCATGTATGTCTATGTATGTATGTTCATGTATATCTATGTATGTATGTACATGTATGTCTATGTATGTGCATGTATGTCTGTATGTATGTACATGTATGTCTATGTATGTATGTGCATGTATGTCTATGTATGTACATTTATGTCTATGTATGTATGTACATGAATGTCTATGTATGTGCATGTATGTCTATGTATGTATGTGCATGTATGTCTATGTATGTACATGTATGTCTATGTATGTGCATGTATGTCTATGTATGTGCATGTATGTCTATGTATGTGAATGTATGTCTATGTATGTACATGTATGTCTATGTATGTATGTGTATGTATGTTTATGTATGTACATGTATGTCTATGTATGTCTATGTATGTCTATGTATGTATGTGCATGTATGTCTATGTATGTACAAGTATTTCTATGTATGTATGTGCATGTATGTCTATATATGTACATGTATGTCTATGTATGTCTATGTATGTATGTTCATGTATGTCTATGTATGTACATGTATGTCTATGTATGTACATGTATGTCTATGTATGTGCATGTATGTCTATGTATGTGCATGTATGTCTATGTATGTATGTGCATGTATGTCTATGTATGTACATGTATGTCTATGTATGTACATGTATGTCTATGTATGTCTATGTATGTGCATGTATGTCTATGTATGTATGTACATGTATGTCTATGTATGTACATGTATGTCTATGTATGTACATGTATGTCTATGTATGTATGTACATGTATGTCTATGTATGTATGTACATGTATGTCTATGTATGTATGTACATGTATGTCTATGTATGTATGTGTGTGTATGTCTATGTATGTATGTACATGTATGTCTATGTATGTATGTACATGTATGTCTATGTATGTATGTGCATGCATGTCTATGTATGTCTATGTATGTATGTGCATGTATGTCTATGTATGTCTATGTATGTACATGTATGTCTATGTATGTATGTACATGTATGTCTATGTATGTATGTACATGTATGTCTATGTATGTATGTACATGTATGTCTATGTATGTATGTACATGTATGTACAGGCTTATTTATGTCTATGTATGTGGTCAAAAGGGAACTACTATACGAGCTAGTTTTAAAAAGTTCCTGGAATAGTTCACTAGTGTTTGAATGAAAGATGATGCTATAGAGATTTGACCTCTGCACATCAAGTAAACAAGCCTTCATTCGTGACATTTTTATTATTGTTGTGAGTTTTTGGTCACTATGTATAGTCTTGGAGTCGCGTGCCCAAAAAAAAAGCTACAGGCGACCAACGAAATGATTTTAAAAATCAACCTTTAGGTCATGTTTACTTTTTTGTACACAGGTCTTTACTAGAGCTCAGTTATGTGCTAAACATAAACAAAACTACACTGTAAATCGCTAAGGACTGTGGAAGATCACGGCCAAATTTGGATGTCCCGAAAAATTCACCAACATGGTATATATATATATATATATGTGTATAAGTATATGTTTATAAGGTTGGTTATGATCTTAACTAAAGACCATGACAGACGTTACGTTTACATTTACTTTCAAATAGAAGATACAGATATTTGTGTGTCGTGCTAGTTGCATAGTTTGTGTTGAAAATGTCAGTCATTGAACAGCATCCAAATGTCAAATCCTGTTTTATGCCTGAGAAGTTCCCCCTCGGAGACATCGCTTAAATAAAGCATATTGCGATATCGAAATGATAAACTCGCAAGTATCCTCGGTCGGTCTACGAGATGAAATAAGGAGAACACGATCAGAAAAATGGAGATGGAATTTGGATTATGGTGTATGACAATGCGAGGAAACACCGATCAACGCTGGTAAACAAGTATCTTGCAAGCATGTGATTAATTTGGAACAGGCTCCATATTCTCTCGACCGTACACAGGTTTTTTTTTATTATTTTCCATTCTACTGCAATCGGCACTTAAAGGGCAGTGATTCTAGGTTGCACTTGACCAATGCGAGAAGACAGCTGGTATAGAATAGGTTGCACGTATGTTTCCAGAAGCTGTATGTATGTGGTCAAATGGGAACTACTGTGAAGTAAATGTAGTGTAGATAATTCTATTAGTACTTATGTCTATGTATTCCACTAATTCCAGAAACATGTTTGAGCTACCTCGTGTATAACCAAGCCCGTGCACACCTATTGGGGGGGGGGGTGTTTAGCCCCTCGCAAATCGTTCAAATCGTTGCAGCATGGCTTTAAATACTAGGGACGGCCAAAAGGCTGGAAAAAAGCTCAAACCCTCCACTCCCATCAAGTTTTCACTAAATATCATCAAATTCTCATCAATAAAGACGATATGTCGAATACTTACGAATGAATGTTTTTTAGGGAACTCTCCCCCCCCCACCCCTTTCCGGGGAGATCATATCTTCACCTCTCAGTGATATTCCAGCTCTCAGTGATACTCCAACCTCTCAGTGATACTCCAACCTCTCAGTGATACTCCAACCTCTCAGTGATACTCCAACCTCTCAGTGATACTCCAACTCTCAGTGATACTCCAACCTCTCAGTGATACTCCAACTCTTAGTGATACTCCAACCTCTCAGTGATACTCCAACTCTTAGTGATACTCCAACTCTCAGTGATACTCCAACCTCTCAGTGATACTCCAACTCTTAGTGATACTCTCAGTGATACTCCAACCTCTCAGTGATACTACAACTCTCAGTGATACTCCAACTCTTAGTGATACTCAAACTCTTAGTGATACTCCAACCTCTCAGTGATACTACAACTCTCAGTGATACTCCAACTCTTAGTGATACTCCAACTCTTAGTGATACTCCAACCTCTCAGTGATACTCCAACCTCTCAGTGATACTACAACTCTCAGTGATACTCCAACTCTCAGTGATACTCAAACTCTTAGTGATACTCCAACCTCTCAGTGATACTACAACTCTCAGTGATACTCCAACTCTTAGTGATACTCCAACCTCTCAGTGATACTCAAACTCTTAGTGATACTCCAACCTCTCAGTGATACTCCAACTCTTAGTGATACTCCAACTCTTAGTGATACTCCAACTCTCAGTGATACTCCAACTCTTAGTGATACTCCAACTATCAGTGATACTCCAACTCTTAGTGATACTCCAACCTCTCAGTGATACTCCAACTCTTAGTGATACTCCAACTCTCAGTGATACTCCAACTCTCAGTGATACTCCAACTCTTAGTGATACTCCAACCTCTCAGTGATACTCCAACTCTCAGTGATACTCCAACTCTTAGTGATACTCTCAGTGATACTCCAACCTCTCAGTGATACTACAACTCTCAGTGATACTCCAACTCTTAGTGATACTCAAACTCTTAGTGATACTCCAACCTCTCAGTGATACTACAACTCTCAGTGATACTCCAACTCTTAGTGATACTCCAACTCTTAGTGATACTCCAACCTCTCAGTGATACTCCAACCTCTCAGTGATACTACAACTCTCAGTGATACTCCAACTCTCAGTGATACTCAAACTCTTAGTGATACTCCAACCTCTCAGTGATACTACAACTCTCAGTGATACTCAAACTCTTAGTGATACTCCAACCTCTCAGTGATACTACAACTCTCAGTGATACTCCAACTCTTAGTGATACTCCAACTCTAAGGGGTATGCAACGGTTTGAGAAAATGTCTTATATTCAGAGATGGTAAAAGATAATTCTATTTATGAATCGGTGTGAGGATTTCACACGAATAAAATCTCACTAAATAGGCATCCAATCTACTAGTACACTGTTGGAAGGACTTTTTTGGAATATCAATATCTACTCACGATCCAATTCTCGTGAAGAAATGGTAGGGTTTACCGATATATTAGGAGGTCGCAAACAATGTCCGTCTAGTTTTGGTCTTGACCTTAAATCTGCTAAGATTAAATAAATCTCCATCCGCTTGATAAAAAAGCAGATTACTGTACTGTTATTCCGGAAGGCATCATTTAGCATAGCAAACACCATGCTGAAAAGTGTTGAAGCCAGGATGTAGCCCTGTTTGACACCGTTTGATAATGGAAACCGCTTTGAGTATGCGCAGTCATCATGTACACAGGCTGTTATACAAGGAACTGACATACCATGTTGGTGAATTTTTCGGGACATCCAAATTTGGCCGTGACCTTCCACAGGCCTTAGCGATTTACAGTGTAGTTATGTTTATGTTTAGCACATACCGGAGCTCTAGTAAAGACCTGTGTACAAAAAAGTAAACATGACCTAAAGGTTGATTTTTAAAATCATATCGTTGGTCGGCTGTAGCTTTTTTTTTGGCACGCGACTCCAAGACTATAAATAGTGACCAAAAAAATTACAACAATAATAAAAATGTCACGATTGAAGGCTTGTTTACTTGATGTACAGAGGTAATTAATGCCGGAATGTACTTCATTTATTCATTCATTTTCCTTATGTGCTGAAGTTAGCGCATAGGGCAGAGGTCATATCTCTCTAATTCTGTCTGTTCAAAGCTATTCTGTGCAGTTCTTGAATAGTATGGATATTAATTGTTTTATTTTCTCTAAGTAATGTTCTTCTGAGTGTTTCTTTTGGTCTACCTCTGGCTCTTCTACCTGTAGGTATCCATTCAAGAGATTGGTGGTGTATTCCGATGATGTCTGCGCGTAGGACATGTCCGATGAGGACCAACTGCGTTTCCTGATAACATCTGTGATGAAATTTTGATGTCTCTCTTCTCTGATTTTATTATTCGATTTGAATTCACTCCAATGGGTGTTAGTTATCCTACAAAGACATTTGTTCTCGAAACTCAGTAATTTTTTTCTGAAGATAAAGAGCTTTTCCAGCTCTCAAATCCATATGATAGCACCGGAATAACGCAGGAATTAAATAAGCACATTTTCGTGCGTGTGCTGATTGACTTTGACTTCCAGATATTAGACAGTCTGTTACATGCACTTGATGCTAGGGCAATGCGAGTTGTAATTTCTGTCATGACATCACCATCGAGTGTTCTTCTTCTTCTGCGTTCGTTCTCAAACTCTTGCAGATCAGCAGGATATAGTCCAGAGAACGGAATGCGTTACGTCATGGTGTAAAGCATTGCTGCGATATCTGCGTCTTTCGACCTGACACATTGGACTTCAGCACGGCTTTGGGTAACTGAGCCTATACGGGATGGGACAGCCAACGCTATCCCATAACCTCCTTAGTCGCCTCTAACGACGTGCACGTTAAGTAAATAGTATTTGATATTCTTTGCTGCCCTTTCGGGGCCCGGCGACAAATGAGTTTATACTACGGATCTGAAACATGGACTACCTACACCAAACATGAGAGGAGGCTTAACATAATATCTTTCATCTAATATGTCTCCGCAAGATCGAAAACATCAAATGGCACGACAAAATCACCAACATGAAAGTGTTGTGCCACACTTAGCTACCATCTGTCATGGAAACACTATAAATAGATTGCGTTGGCTCGGTCACGTCCGCAGAATGCCACACTGCCGCATCCTAAAACAAGTACTATTCGGGGAACTGGCTGAAGACCATCGAGCCCACGGCAGACTAATGTTGAGGTATATAGACATCTGCAAATCCTCAATGAAAGGATTCCACATAGAATCCAAACACTGGTAAAACACGACCGAAAGTCGGAATGTCTGGAGGCAGAACCTGCGTGCGGGAACAGCATTGTTCAGAAATAATATGTTTAAAGATATGGAAGAAAAAATAGAAAGACGCAAACAAAAATCTTCCGTTGTTGTGATATGAACGTTGTTGTGATATGAACGTTGTTGTGATATGACCGTTGTTGTGATATGAACGTTGTTGTGATATGAACGTTGTTGTGATATGAACGTTGTTGTGATATGAACGTTGTTGTGATATGAACGTTGTTGTGATATGAACGTTGTTGTGATATGACCGTTGTTGTGATATGAACGTTGTTGTGATATGAACGTTGTTGTGATATGAACGTTGTTGTGATATGAGCGTTGTTGTGATATGATCGCTCGAAAAGTCCAAATTCCTGAGAAAATATTCAACGGATTGTTTCTTCTTATTGATAAATTACCGTCTGAAACACGCAAAAGGCCATACACATACATAAGTAATTAGGAGAGGAATCCTGCGGTGCAAAGGGAACGCATTGCTCTAGGCGGACCCAGGGTTAGCAGATAACCAAAATCTCAAATGTACCTCCTCGCGGTGCACCCTGGAAAAAGAAATACAGCAGCTCGAGCTGATTTTGGCAAATCATTTGGGGATCGTGTCCGAGAATGTGGAGGTAGCAGATGGAAATACGTTGCCCGCGTTCCCGGCGACAGATAGACAAGCTGTCGCGGACTAGGAGGCATACCCGAATTAAAGTAATGACGAAAACGGATATGCTGGACATCGGACGCCCAGACCACAAGTGGCCAACCGAGGTGCAAATAACACAGTTCTACTGTGGAACTTGCAGCACAACGTACTTTACGCTCCCCAGCGGAAATCACACGATATATTCGTTGTGGTTATATGAGAGCGAACGCTGAAGATGAAGAAGAAGGAGAGGAAATACCTTAGATGGGCAAGTTAAGCCTAGCAGAGTGCATCACCAAGGCAAGAGTCAAGACGAAGAATTCCGAGATGGACAAGTAACAGCCTAGCAGAGTCCACCACCACCAAACAAAGATCCGCCATTGGAGATCCCCTGCAGTCAACCGTCAATGACGAAGATATTAAACAATCACCGTATGCGATTGGTCTGAAGGTCTCACTAATGTTTCAAGAGAGATTCGACTAGCAAGCAACACTAAATTTCTGACAGATGTATCTATCTGTCTGGTATGTCTATTGTCTGGGCACCGCTTCTGTTGTTGATACGTCATATGATTGAATGATGTTTGGTTCATCAGGCCACGTTTTCATGCGACGTTTGATCATTTGATGGGCAGTAATATTATGACGTCTCAGAATGTTGGTAGCTCCTTCAATCCACCATTTTTGGTCTTCCTATCTCTCTCTCTCTCTCTCTCTCTGTCTCTCGGTATTGTTTGGAATGTTTCTATTCACATGTTGTGCTCTTGCTGTTGGTAAATATATGTTTATTCAATTATATTTAATCATACATTCAACTATTTCTGGTTATATGTCATGCTTATAAGGGATATTTTCCTTTATTCGTTATGTTGTTTGCATGCCAAAAATAGCCAAGGCGATTCCAAATATACAAATAGTGACCAACGAAAACCTAGACAATAATAAAAAACGTAACAAATGAAGTGCTAATTAATTATGTGCAGAGTTCTTTACACCAGACGGTAAATGCCCACTGTAAATGATTTGTGATCTACTCGTGACTTTCTAGATACTCTGTGCTGGTGTGCTGCGGAATTTCTCCTGTAGTCCAGTAGTGGAAGCGCTACAATATTTCATAAGAGCAGGAGGTTTCTTCTCAACCTCGCACATTGTACATTATGTCCGCGACTATGAGTCGCACATTGTACATTATGTCCGCGACTATGAGTTGCACATTTGTATATCGCACAATGTCGGTTCACATCCCACATTTCACATCGTACATTGTACATCGTACATTTCACATCGCACATTTCACATCGTATATTGCACATCATACATTTCACATCGCACATTTCACATCGTACATTTCACATCGTACATTTCATATCGTACATTTCACATCGCACATTTCACATCGCACATTTCACATTGTACATTGTACATCGTACATTTCACATCGTACATTTCACATCGTACATTTCACATCGTACATTTCACATCGTGCATAGCACATCACATATTTCATATTCACACTGCAAATTATACATTGCATTTTGCACATTTGACATTTCACATTGTACGGTGCATATTGTACATAGTACATTTCACACAGAAAATTGCATATTGCACATTGTACGTCGCACATTGTACAGTGAACGCCCTTTGCACGTCCCTGAGAGTTGGAATATTTAGTGTATGAAAGAAAACTCTGGTGAAGCTAACTTTCCCCGCCCCCCACCGCCCCACCCAAAAAACAGCACAATGCTTACAAGGATACAAATGTTCTATTTATGGCAGACTAAATTGGGAGTGGTGGGTTTCCTAAAATAATAGCATTCAGCTTCGCTATAAGGAAGATTAATTCAAATAACTATTTCAATAACCGCAAAAAAGGGTTAGTTTTAGTAGATTTTAAATTCTTTCTTTTTACAAAATTTCATGATCAATTTTTCATAAGGTGTTAAGGAGGATTGATACAACACCCCATCTCACATAATTATTTACTAGCTTTGCTCCATTGCCCGTAATTCCTAGAGAAACAAACAAATAAACACATGAACTAAACTAAACTGGAAATTACTAGACTAAACTAAACTAAACATTACTAGACTAAACTAAACTAAACTGGACATTACAAGACTAAACTAAACTAACTTAACTAGACCAGACTAGATATTATAAGACTAAATTAAACTGAACTAGACTAGAAATTACTAATCTAAAATTAACTAAACTAACTAGACTAGACAAGATATTATCAGACTAAACTAAATTACACTACACCATACTAAACTAAAGCAAACTTAAATGAACAAAAAAACATAAACTAAACTAAAGCTAAACTAGACTAGACAAGACAAAACTAAACTAAATTACACTACACTAAAATAAAGTAAAGTAAATTGAACTGAATTTACCAACCAACAAATTAACCAACTAACAAAGGAATAAACACATTCACAAATACAAACAACCATAAGCAACAATTAAACACTTGTCACAAAACATCTTGAACTACTGTAACATATTCACACAGTTATATACTTTGTTCACTTTAAGAATGAAGTGGGTCGAAACACACCTCCATATTACTCCGCGACAACAGGTGGTTTTACAGCTGATGACACGTAAAAACAATATTATTTAAAACATTTAAAAACAATTAGAAACAATATTTAAACACCATTTAAAACGAAATTTAAAAACAATATTATTGAGCACTTAACAATCGATTATTGCGTTCTGCATCAAACAACTAGTCAGAAGCACTGACCCACTTCATTCTTAGAGTGAACAGAGTCACTCTATCGTCTAGATGAGTCAAGGGAAAACGTATTAAGTGTGGCAGATCATGGATGGCAGAGGCTGAAGACACACTGCGAATAGTATGTGAATTGGAAGAAATAGGAAAGGGCAGTGAATGGGTGGAGGTAGACGCTGAGAAGAAATCACTGACTAAAGTAATAATACAACTAGATAAAGCGTGTCGAAAATGGACGGCAGTTAGGGCTCAGGATACAGTGCAAGAACTCGCCCAACTACACTCGAAACCACAAGACATTAATTATATACACAGATAGATCTGTTAGCAGAAACACAAATATAAGCGGTTGGGGTTTTGTTGCCTACAGAAACGGCGTGAAGTTGGTTGAGAAATCTTCAGCATATTCTACTGTCACATCGAGCATGAGGATGGAGATAGAGGGAGTTACAGCAGCTCTTAATTGGTTGATAACTGATACATCAACACACGCGGTAATACTCACAGACTCTCAAAGCATGTTGCGCAAGATAGAAAAGTTCATGCTAAGAAAATAATGGATGGACTTATTGAACAACTCAGTTGTCCAAAGCATTACATGGATATTCTGCCCTGGTCATGCTGGGGTCAGAGGAAACGAGAGAGCCGACTTATTGGCAGGCAATGCGGCGATAGACGGCACATTGCAGAGAAGAGATAAAGCAGATTTAATAAAGTCAGTAATAAATTCATTTCAAGATGTAGATATGTCAATGAGGTTGAGAACGTACACATACAGAGAATGTTAGAAATGGGAGTATTCAGAGGTGACGGGAGGAAAAGTAATTTTTTTGGAAAGTCCCGAAGATCACACAATCAACACCTGACCGGAACTATGAGTCTACATACACTGGGATGGCTGCTGGAGCGGAGGGCGGAGCACTTATGGGAATGTCCCGCGTGCTGTGAAGCCAGTTTCGAATCAAGAATCAAGAAGAATCAAGTGAACAGAGTATAGCTCGCAGATACACAGATTGCACTACTGCAACATATTCGCACAGTTATAACAAGCAGATACACAGATTGCACTACTGCAACATATTCGCACAGTTATAACAAGCAGATACACAGATTGCACTACTGCAACATATTCGCACAGTTATAACAAGCAGATACACAGGAAGAAAACAGTAATAATATAGTACAGGTACACTCTTAAGGCAGGTACTTCAGCGAATTGTCTAATGCGGTGGTTCTCAATCGTTGTTTGCCAGTTTCCATTCTTTTCGATATAGAAAAGTGTAACACTGTACGCTTTATTAAGGGGATATACAGAAATATACTTCAACAATATTTTTCAAATTTTAGATCTCTCCCCCACTTCCTTGTCAACAACCGTCTGGAATTCAGGGATCCCCTAAATGTGTGGTCCCCCTAGGCGAGCAATTTGGACGCCTAGACCATGACCAATATATGCCTATAGTTCACGCCAAGATTAATATGTTGTCCCCTAGGCGAGTAGGTAGATAGATAGATAGATAGATAGATAGATAGATAGATAGATAGATAGATGGATGGATGGATGGATGGATGGATGGATGGAAAGGTTAGACAGACAGACAGACAGACAGACAGACAGACAGACAGATGATAGATAGATAGATAGATAGATAGATAGATAGATAGATAGATAGATAGATAGATAGATAGATAGATAGATAGATAGATAGATAGATAGATAGATAGATAGATAGATAGATAGATAGATAGATAGATAGATAGATAGATAGATAGATAGATAGATAGATAGATAGATAGATAGATAGATAGATAGATAGATAGATAGATAGATAGATAGATAGATAGATAGATAGATAGATAGATAGATAGATAGATAGATAGATAGATAGATAGATAGATAGATAGATAGATAGATAGATAGATAGATAGATAGATAGATAGATAGATAGATAGATAGATAGATAGATAGATAGATAGATAGATAGATAGATAGATAGATAGATAGATAGATAGATAGATAGATAGATAGATAGATAGATAGATAGATAGATAGATAGATAGATAGATAGATAGATAGATAGATAGATAGATAGATAGATAGATAGATAGATAGATAGATAGATAGATAGATAGATAGATAGATAGATAGATAGATAGATAGATAGATAGATAGATAGATAGATAGATAGATAGATAGATAGATAGATAGATAGATAGATAGATAGAAGATAGATAGATAGACAGACAGACAGACAGACAGACAGACAGACAGACAGACAGACAGACAGACAGACAGACAGACAGACAGACAGACAGACAGACAGACAGACAGACAGACAGACAGACAGACAGACAGACAGACAGACAGACAGACAGACAGACAGACAGACAGACAGACAGACAGACAGACAGACAGACAGACAGACAGACAGACAGACAGACAGACAGACAGACAGACAGACAGACAGACAGACAGACAGACAGACAGACAGACAGACAGACAGACAGACAGACAGACAGACAGACAGACAGACAGACAGACAGACAGACAGACAGACAGACAGACAGACAGACAGACAGACAGACAGACAGACAGACAGACAGACAGACAGACAGACAGACAGACAGACAGACAGACAGACAGACAGACAGACAGACAGACAGACAGACAGACAGACAGACAGACAGACAGACAGACAGACAGACAGACAGACAGACAGACAGACAGACAGACAGACAGACAGACAGACAGACAGACAGACAGACAGACAGACAGACAGACAGACAGACAGACAGACAGACAGACAGACAGACAGACAGACAGACAGACAGACAGACAGACAGACAGACAGACAGACAGACAGACAGACAGACAGACAGACAGACAGACAGACAGACAGACAGACAGACAGACAGACAGACAGACAGACAGACAGACAGACAGACAGACAGACAGACAGACAGACAGACAGACAGACAGACAGACAGACAGACAGACAGACAGACAGACAGACAGACAGACAGACAGACAGACAGACAGACAGACAGACAGACAGACAGACAGACAGACAGACAGACAGACAGACAGACAGACAGACAGACAGACAGACAGACAGACAGACAGACAGACAGACAGACAGACAGACAGACAGACAGACAGACAGACAGACAGACAGACAGACAGACAGACAGACAGACAGACAGACAGACAGACAGACAGACAGACAGACAGACAGACAGACAGACAGACAGACAGACAGACAGACAGACAGACAGACAGACAGACAGACAGACAGACAGACAGACAGACAGACAGACAGACAGACAGACAGACAGACAGACAGACAGACAGACAGACAGACAGACAGACAGACAGACAGACAGACAGACAGACAGACAGACAGACAGACAGACAGACAGACAGACAGACAGACAGACAGACAGACAGACAGACAGACAGACAGACAGACAGACAGACAGACAGACAGACAGACAGACAGACAGACAGACAGACAGACAGACAGACAGACAGACAGACAGACAGACAGACAGACAGACAGACAGACAGACAGACAGACAGACAGACAGACAGACAGACAGACAGACAGACAGACAGACAGACAGACAGACAGACAGACAGACAGACAGACAGACAGACAGACAGACAGACAGACAGACAGACAGACAGACAGACAGACAGACAGACAGACAGACAGACAGACAGACAGACAGACAGACAGACAGACAGACAGACAGACAGACAGACAGACAGACAGACAGACAGACAGACAGACAGACAGACAGACAGACAGACAGACAGACAGACAGACAGACAGACAGACAGACAGACAGACAGACAGACAGACAGACAGACAGACAGACAGACAGACAGACAGACAGACAGACAGACAGACAGACAGACAGACAGACAGACAGACAGACAGACATGTTCATTCAGCAAATTTCAAATATTTTTAATCTCCCAGAAGTGGTTGTGGCCGAAGAGGATCATACGGCCCACATTGAGACCCACTGATTCAAGGAATTTTCTAAGTTTCAAGTAACGAAAGAAATAACATGCTTGCGTGTAGTCTATCTTTCAAGATGTCATTTCATCATCTCGTGTCCGTATTTTCTTATATTTGACACTATGTTGCATAATATCTGGAATCTATGTGTGTAATTAAACTCCTCGTTGCCTCTTCGAGGGGAGATTTTTCTATTTTTCTCGTTGATTTTACCCATAGTTCAAACAATGCTTATAATGAAATGTCTTGCAGAATCATTAGGCCTAATAATCGAATTTCCTTAGGGCACGCAGCATCAGCAACTCGTTGGAGAGTAAATGATGGGCACGATAAAACTGGTAAAGGGAAAAGATGTGGTGAAATAATCATGTTACCCGTGTGTTGCCGAGTGAAAAATGAGGATAGAATGGCAACAGTGTATCCTGCAATGAATAACGTTAAGAGGTTATCAAACCAAGTGAACTGTCCAATCCCATAGGCCAAATACAATCTCAAGCCATGCTGAAGTTGGATGTATCAGACAGATATCGCAACTGAACTGTAAACAATAACAAAGCATTCCGTTATCTGGCTTGCGTCCGGGAACTAACATAAGTTTGAGAAGAAACGAAAAGGAAGAGATGAAAATGCACTGTCTAGAAACAAAGGAGTGAAAATGTAAAGCGGATTATGTCAGTACTATCCTTGTCTGATCCTCGTCTATGTAAAGCGGGTAATGTCAGTACTATCCTTGTCTAATCCTCGTCTATGTAAAGCGGATTATGTCAGTACAATCCTTGTCTGATCCTCATCTATGTAAAGCGGGTTATGTCAGTACTATCCTTGTCTGATCCTCGTCTATGTTCGTTCTCAAATTCTTTCTTATCAGGAAGCCACCGTCCGGAGAACGAAATGCTCTGTAGTAGAGTAAAACAGTGGAGTAACAGGGTACTAAGAAGTAATAGAGTACTTGTGGAGTAACATATCCCTACTGGAGTAATAGAGTACTTGTGGAGTAATATAGTACTTGTGAAGTAATAATGTATGAGTGGAGAGAGGGTAGGTGAAGCAAGAGAGGACGAATGTGATAGGCAGTGAGATAAGAGAGTAGAAAGTGTGTACAAGTGGGCGTGCGAAAAGAGTGATAACAGAGTGAAGTTTGGAATGGGAAACGGAGAGAGAGAGAGAGAGAGAGAGAGAGACGGAGAAAGATAGAAGAGTGAGGGTTGGTGGGGGCACGAAGACAGAAAGTGAGAGAGAAGTGCGAGGAGGTTGGAAAGGGGAACGACGAGTAGTGAGTGCTTGAAAGGAAGACGAAGAGAGGGAAAAAATGACGAGGGTTAAAATGTGAAACGAAGAAAGTGTAGGAGAAGTGAGAATTGGAATATGAGACAAAGAGAGCGAGAGAAGAGTGAGGACAGACAAAGAGAGCGAGAGAAGAGTGAGGACAGACAAAGATAGCGAGAGAAGAGTGAAGAAAAGACAAAGATAGCGAGAGAAGAGTGAAGACAGACAAAGATAGCGAGAGAAGAGTGAAGACAGACAAAGATAGCGAGAGAAGAGTGAAGACAGACAAAGAGAGCGAGAGAAGAGTGAAGACAGACAAAGATAGCGAGAGAAGAGTGAAGACAGACAAAGATAGCGAGAGAAGAGTGAAGACAGACAAAGAGAGCGAGAGAAGAGTGAAGACAGACAAAGAGAGTGAGAGCCGAACACTTAAATAGGCGATGTTAAGAGATAGGCAGAAAGTATGAGTAAAATGTCAAGGTCATGGAAAAGTGAATAAAAATCGAAGACAGAAAAATGAACTCAATATCGATCTTAAACACTTGCTACCGAATAGTTTCCTACTTGACCTCTCTTGTTGAATGACCTCCAGGTCTGGTTTCACATCGGCGGTTCTATATTTAGACTGATTTACAATGTTATGAGATATTACATTTTAATACAATGAACACCATTAGCTGGTTGAAAGTATTGTTCCTGGCAGTGAAATGACATAGGTCCTTAGTCAAAAAGACATTTTCTAACCCAAGTTTCAGCGAAATGTTGTTTTAAGCCGATAGTGATTCAGACGTCAGACGTCATACGTTTTACGCACATAGACAGGTCACTCCACTTATTGTGTACCCTTTGTTGTGAGGTAAGCAACTGTGAAGCGCTGACATGAGTTTAATTTGATTATATCTGAGCTTTTGACCATCACAAATAATAGAGATCGTGGTTTAGTCATAAGAGTACATTTTGTTAATTTTTAGTCCTGTAACCACCCGGAGTAAGAAGAAGAGGGAGACCTAGAGAAACTCTACGAAGAACCATTAATAGAGAAGACATGTCAATCAACCTAAACAACACGCAACAATTGAAAGACCTGGCAAAACCAAGACAGAAATGGAAAGCTATGGTTTCTGCCCTATGCGCCGCCTATGGCCCTGGAGGAACATAACATAACAACCACAGCTTTCAAATACTTGAAATCTTATGCACATAATCATTGAAACGCTATGCCTTTTATGCCAATAATTATTGAAAGACATGCCTTTATGCCAGCAGCCATTGAAGAGTGATACGTCTTATGACCGTAGTAATTGAAAAGTCATACGTCTTATGCCCGTAGTCATTGAAAAGGCATACGTCTTATGCCCGTAGTCATTGAAACGCCATACGTCTTATGCCCTTAGTAATTGAAAAGTTACACGTCGTATTCCTGTAGTCATTGAGAAGTCTTAGGTTTATGTCTGCAGGTAATTAAAAATGGTCCTTAATCAGGTCCTTAATCATATATAATATACTACTGCCGTGTCATGGTTTTTAGTTTACTCTTTTCTTAACTGCAGCTTTTGCTGAAAACTCTTAAATTATGGTAGGGCCAAACAAAAAAGTAAGATAAGACACTAATATGTCGCAAACAGAATGCTTCTACTAAACTAAGAAGAAAACCATGGACTTATATCGGACGTACCTAGAATGAATGAAAACAGACTGTCACTAGAAACATTAGAATGGATACAAGATTGCAAAACAAAAAGAGGATGAACAAGAAAGACTTCGCAGAAAAACCATCAAAGAGGGTATCACTTTGAGTGTCAACTTCACAGAACAACCATCAAAGAGGGTACGACTTTGAGTGTCAACTTCAAAGAACAACCATCAAAGAGGGTACGACTTTGTCAACTCACAGAACAACCATCAAAGAGGGTACGACTTTGAGTGTCAACTTCAAAGAACAACCATTTAAAATAGGGTACGACTTTGTCAACTCACAGAACAACCATCAAAGAGGGTACGACTTTGTCAACTCACAGAACAACCATCAAAGAGGGTACGACTTTGTCAACTCACAGAACAACCATCAAAGAGGGTACGACTTTGTCAACTCACAGAACAACCATCAAAGAGGGTACGACTTTGAGTGTCAACTTCACAGAACAACCATCAAAGAGGGTACGACTTTGAGTGTCAACTTCACAGAACAACCACCAAAGAGGGTACGACTTTGTCAACTCACAGAACAACCATCAAAGAGGGTACGACTTTGTCAACTCACAGAACAACCATCAAAGAGGGTACGACTTTGAGTGTCAACTTCAAAGAACAACCATCAAAGAGGGTACGACTTTGTCAACTCACAGAACAACCATCAAAGAGGGTACGACTTTGTCAACTCACAGAACAACCATCAAAGAGGGTACGACTTTGTCAACTCACAGAACAACCATCAAAGAGGGTACGACTTTGTCAACTCACAGAACAACCATCAAAGAGGGTACGACTTTGAGTGTCAACTTCACAGAACAACCATCAAAGAGGGTACGACTTTGAGTGTCAACTTCACAGAACAACCACCAAAGAGGGTACGACTTTGTCAACTCACAGAACAACCATCAAAGAGGGTACGACTTTGTCAACTCACAGAACAACCATCAAAGAGGGTACGACTTTGAGTGTCAACTTCAAAGAACAACCATCAAAGAGGGTACGACTTTGTCAACTCACAGAACAACCATCAAAGAGGGTACGACTTTGAGTGTCAACTTCAAAGAACAACCATCAAAGAGGGTATGACTTTGTCAACTCACAGAACAACCATCAAAGAGGGTACGACTTTGAGTGTCAACTCACAGAACAACCATCAAAGAGGGTACGACTTTGTCAACTTCACAGAACAACCATCAAAGAGGGTACGACTTTGAGTGTCAACAACATGCATAAATAACACACAGTAGCATCACATAGCTCGAAATCTGAGAGTTGTGGATTCTGCCCTATGCAGCGTATCCGTCGCTGAAGGAAATGTAGTTAGGTAAACACTGCGTTGACAGATATGTGACAGATATGTGATTGATATGTGACAGATATGTGACAGATATGTGACTGATATGTGACAGATATGTGACAGATATGTGACTGATATGTGACAGATATGTGACAGATATGTGACAGATATGTGACAGATATGTGACTGATATGTGACAGATATGTGACTGATATATGACAGATATGTGACTGATATGTGACTGATATGTGACAGATATGTGACAGATATGTGACAGATATGTGACAGATATGTGACAGATATGTGACAGATATGTGACAGATATGTGACTGATATGTGACAGATATGTGACTGATATATGACAGATATGTGACTGATATGTGACTGATATGTGACAGATATGTGACTGATATATGACAGATATGTGACTGATATATGACAGATATGTGACTGATATATGACAGATATGTGACTGATATATGACAGATATGTGACTGATATATGACAGATATGTGACTGATATATGACAGATATGTGACTGATATGTGACAGATATGTGACAGATATGTGACAGATATGTGACAGATATGTGACTGATATGTGACTGATATGTGACAGATATGTGACAGATATGTGACTGATATGTGACTGATATGTGACAGATATGTGACAGATATGTGACTGATATGTGACAGATATGTGACAGATATGTGACTGATATGTGACTGATATGTGACAGATATGTGACTGATATGTGACTGATATATGACAGATATGTGACTGATATATGACAGATATGTGACTGATATATGACAGATATGTGACTGATATATGACAGATATGTGACTGATATGTGACAGATATGTGACTGATGTATGACAGATATGTGACTGATATGTGACAGATATGTGACAGATATGTGACTGATATGTGACTGATATATGACAGATATGTGACTGATATATGACAGATATGTGACTGATATATGACAGATATGTGACTGATATGTGACAGATATGTGACTGATATATGACAGATATGTGACTGATATGTGACAGATATGTGACAGATATGTGACTGATATGTGACTGATATGTGACAGATATGTGACTGATATGTGACTGATATATGACAGATATGTGACTGATATATGACAGATATGAGACTGATATATGACAGATATGTGACTGATATATGACAGATATGTGACTGATATGTGACAGATATGTGACTGATATATGACAGATATGTGACTGATATATGACAGATATGTGACTGATATATGACAGATATGTGACTGATATATGACAGATATGTGACTGATATGTGACTGATATATGACAGATATGTGACAGATATGTGACTGATATGTGACAGATATGTGACAGATATGTGACTGATATGTGACAGATATGTAACAGATATGTGACTGATATGTGACATATATGTGACTGATATATGACAGATATGTGACTGATATATGACAGATATGTGACTGATATATGACAGATATGTGACTGATATGTGACAGATATGTGACTGATATGTGACAGATATGTGACAGATATGTGACAGATATGTGACTGATATATGACAGATATGTGTCTGATATATGACAGATATGTGTCTGATATATGACAGATATGTGACTGATATGTGACAGATATGTGACAGATATGTGACTGATATGTGACTGATATGTGACAGATATGTGACAGATATGTGACTGATATGTGACAGATATGTGACTGATATGTGACTGATATGTGACAGATATGTGACAGATATGTGACAGATATGTGACAGATATGTGACAGAAATGTGACTGATATGTGACAGATATGTGACAGATATGTGACAGATATGTGACAGATATGTGACAGATATGTGACTGATATGTGACAGATATGTGACAGATATGTGACTGATATGTGACTGATATGTGACAGATATGTGACAGATATGTGACTGATATGTAACAGATATGTGACTGATATGTGACTGATATGTGACTGATATATGACTGATATGTGACTGATATGTGACAGATATGTGACAGATATGTGACAGATATGTGACAGATATGTGACAGATATGTGACAGATATGTGACTGATATGGGACTGATATGAGTCATTATATCTCTCCTGACAGGATAAGCCATGGTAAAAATCTTGACCATGGTAAAAGATTAGATTGAAGTCAAGTAGTAACTGTAGTCGCTGTTATGTTGAGAGGTAGCGTGACCATCATATATTATAAGACTGGTTTGTTAATTCAGCCTTTTAAAATGACTAATTTTGACTTTTCCCGTGACTTTCATTTGCTGCCGACACAAAGTATAATTATAGTGGGCAATGCACATCACGGGGAAAAGTTAAATGAATCATTTTAGAAGTCTGTTTTCCAAATGGCTAACAGGTCTTATATAAGCGATGGTTGGGGTTGTGTAGAAGTAGGTATATGTCTTCCGTGTTTTTGCTACGTTTCTGTGTTTTATTTTTAACCAATGAAATACAGTAAAATCTGTCGTAAACAGGTCATCTATTGGTTGCTGATCCAGCGGTCCACGAGCTGATGCCCTTTGACCTTATGCCATTATAAGGTCATCTATTAAATGGAGATTTTTCAACAGAAGCCAGTGTTGAAGTGGAGCAAAGAATAGTTACAAAACTGTTACCTGTCATGCATGACATCAGAGGCGATTAATGAGAATTCTAGTGATGGATTTAGTTGTTCATTCTATGAAGATCAAAGAGATCCATAGGCCATACTGATTTTGTCAGGTCAAAATGAGCATGTGTCGCAGCTAAGCTGTAAACCATGATATAACGCATTCTAAAAAAATTGTACTTACTGCGCAAAACTAAAATCCAACAGTTATATTCAGAAAAAAGGTAACAAAGTTTTGCTAACACTAGATAACACACACAATGACACACACAAATCAACGTTTCGACCAAAAGGCCTTTATCAAGACAGACAATAAACTTAAAACATATAATAGAAAGCGAACAGTAATAATATCGACGGTCACATAGGTATGGGCAGTCTGGATTGTGCATGTTATAACGCATTCTGTTATCTGGACTACATACTGCACACTTTCAGGAGTTTGAAAAAGAACTCACAAGAAAAATCATTCAACGGAAATGTTTTCCGGTCCCGTGACGGTTTAATGGTCAATAGCACACCATATTTAACTGAGCTCCAATGCTCGAACGGAAACCAAAACAGTAATACTGTGAACTTCCATGCATATTGTAAGAAGCTATTAATCAGGGTTGAAGTCATCTTACAGCAGGTCAAAGTTACAAACATTTACCATTTTTTACTCATATCTAGTTTTAGGGCGCATATATCCTGCCATGATCTAAGGGCGCAGATATCGTATCCATTATTTACACACGATGTAACACATTCCGTTCTCTGGATCCCATCCTGCTGGCACAAAGGAAGATGCAGGCAGTGGATGCGATTGTCCAGAGAGATAAACAGGACACGTTTGTAGCAAAGCAAAATAAATTAAACTGGTTACTTGAAAAACTTACCTACCTATGAATAAAAATGTATAAAAAAGTAAATATAAAACATACAATAAAACTAAACAGAACAATTCTCAACGTGTCGGTCCAAATGGTACCTTTTTCAAGAGACTAATAACTTATAAACTAAACAATACTACACAAAATAGATGACTGAATTTGATCAAGCCAAGTTTCTATATAACGTAGAAACGTCACCCGGTAACAGTTGCGGAAACGCATCTAGTAAAAGAGAAAATGCGTGCTTTCATTATAAACAAACTGGAAAGTGGGAAATTAGAGATTAGAAATTAGAGATGTGGTTGTATAGAAGAATACTGAGAATACCATGGAATGCCAGAAAAACTAATGTAGAGGTGTTGAAAGAATAAAAAGAGAAACTGACCTAAATCAATAATTTAAGAAAAAGACAATCTTCTTTTTTTGGTCACTTCATGAGACAGTCAGGTTTGAAGAACATAGTCACAGCAGGCAAGACTGAAGGCAACAGAGACAGAGGGCGACAACGTGAGAAAATATTAGTTTGGCGACCTAGCAAGGCAGGAAAACAACAACAATCCTGATACACAATACTGTGAACAGAGAGCTGTGGAGAGCCATGATCGCCTACCCCAACCAGCATGGCACATGATGATGATTGGTGAGTAATGACGAGGTTGTGTGGGAGTCGGGTGCGATGGTTTAGGGAAAGGAAAGATACAAGAAGGATCAGCAAGGATACCCACACAAAATGCACAGGTATGTAAATGTATCCACACACAGGAAAGGGCTCACACCAGAATAAGCATACATATTGACACAGAATGGAGATACGTGCATTAACATAAACAAGCACTCATATATATACATATACATAAATATAAACATGCATACACATAAACACTTTCTCACATAAATAAAAGCAATAACATGAACATTCGCACACATAGAAACATATACATATATTAATATAAACGTTCGTTCACATAAAGATATTAACATGCAATGATATAACACATGCATATGTGCACATACAAATGTGTGTCCCAGAGTAATTGTATGGATACATAGAACCATGTAAAACAAAATGCATATACAAATAATTATACATGTGTGGGCACCCATCAAAGAGACATGTGCAATAACATCGAGGAATTCAGTCTAAATATGTAAATGATTGATCAATAACAATATGACATTCTAATATACCAATGATGGACTAGAGTACAAAACATTCACATGTTGACATACAAAAAGAAAAAATAGTCAAAGGAAACAAAAAGGAAATATATAGAAATCCGGCAAACACAAAGATAATTACTCATTAACGTATGCAAAGACAAATAATTACAAGAATCAGTACAATATGGGAGTAGAGGTTATAAAGAAGAGGTGGGTAACAAACAAATCGGTGACTGATGTTCATGGCGTGTAGTTGTAAGACTCCCATATTGCAAATGAGACGATATTCCAAAGGCCGGTCATCGGTATAACAACGAAACATACCAGTTTCCGAGACATCAGAGCTACCATGATGTGACGGGCTGTTGACAATCTGACACATTTATAACCTTGGTTGCAGAGAGATAGCCTTGGTTATAGAGGATCACGGTAGCCTAGTTGATAGTGAGCTTGCTTGCTGCCACTGGGTTTACAGCGTGTCAAGTTCGAAACGACATTCGGACAAAAAAAATTCCGGGTTGTGATTTTTCGCTGGAAACGACCACTTCTCCAATCGACTCAGCTGTAATTGAGTACCTGTCGCATGTGTTAGTGGAAGTAAAGACAACAAGTAAAGGAACTGGCCACCCTACTTAATAGTTGCTACGGCTTAGTACATGACGAGTTATCTTTATCCCCGATGGAAGGTTGCTGCCATGGGACCTACCTTCACCGTTAACCTCCAACTGCTGTTCCTGGCATGCATATACATATACTGATGGTCTTCATCGTCTGTGTAGACAATATTCAAGCGTATAGATATCAGTTATATTTACCATGGGCATTTATTTGAGGAGTGTACTGGGCAGTTTAACAGTAAAAAATACTGTTATGATACAAAGTCTGGGATTGGTCGCAATGTCTGTAACTGGATTATAAATATTAATTAGGTGACATATTCTTTATGGATCGCTCTTTATGTACCATCTAACTGCTCACAATTGTTAAATCGCAGCCAGGGACATGTTTAAACAATCTGAGATGTCTCTTGTCCATCGTGGTCTTGGGCGACCCTTACTCTTGCTTCCTGGAAACATACGTTCCATTAGTGAATTTTTCGATACTGGTATGTCTCTTTATATGGCAAAACAATCTCAGTTTTATTGCTACAACGTTCTTTAAATACACAAATAATCTTCAAGTGCTCTTTTCAAAAATATAAATACGCATACAGACAAATATTAAAATAGATAATATTCAATAAAACTACACCAGCAGTTGCTGATGTGGTCATTGATTATTTTATCGGTATCTGACTAAGAATAAAAGGGGTATGTAAGAAAGAAGGAAATTTAAAGTAACAATAAAAATTAACGTTGTTTTAAAATGAATGACATGGAATGGAGAAAGAAATTAAAAATAACAATAACAATTAACAGTGTAATGAATGTCATGGAGAAAGAAATTTAAAATAACAATACACATTAACAGTGTTTAAAAATGAATGACATGGAATAGAGAAAGAAATTTAAAAATAACAATACAAATTAACAGTGTTTAAAAATGAATGACATGGAATGGAGAAAGAAATTAAAAATAACAATAAAAAATAACAGTGTTTTAAAATAAATGACCTCTGTGATTACTATCGATTGAGTGTCAGTAAAGAAGAAGATAAACAACATACCTGTACTAGAGTTGTACGTTGTATCTCTGCAGCAACAACCACATTCGAGAAATAAATTCCACATAAGCCAGTACGATAAAGACAGGTTCAAAATGACCTGAAGTGGAAGACCAACGGCGTCTTATCAAAATGTCTAAGTTACACTCAACAACAATACAATATGGGTTGTACCGCAAATGGACAAGTCAAGTATTTGCATAAACCACAACCCAACTGTGCCGTATCAGTTTTAGCCAATGAGAACAAAGCAATCTAGCACTTCATTGCAACGTCACGACGTCACACAGAAAGCAGATGCAATTTTTGTAACAGCATTTAAAAAAAAAATGTTTCCTGGGCATTTAATGTTGCTGAGGATAACATAACATAACTTGATTGGTTTAGCAAACTCACTCTTGATTTGTGTATTCATTCGGTTGCTGTGTTTCATCTGCCGAGTTTAGCAAACACTCTTGATTTGTGTATTCATTCTGTTGCTGTGTTTCACCTGTCAAATGCACTTTTTTTCACTTCCATATTATTAAAGTACGCTTAAACGGAGATATAATTAACTACTAATTAACAGGAATAACTAAATAATTTCGTCTTCAGGTGACACATTTTTCCAGAACGTAGAGTTCTTGAATGAACTCCTGACTATTCTGGACGACTTGATTAGCCGCAGCCAGTTCAATGTTAACACAATCTGAGATATCTTTTATTTATCGTCCCTTTGATCGATTCTTACCCCTGTTACTAGTAATCATACCTTCCCGTACCATAATTTTGTTTCACATCTCCCATTATATGGGCAAAAAAACATCAGAGCTTTCTTCATCATCATCATCAGGTGCCATGCCGGGTGGCGTAGGCGGTCATGGCTCTCCACAGCTCTCTGTCCACAGTATTATGTATCAAAGTCGTTGTTGTTTCTTTACCGTGCCAGGTTGTCAAACTGTTTAATATTTTCTCACGTTGTCGCCCTCTGTCTCTGGTGCCTTCAATCTTGCCTGTTGTGATTATGTTCTCTAAACCTGCCTGTCTCATGAAGTGGCCAAAAAAAAGAAGATTGCCTTTTTCTTATATTGTTGATTAAGGTCCGTTTCGCATTTAACTCTTTTAACACCTCTACATTAGTTTTTCTGGCAGTCCATGGTATTCTCAGCATTCTTCTGTAGAACCACATCTCTGTTGCCTCCAATCTCCCACTTTCCAGTTTGTTTATTGTCCAAGACTCGCACCCATATGTTAGTATAGGGGTTATATAGCACTGCAGAACTCTCTCACCTCTAATGACAAGGTCATATTATACAGTATATTTTTCATTTTTTCTAAATGTTGTTTTTGCCTGTCCTATCAGCTTTCTTATACTGTCGATTAAGAGCTAGCCGTGGATAATCACAGTATCAGAATAAGCCTTTTTTATTTTATATTTTAGATTATTTCCGTGATTTTCATTGGTCGGCGTTGGAAGAAGACGCTTTGTATATAAATAGTGACCAAAGAAAAATCACGGTAATAATCAAAATCATCACATATGAAGGCTTGTTTTTATTGTGCCGGCAGGTCTTATAATCAAAATCATCACATATGAAGGCTTGTTTTTATTGTGCTGGCAGGTCTTATAATGAAAATCATCACATATGAGGGCTTGTTTTTATTGTGCTGGCAGGTCTTATTTGATATTTGGTCCCCGCCGAAGACGGATGTGTCGGGCCATTGGCGCAAATAAAACGGCGACACAACACATTTCAATTCTCTGGACTACATCCTGCTAGGAATCTAGTAGGACCATTGTCCTGCTACAAGGGAGATTCAGTGGGAGTTTGAGAATGAACGCTGAAGAAGAAGAAGAAGATATTTTGGCAATGGCTAACCCTTTTCAACGTTTAATGTTCTTATCATATATGGAATTTTCTGATAATGTTCCTATCACTTATTTAATGTTCCTATCACTTATAAACAAACTGGAAAGTGGGAGATTGGAGGCAACAGAGATGTGGTTCTACAGAAGAATGCTGAGAATACCATGGACTGCCAGAAAAACTAATGTAGAGGTGTTAAAAGAGTTAAATGCGAAACGGACCTTAATCAACAATATAAGAAAAAGGCAATCTTCTTTTTTTGGCCACTTCATGAGACAGGCAGGTTTAGAGAACATAATTACAACAGGCAAGATTGAAGGCACCAGAGACAGAGGGCGACAACGTGAGAAAATATTAGACAGTTTGACAACCTGGCACGGCAAAGAAACAACAACGACTTTGATACATAATACTGTGGACAGAGAGCTGTGGAGAGCCATGACCGCCTACGCCACCCGGCATGGCACCTGATGATGATGATGATCACTTATTTAATGTTCTTATCACTTACAGTAATTAACCATTTTACAATATAGAAAGATGGTTGGGGAGGGGACACTAAAACTACGTAATATCTGATTGGTTCATATGTCTTGATCTTGTTTTATCTCAGAGGTCGCCCGTGTGTTGCCGGGGCCCAAAAGGGGAGCAAAGAATAGCAACACTGTTTACCTTCCCAAGCACGTCGTAAAACTCGACTAAGGAGGTTATGCGATGGAGTTGGCTGTCCCTTCCCATATAGGGTCAGTGACACAAAGCCATGCTGAAGTCGGACGTGTCAGGCCGAAAGGCGCAGATATCGCAGCAATGCTGTAAACCATGACATAACGCATTCCGTTCTCCGGACTACATCCTGCTAATCTGCAGGGGTTTTAGAACGAACGCAGAAGAAGATCTCAGAGGTGGCGAAAGGAAAAAATTAAAAGTGAGCACTGACCGTCAGTACGCACCATCACTTGCGTAGTCCTATGGAATACGGATGTAATACTTGGAAATCTCGTGTGCAAACTTGATGCTTTACAATACAAAATAGTACACGAATTAAAAAACCACACAACCCATAGAGAATATGCATTAAAAACTGGCTTTTTTTTCTCAGCACAAGTTAAGTCTGGCGTATCATTGTATCCACTAAAGTATTTTTAGTACTGGGATTAGAAAGAAGGCCAATAATTAATGAAGGTCTATAAAGATCTTGAATTCAATCCCATTGGTCATTTGGTGTAAAGAATCTAGAGCTCTGGTGACCCAAAGAAAAAATTATGACTTGATTTTCTCTGAATAACCATATGGTATATATATGGGGATTCAGAGAATCCCCTGAATAAATATATGGTATATATAACCATATGGTATACTAATACCACCTACCAATCTATGTGAAAAGATAGTACAGAGATTATCAATTTAAAATACCTGGAAGTGTTTGTTGACAGATGTCTGCATTTCAACGAGCATGTAAATTACACTATGCTCAGGGCTTTAAAGGGATTCATAGCGATGAGGGTGTTGATAGCTTCTTTATGTGAACCGCGACTTCTTGCACTGCAAAATTGCACATGTTTGTGGCTAGTCCTGTCTGTGGTAGACTATGCCTTGGCTGTTAGCACAACACAGATTAATATACTTTGCAGTATAAAGAATGAAGTGACGCGTATGTGGGCCGTTCTTGGATGCCACAGAGAAATAGAAATAGTAATGACATCAGGGTGGCATAGAACCTGGAGAAGAGTGAGAAAGTATGGCTTTCAAGAATACAATTTCTATTGAAGTGGTAACCATCCTTTCCAGAAAATAGTACAATGGTATTACAGTGCCTATAGATTCAAAAGTCCAAGTATCTGATCAGCGAGATGAGATATTACTACATACACTGATGGACCAGGTGCGCAGTGCTTGAGAACTCCTCAGATTGGAATATTACTACATACACTGATGACCAGGTGCGCAGTGCTTGAGAACTCCTCAGATTGGGATATTACTACATACACTGATGGACCAGGTGCGCAGTGCTTGAGAACTCCTCAGATTGGGGATATTACTACATACACAGATAGGCCACGTGCGCAGTGCTTGAGAACTCCTCAGATTGGGATATTACTACATACACTGATGGGCCACGTGCACAGTGCTTGAGAATTCAGAGCTTAGTACAGAAGGAAGTGTATTGGGAAATAAAGTGGTGCTTTCTATACAACCACTGGTATGGTTTAAAAATCTTGATTCGGTCTCACACACATCCACAGAGCACAGATACAGGTCAGAGGTCAACGGTATACGGTAATTAAAGACCTCGCGCTCTTCGTCTCACGCTTATTGTTTCTCCGTTGAGGGTGATTTTAATGTTATTGGTAGTAAAATTTGCTAATTTAGTATTGGAAGTGTTGACCTAAAGTTCAGTTTGTTCTGAAAGATGACAAAGTTGATTCAGCATATCTTGTGCATTATCTTATCAGGTGTTGGACTGAATAACGCCAAGTCATTTGCAAAAAGAAGATCACTAAGAGTTCTATCACCTGTCCATTTTTATACCAAAATAACCTGTCCATTTTATACCAAAATAACCTGTCCATTTTATACCAAAATAACCTGTCCATTTTTATGCCAAAATAACCTGTCCATTTTTATACCAAAATAACCTGTCCATTTTTATACCAAAATAACCTGTCCATTTTATACCAAAATAACCTGCCTATTTTATACCAAAATAACCTGTCTATTTTATACCAAAATAACCTGTCCATTTTTATACCAAAATGAAGATCACTAAGAGTTCTATCACCTGTCTATTTTATACCAAAATAACCTGTCTATTTTATACCAAAATAAACTGTCTATTTTATACCAAAATAACCTGTCAATTTAAACCAAAATAACCTGTCCATTTTATACCAAAATAACCTGTCCATTTTATACCAAAATAACCTGTCCATTTTATACCAAAATAACCTGTCCATTTTATACCAAAATAACATGTCTATTTTATACCAAAATAACCTGTCCATTTTTATACCAAAATGAAGATCACTAAGAGTTCTATCACCTGTCCATTTTATACCAAAATAACCTGTCTATTTTATACCAAAATAACCTGTCCATATTTATACCAAAATGTAGATCACTAACAGTTTGTTTGTTAAATGGGGGATTAAGCCTCTTAGCTGAGGCACGACCTTTTCAACCTAAGACAGAAGTCTATTTTGGTTTTATCAGGCCGTATTAGCTTTTATCTAAATGTGACCTAATGGTCTGGGTGTTTGGAAAGCCGTGCGTGCTATTGCTATGTATTATCTATATTGCTAGGTGGAGTTGATGTTTATTTGTGGCCAAGATGCCTTTTATGACCTATGGTCTGGGCGAATTGAGAACCGTGCGCGCTGTTATTGCAAAAGAATGTTATGTTGCTAGTTGTATTAAACTGTTTATTTCCGGTGGTATTGCTTTTTTATTTAAGAGTGACACTAATGCCTGGGGGAGTTTGAAAAACCGTGCGTGCGATTATGCCAACAATTGTCCATATTGCCAGTCGTATCCTGTGGTGAGCGTTTCTCGGTTGTTATTTGTTGAAAGCTGTGGAGAGAGACCTGTAGAAAGACTGATGACAAACAATGACTTATTTTGTTTTTGACTTGCTTTGATTTTTAAATTAGGGCTTTAGTCCTGGTTATAAATTGTTTAATTAGTTTTAGCCTATCTGGTGGTACATCATGGCCCAGAACCTTTTCTAATTTATATGGTATTTTATTGTTTAGGTAGTAATCTTTTAGGTCTTGCCTATGATGGTTATATTTATGACAATGGAGTAGGAAATGATCTATTGTATTTTCCTCTTCACAGTCTTCACATATTGGTTCAAGTATATGATGTAATGATTTTCCCAGTCTAAGTCGTAGTAGTTTCCTATTGGCAGCGATTTTCAGCTCTTCCTTTATTTGAGTGGTCCTAGTGGGTCCTTTTAGCATTGCATGTGCATGTCTTCCTTTTGCACTGTTGTCCCATTTTTCTGTCCATTCCTTAAGTATTGTGTCCTTTATTATGCTTCTGGTTTCCGATCTGCCAAGTCCTACCTGGATTTCTTTTCCTTGTGTTCGTCCTTTCTGTGCTTCTTTGTCCGCTGCTTCATTTCCTGGTATTCCGACATGGGCTGGAATCCACATTACATTAACCCTCGAACCAACGTGAGCTAGGTTTGTTGTTATGCGTAGTATATCTTCTACTATATCTGGCCTTTGGCTGTCATGTTTATTTTGAATAGCCTGGACTGATGATAATGAGTCAGTCAGGATTGTTACATTTTTAGGTGGGTTATCATTTATTATTTCTAGTGCTTTTAGAATTGCAACCAGTTCAGCCGTGAATATTGATGTATGTTCTGATAATTTAAAGATCTTATTGATATTCCTGTCAGGTATTACTATTCCTGCACCAGTTGGGCCTTCCTCTCCTTTGGACCCATCTGTGAATACTTTTAGACTATTTATTGTTCTATCATTTATGTGGTTTATTGCTCTATTTTTAGCTGAATCTCTATTTTGGTCTTTTTTCCCTATATAAGATAAGGAAATGTCAGTTTCTGGTGATATTAATTCCCAAGGGGGTATTATTGCTTTATATTGGTTTTGATTACATATTAAATCTCTAAGCTCTGGTATTTGGTCAAGCTCTGCATTTGATCGCCAACCTGCTTGTGTTCGGTAGCTTTCAATTGAGAACTTGCCTGTGTTATCAAAGCTATTGAATGATTTATATGCAGGATGTGAGGTATCATTTCCTATTTTAGACCAGTAGCTAAGTCTCAGTTCTTTCCTTCTTAGGGATAATGGCATTATTCCTAGAGCTACTTGAACTGCTTCAGCAGATGTTCCCCTGGTCGCCCTAGCTATTGTTGAGAGAGCCTTATTTTGAATTATATCTATTTTAGAGATATTGGCTGGTGCTGTCGACTCATACACAATACTGGCATATTCTAGTTTACCTCGTATAAAGTCTTTATAGAATGTCGTCATTGTCTTAGTCGACGCTCCCCAACCGCTACCACTCATGTACCTAAGCATGTTTAGGGCTCCTCTGCTTCTGTCTACTATATAGTTTATATGTTTATGCCATCTGAGGCTTTGATCTAATACCATTCCCAAGAATTTGGTGGTTGGTGAGAATGTAATTGGTTCGTTATTTATGAAAATATCCTTAATTTTATTTTTGAGCCCCATTTCTGCTGAATAGCATTCCTACTGTTTTGCTAGCATTAATTTTGAAACCCCATTTTGCCATCCAGCTTGTTACTTCATTTATAGAGTTCTATCACCTGTCCATTTTATACCAAAATAACCTGTCTATTTTATACCAAAATAACCTGTCCATTTTATACCAAAATAACCTGTCCATTTTATACCAAAATAACCTGTCCATTTTATACCAAAATAACCTGTCTATTTTATACCAAAATAACCTGTCCATTTTATACCAAAATAACCTGTCCATTTTATACCAAAATAACCTGTCCATTTTATACCAAAATAACCTGTCCATTTTATACCAAAATGAAGATCACTAAGAGTTCTGTCACCTGTCCATTTTATACCAAAATAAACTGTCAATTTTATACCAAAATAACCTTTCCATTCTATACCAAAATAACCTGTCCATTTTATACCAAAATGAAGATCACTAAGAGTTCTATCACCTGTCCATTTTATACCAAAATAACCTGTCCATTTTATACTAAAATAACCTGTCCATTTTATACCAAAATAACCTGTCCATTTTATACCAAAATGAAGATCACTAAGAGTTCTATCACCTGTCCATTTTATACCAAAATAACCTGTCCATTTTATACCAAAATAACCTGTCCATTTTATACCAAAATAACCTGTCCATTTTATACCAAAATGAAGATCACTAAGAGTTCTGTCACCTGTCCATTTTATACCAAAATAAACTGTCAATTTTATACCAAAATAACCTTTCCATTTTATACCAAAATAACCTGTCCATTTTATACCAAAATGAAGATCACTAAGAGTTCTATCACCTGTCCATTTTATACCAAAATAACCTGTCCATTTTTATACCAAAACGAAGATTACTAAGAGTTCTATCACCTGTCCATTTTATACCAAAATAACCTGTCCATTTTTATACCAAAACGAAGATTACTACGAGTTCTATCACCTGTCCATTTTATACCAAAATAACCTGTCCATTTTATACCAAAATAACCTTTCCATTTTATACCAAAATAACCTGTCCATTTTATACCAAAATGAAGATCACTAAGAGTTCTATCACCTGTCCATTTTATACCAAAATAACCTGTCCATTTTATACCAAAATAACCTGTCCATTTTATACCAAAATGAAGATCACTAAGAGTTCTATCACCTGTCCATTTTATACCAAAATAACCTGTCCATTTTTATACCAAAACGAAGATTACTACGAGTTCTATCACCTGTCCATTTTATACCAAAATAACCTGTCCATTTTATACCAAAATAACCTTTCCATTTTATACCAAAATAACCTGTCCATTTTATACCAAAATGAAGATCACTAAGAGTTCTATCACCTGTCCATTTTATACCAAAATAACCTGTCCATTTTATACCAAAATAACCTGTCCATTTTATACCAAAATGAAGATCACTAAGAGTTCTATCACCTGTCCATTTTATACCAAAATAACCTGTCCATTTTTATACCAAAACGAAGATTACTACGAGTTCTATCATCTGTATATTTTATACCAAAATAACCTGTCCATTTTATACCAAAATAACCTGTCAATTGTATACGAAAATAACCTGTCCATTTTATACCAAAATAACCTGTCTATTTTATAGAAAAATAACCTGTTCATTTTATACCAAAATAACCTGTCTATTTTATACCAAAATAACCTGTCTATTTTATACCAAAATAACCTGTCTATTTTATACCAAAATAACATGTCCATTTTATACCAAAATGAAGATCACTTAGAGTTCTATCGCCTGTCCATTTTATAGATCTAGGCAAAGATGGAGAACATTGTTACAATAAGCAAGATAGAAGGCAAGAGATCTAGGCAAAGATGTAGAACATTGTTACAAAAAGCAAGACTAGTCTATAGCCAACCTAAAAAGTAATGGGGACATAATGCAACCTTGTTTTACTTCTGCTCTACGTAAAACTATTCAGTCCTACTCTCATTTATTTTAACACAACATATTGAGTTGCCATATAAAGCATTGATTACATTTAAAACTCCCAAAATAACCAACATTCATTCATTAGTTAGTTAGTTAGTCGTTGGATCATCGTCACTGCACTCCGGACAAGTCCATAGGTGCTCAGATCTCTCCTTAAGTGAAGCCGCATTACTCGTTGACTGTCCCAGTACGCAGTTGATTGACCACCATTCTTTCTTGCCCACGAAACCGCTCCTTTCTAGGGACAACACATTCAGCTTGTGCGGCCAACCTATCCGCTCTCTCATATCCCGGCACAAAAATGAAAGTCACTTTACGCATACAGGAATTCTTCACTGCATCCAGCCACTGTTCCCGAATGTATCCCGCCTGACCTTTCACAATCGTTCTCATCGAGTCACTGAGTATGCAGACATGCTTGCAGATAGTCTGCGAGCACATCCATTGCAAAGCTTTCGTTACTGTCAAAATCTCCATTATCATGTTGCTTGTCGTCTGAGCGAATGCATCACTTACCTCTCTGATGGTTCCCCCCCCCACCTTTGAGCCGTGAAGACCCACGCACTTCTGATGTGTCTCTCAACCGACCCATCTGTATATACAATCATATCACCTTCCCTGGAATTTTCACCGATTAGAGCGAGTACCTCCGACTCCACAGCTGTCGGACACCATACCCTGCATTCTCTATTGCGTGTTATTATTACTTTGTTATTATTCATTCATTACACCCTGACAAGCATTTTACAATATTCGCTTGAGAGTCTATTATTTGAGTAGCCCATTATTGTCTATTTCTCTTCTGAATTCTTCCTTGTGTATTGAATTAGATTCAACAAGCACGTCACAAATATGATTTAGAAGGCTAAAAGAGGGATCAGTGTTATCAAAGTCATGGTGATTTTCGACATGCAGCAATGGGTACTGTTTCTGATTCTACAAATTATGATGAAATCTGTTATAGAATATGGCTTCGGCTTACTAACACTGTCAGAGACACAAGTCGATAGATTAGAAAAAGTCCAAAATGAGGCAATGAGAGGGGTACTGGGATGTACTAAGGATACACCCATATCTGCAATGAGATTTCTGCTTGATCTCCGCAGTATTAGAGTGCGACATCAGGTAGCAATGATTAGTTCGTACCTTAAATTGACAGAATACAAACGACACCCATTACACCAACGTCTAGATGAGTAAAAGGGAAAACGAATCAACTGTGAAGGATCATGGATCGCAGAGGCTGAAGACACATTGCGAAGAGTATGTGAATTTGAAGAAATATAAAAGGGCAGTGAATAGGTGGAGGTAGGGTCCAGGTTACAGATATCAGGGTCCAGGTTACAGTGCATTAACTCGCCCAAGTACACTCGAAACAACAAGACATAATTATATACACATATGGTTCAGTTGACAGAAATACAAATACAAGCGGTTGGGGTTTTGTTGCCTACAGAAACGGCGAGAAGTTCGTTGAGAAATCTTTAGTACACTCCACTGTCACATCTTGCATTAGGATATATATAGAGTGAGTTAGAACAGCACTCAATTGGTTGATAACTGATACATAAACACACTCGGTAATACAGACTCTCGGGGCATTCTGCGCAAGATAGAAAAGTACGAGCTCGTACATGCTGAGAAAAGAATGGTGGGAATTATTGAATAACTCAATCGTCCAGAGCATTACATTGATATACTGCCCAGGCCATGCTGGAGTCGGGGGAAACGAGAGGGTCGACTTATTGGCAGACGGTGCGGCGATGGACAGCACAGTGTTGAGTGGAGACAGAGTAGATTTGATCATGACAGTAATAAATTCATTTCAGAATGTAGATGATGTCAATGAGGCTGAGAACATACACACACTGAGAACATACACACACTGAGAACATACACACACAGAGAACATACACACACTGAGAACATACACACACAGAGAACATACACACACAGAGAACATACACACACTTAGAACATACACACACAGAGAACATACACACACAGAGAACATACACACACAGAGAACATACACACACTGAGAACATACACACACAGAGAACATACACACACTGAGAACATACACACACTGTGAATGTTAGAAATGGGATCATCTAGAAGTTAGGGAAGGAAAACTATTTTTTTTGGAAGGTCCCAGGACTCATGCAATCAACACCTGACCGGGAATCTGAGTCTTCATACGTTGGGATGGCTGCTGGAAAGGAGGGCTGAAAACTTATGGGAATGCCCCACGTGCCGTGTGAAGCCAGTTTCTAATCAAGAATCATGAACCTCTACCGTATGTGCCACCTACGGCACGAAAGGAACAACAGAACTAAGTATATATATATACTGGAATTGGTTGACCTGTATTAATACTGTGTCGTTCACTTTGATTTTGTAAACTGTGGGATTTGCCTCTTTTTGAAACAACCATTGGATTATTTATGTTTTTATTTTGTTTCTCACCCTCTCATACTAATTCTGAAAGAGATTTTTGTTATTTGGTTCATGAGGCGGATTGCACGATGTTCTTCGCATTCGGCCGTCCCTAAAATTGTTTGGTAAGGCTATGGATCTCATTAGTTCATCGGGCTTGTATCCATTGTTATATACTTCAATCAACAATTGTATGATTATTTCTACACCAAAATCTGCTAAAGCTTATATGTCCTCTAATGTGTTATTGTTGGGATGCGGGGCTTTGCCATACTTCATGTTTCTTAAAGCATCCCTTACTTCATCGCGACATAGATTAAGTCTGCCGTATCAGTTTATCATGAAAGTGATGTTCGTCCGTCGTGATCGACGATGACCAAAAACTCAACCATAATAATAATAACAATAAATAATAAATTAATAATGTTAATAGTGCGTTTTTAAATGACTAGCAAGTCCAATGCGCGCACAAAATGTTCTTTTACAGAATTGACAACAATAGAAGGTATCTGTGTGAGGTTGAGATATTTTTACTTTTCTACGTGCCCGCTTCTGTCTTGCAGTATCTTGTCTGGACTCTTCCGCCGCTAGTGCTCCCGTTCTAATGCTGTAACGCCATGCTGTTCTATCCTGAGCGAGGCTCTCCCAAGCGCCTACGTCAATGTTAAGATGTTTCAAGGATGACTTGAGCGTGTCTTTAAAACGCTTTTTCTGTCCACCAGCTTTTCGAAATCCTGCCTTGAGTTCTCCATAATATATTTGTTTTGGCAAACGCGAGTTCTCTATACGCACAAGATGGCCTGCCCAGCGTACCTGCGCCTTCATAAGTATTGTGTGGATGCTTATTGAGGTTGATTTTTCCAAGACCTCGTACTTTGTCCCACCAATTGATGTTTAGTAATTTACGTAGGCAGGTAAGATAGAAATGATTTAACTTTCTTGCATGTCTAGCATACACTGTCCACGTTTCGCAGGCGTATAGTAAGGTTGATATAACAGCAGCATGATATACTTGTAGTTTGGTGGTCGTTCTTATACCTCTTCTGTCCCATACATTGTTGCGTAATCTGCCAAATACAGCACTAGCTTTTGCCCGTCTATTGTTAATTTCCACATCAATGTTGACATCGCGAGAGAGAGTGCTTCCAAGGTAAGTAAAATTGTCGACTACCTGCAGTTTTTCCTGATTGACGATGATGGAAGTAGCAGTATGTTGGCTATTTCATGATGCTTGGTGCATGACTTCTGTTTTTTTGGTGTTAATAGTGAGACCAAAGTTGTTGCAGGCCTGTGAGAAGCGGTCTATGGTGCTCTGAATGTTTACGACAGAGTCAGCATACAATGCACACTTTGTGGGTGATAAAACAAATTTTCCGTTAACGTGGACATGCGTAAAACAAGAATGAAAGCTACAATAGTGTATCAATAGCAAAGTTGGGCAGGCAAATCTAAGAAAACTTGGAACTAGATAGAGAGCTATTCTCCGTCGTGTATTTTATTCATGATAAAGACTTTGTGGTAGAAATGTTGATGAAGTCTGATATTTATAATGTTCAATACATTCTCTCGTTGTCTTATACGTTGTTTTGTCAACCGTAAAATTATTGCTCTGTGTTTTTCCAGAACTAAAATACACGTTTTTCATTTTTCACACCATTCTAGAGACATTCTAGAGACATTCTAGAGAAATTCTAGAGACATTCTAGAGAAATTCTAGAGACATTCTAGAGAAATTCTAGAGACATTCTAGAGACATTCTAGAGAAATTCTAGACATTCTAGAGACATTCTAGAGACATTCTAGAGACATTCTAGAGACATTCTAGAGAAATTCTAGAGACATTCTAGAGAAATTCTAGAGACATTCTAGAGACATTCTAGAGAAATTCTAGACATTCTAGAGACATTCTAGAGACATTCTAGAGACATTCTAGAGAAATTCTAGAGAAATTCTAGAGACATTCTAGAGACATTCTAGAGAAATTCTAGAGACATTCTAGAGACATTCTAGAGAAATTCTAGAGACATTCTAGAGATATTCTAGAGATATTATAGACATTCTAGAGAAATTCTAGAGACATTCTAGAGACATTCTAGAGAAATTCTAGAGAAATTCTAGAGAAATTCTAGAGAAATTCTAGAGACATTCTAGAGATATTCTAGAGATATTATAGACATTCTAGAGAAATTCTAGAGACATTCTAGAGACATTCTAGAGACATTCTAGAGAAATTCTAGAGAAATTCTAGAGACATTCTAGACATTCTAGAGACATTCTAGAGACATTCTAGACATTCTAGAGGCATTCTAGAGACATTCTAGAGACCAATCTGTCAGTGGTTGATTAGACCAGTAGTTCTCAAACACCCAAACATTCTTTGGCACTTGCCCCCCCCCTTTTTAGGACAAATATTCCGTCTTCCGTCCTTCCACCCCACCCCTACACCTCCACGCAATCACAGTGACTAATAAAGGTAATTGAGTTTCTGTGCGAGTTACCACGAGGTTTTCAGATTTAGATGTTATGGAATTTGTTACAGGATCTTTCAAATAGTTATATTACTTGGTCTTTGCACAATAATTTCCGTAGCTCCCTTACAAAGCTTCGTGACCATCAAGAAAGCATTCTAGCCTACGTTTAGGACCAATGGATTAGAATAATTTGCTGTCATTGCGTTCAGATGTTAGGAGCGATAACATTCTCTAGAATAGTCTTGCGTTCACATCCCTAGCAGCGTCACTCATCTTGGCCGGTGCCATATTGCGGATACTTTGTATTGCCAGCCAATTAAAAATACGCAAAAAGTCGGTTCAGCTAAGAAAAATTACGCTGTTTGCGATCAGAACGTATGATTATTCTGAGGAAAGTCTTGCAAGAGTTCAGGTCTTTCAGTTTCTTTCAGAAGCAAGTACAGAACATTAACCTTGAGGGCGACTCCCAACGAACCAAACAAACACAAACAACGCTAAAATAAACATTCAAACTTTGGTCGGCAAGGAAGATCTGATAGCACCCCCGCATAAAAAACAAAAACACCAACCAGAGTGTGAATGAGTCACAGAAACACTCAAAACAAACTGGAGGAATTCGAAACTAACAAAGACAGTCAACTAAATGTTTGTCAGGGGCGTATTGCTTAGTAGGATTGGTATGGTGTTATCTTTTGGTATGTAGAGACTAGCTACAGTTATCAGTGTCAGAAATCATACTGACCAGGGTAGTATTTCTCCTCGGCGTGGAGCATACCGAGGACAGACTAGTCTTTCTGGAGGAAGGATCCACTGATCCGCAGCACAAAAATAGACACCAAATTAATCATAATTGAAAACAAATACCTTCGAAACATATTTAGTATAAAGTGGAGACAGAGTTTAAAACACGCGATGCACCGAGGGAAGATACAAACCACGAATTTGTGGCAAGTTTTATCAGAAGAATTACATCGGCCATGTACTTAGAATGGATGGAAGCAGATATACTCAACAAAACCTTCACGTGGAAGGCAGCGGGAAAAATACAAGTAGGTTGCAAATAAAAACTTGACGCAGAACATTCAACTGTGACAGCTCAATATTGAGTATAGGCAATACCCAAGCACTACAATAACTTGCAACGAGGTGCTCAACATAGATAGAAATGTCAACTGCCCTATGGGCCATCTTTGAACCAAAAGGAACCAACCAACCAACCAACAAACCAACCAACTACAAATTAGTGAAAGATGCACATTATTATAAAGTCCGTTAAAGGCCCGTCTCGCATGGCTGAGAGAGAATGAAACTCTTGTATCTGCACCTCAGAATTGCAAGGGAGTTACCTGGATCTTCTCTGAACATATACATTGTCTTTTTCAGTATCTCTTCATTGTTGTGTAGTGTAGCCAAGACTTCTCCATCATTGCTCGATTTCTCTTGCCTTGTATTTTGCTTATTGTAACAATGTTCTACATCTTTGCTCGATTTCTCTTGCCTTGTATCTTGCTTATTGTAACAATGTTCTACATCTTTGCTCGATTTCTCTTGCCTTGTATTTTGCTTATTGTAACAATGTTCTACATCTTTGCTCGATTTCTCTTGCCTTGTATCTTGCTTATTGTAACAATGTTCTACATCTGTGCTCGATTTCTCTTGCCTTGTATCTTGCTTATTGTAACAATGTTCTACATCTTTGCTCGATTTCTCTTGCCTTGTATCTTGCTTATTGTAACAATGTTCTACATCTTTGCTCGATTTCTCTTGCCTTGTATTTTGCTTATTGTAACAATGTTCTACATCTTTGCTCGATTTCTCTTGCCTTGTATCTTGCTTATTGTAACAATGTTCTACATCTTTGCTCGATTTCTCTTGCCTTGTATCTTGCTTATTGTAACAATGTTCTACATCTTTGCTCGATTTCTCTTGCCTTGTATCTTGCTTATTGTAACAATGTTCTACATCTTTGCTCGATTTCTCTTGCCTTGTATCTTGCTTATTGTAACAATGTTCCCTATCACATAACGTAACTACAAATAGTCTCTCTCTCTGATATTAAATAATTCCCCTTTTTGTGTGTAACTATTTCAGCACCTCTTCGTTATATTTTCAAGCTGTCCATGACACTCGAAGTATTCTTCTGTAGAACCATATCTCCGTTGCTTCTAATTTTCTACTATTCTGTTAGTTTATTATTAATGGCTCTCATCTTTATGTTAGATTCAGTGCTATTAGATCTGAAAAACTACTCATCTTTATGTTAGATTCAGTGCTATTTTTAAGAATGTTGTTTTTACCTGTCGTATTCTCTTCTTATTTGTGTTGAACTTCCTCCGTCTGATGTCATCGTTCATCGTGCTTCTAAATATCTGATTTTGGTGGACATGTTTGAGTACTGATCATTCACTTTGACCTTGCACAGGATTAACCCATTTATTGCATACATGATACCGAAGCACTATCGTCAACTAATATCTTTCACACGACAGCTATCGAGGCAGACACACACTTGAAACCTATTGTCATGCTTTCAACTTGATCCATTAGATTTGATCATTCATTGTTGAGGACTTTGTTTCTTTTTAGTACCGTTATTCCTGTACACTGTTTACCATTCAGACTAGCACTTATGTTTTAACTTTACATTGTAAATATAACTATGGGTTGCCTGCAGTTGTTTGTCCCTTTCCGCATCAAAACTGTCAATAGCACATATTACTGGTAGTGATGTTTACACTGCAATTGATTACACTGCACTCAAACAAATATTATATATATATATATATATATATATATATAAAAGCATAGTTATGTTACATGTAAGTACCACTGCTAAGATAATGGAAGTAATGAAAATAAAGAAGAATAATGCAATCAAAATTGACGTAGCGGCATAAATTCTTGAGAAACCGAATTTTCAATTGATGAAAACAACAATATTTCAACGATATTTCAACAATATTTCAACAATATTTCAACAATATTTCAACGATATTTCAACAATATTTCAACAATATTTCAACGATATTTCAACAATATTTCAACAATATTTCAACAATATTTCAACAATATTTCAACAATATTTCAACAATATTTCAACAATATTTCAACAATATTTCAACAATATTTCAACGATATTTCAACGATATTTCAACGATATTTCAACAATATTTCAACAATATTTCAACAATATTTGAACAATATTTCAACAATATTTCAACAATATTTCAACGATATTTCAACAATATTTCAACAATATTTCAACGATATTTCAACAATATTTCAACAATATTTCAACGATATTTCAACAATATTTCAACAATATTTCAACAATATTTCAACGATATTTCAACGATATTTCAACGATATTTCAACAATATTTCAACGATATTTCAACAATATTTCAACAATATTTCAACAATATTTCAACGATATTTCAACAATATTTCAACAATATTTCAACAATATTTCAACGATATTTCAACGATATTTCAACAATATTTCAACAATATTTCAACAATATTTCAACGATATTTCAACAATATTTCAACAATATTTCAACGATATTTCAACAATATTTCAACAATATTTCAACGATATTTCAACAATATTTCAACGATATTTCAACAATATTTCAACAATATTTCAACAATATTTCAACGATATTTCAACGATATTTCAACAATATTTCAACAATATTTCAACGATATTTCAACAATATTTCAACAATATTTCAACAATATTTCAACGATATTTCAACAATATTTCAACGATATTTCAACAATATTTCAACGATATTTCAACGATATTTCAACGATATTTCAAGAGTGTTTCTTTATTATTCTAACGAAAGTATAATATCGAACCGTTAATTTGTATTGTCTTTATTGTTCTTTATGAACATTATTATCATAATTGTTCCATTACTTAGGTGTAGTTTGTATAACAGGTCCATATTTGTGATTTATTTTCGCATCTCTGATACTACGGCCCGTGACTCAAACATCGTGGAATATTAGAGACAATGTTCCGTTTTGAAGGATAGCAATGAAGAAGAAGAAGAAGAAGAGAGAGAGAGAGAGGAGAGAGAGAGGAGAGAGAGAGAATATTCGTTTGATTCGTAAAACGATTAAAAAAGAATCATGAGTGAAAATAAACCGTCTGTGTTGAAAGATAGCGAGGAAGAGAGTGAAAATACACGTAATGTGCTGAATCTTGCGAGGAAGAGGGAGAAAATCAATGTGTTGAATAATGGCGACGAAGCGGGAACAGGAGAAAAACAGCCGAGGCATTTAGAGAATGACGTGGTATTTATATTGGGGCTTCCGCAATGAATTTTGCTGACGGTCGAGAGCACGCAATGTTTAGGCCTTCTCTGTCTGGGTTATATCGGGGAGGCCGACATGTCTATTTATATACATTACGTCATCAGAAACAGGCGAGCTACAAGGCATGGCCATCAACAGTGTAAGACTTATCGTCAAGTAGGAATTATAGTCTTTTAGAATGAGTCTCCCATTCAGAGCTGCAGTTATAAATGCCGGAAAAACTTTCAATTAGCTGTTCAATTTGAAGTAGAAATCATTGGAAAAGACCAAAAACCTTAACTCTAAATACTAATTCTAACCATAACCCCAAGGTTAACACTGTAAAGGTTAGGCAATATCTCAAAACTAGAACAAAGATCACAGTGGAGACAAATTGGAACAATGATGAATTACTACGGCAATAACGTTTTGTTACTTCATACTTTCATACCGTATCAATAGATTAGCATTCTCCTTACCATTTCAAAAATATAATGTAAAATGTATCATTTTGATGGGGGTTTTTATCCTGATACAATTTTGATTTCTAGCTTTCTCCGCTTTCTTGGACATCCGCTTCGCCGAGAAGAGTGCCCCCAAAAAAACCCCGCCTCTAATGATAACTTGGGTTACCACTAGAGGCGGGGTGAAAAAAAAATGTCAAAAGGAAACCTTCCGTCAAAAGGAATCCTTTCGCATTTTATTTTTGGGTATGTGAGTCTAAATGGGATTTGTACTCTTAGTAGAAAGCGTTGCCCAAAACTCTCACCAAGAGAACAACAAGGGGCTTCCTGCAAGCTCTTGCGTACATGGTATGCATGCCAAGCAAGCAGAAAGGACATTGCCAGTCGACTCCTTTGACTGGAGGATCTGGCAAACATACATGTGAATCTGTATGCAATTGACACATATGTTGATAAGTTCGTCGCCAAGATAACTGGCTATTCGAACATTTGTTGTCTTCAAACGTCCCAGATGCATGGGGTTGCATTATTCTCAAGCGCTCGACAGTGTTGAATAAGTACTCTTCTTTCAATCCAATGTTGTTACAGCGACTTAAATAGTGGGGGTTGCAATCATTTGTGAAATTTAATCACGGCGATTGCAACCCCAGCTCGACACTCAATTCTCAACGTTATTATATAAAGTATCGGACGTCTAAGAAACATAGACATTTTGTTCCTTTTCGTGAAACAAGTAATATTCCATAGTTTACATTAATCCATTTTGTTTATATTTTTTTTCCTTCTGCATTTGCTCTATGATAACTAACAGGGGAGTTATGTGTGATTTCTGCCGGAGAGCGTGAAGTACGTTGTTCTACTAGTTTCAACGTTGAGCTGTATTATTTTGCTCATTCGCCTTTTTTTTGATTCGGATGAGCTTCCCTAGCGTGTGCATATCGGTCGCCAGATGATGGATGTGTATCGATTCTTCATTGTTACGGTTTATCACTCACTGTGTACTTTGACATTACACGCCAAAACAAGTCTCAGAGTAGCAGTCTCCAAGGAGGGGGTAATCATGGATTTATGTTTAAGTCAAATACCTCCATTTTAGCAGGAGATGTTCCGCTGTCAGGGAACTTGTCTCGTGTACTTAGAACACTGTCCCTGCTCCCTCGGGTACTAAACTTAGAAAATTGTCCCTGTTTTCCCTGACACTACACTTAGAACATTCTCCCTGTTCCCTCTGGTACTAAACTTAGAACATTGCCTCTGTTTCCTCGAGTACTAAACTTAGTAAAGTGTCCATGTTCCCTCGGGTACTAAACTTAGAATATTGTCCATGTTCCCTCGGGTACTAAACTTAGAAAAGTGTCCATGTTCCCTCGGGTACTAAACTTAAAAAAATTGTCCATGTTCCCTCAGGTACTAAACTTAGAAAAGTGTCCATGTTCCCTCGGGTACTAAACTTAGAAAATTGTCCCTTTTTCTCCTGGCACTACACTTAAAACATCGTCCCTGTTCCCTCTGGTACTAAACTTAGAAAATGGTCCCTTTTCCCCCTGGCACTACACTTAAAACATTGTCCCTGTTCCCTCGGGTACTAAACTTAGAAAATTGTCCCTTTTCCCCCTGGCACTACACTTAAAACATTGTCCCTGTCCCCTCGGGTACTAAACTTAGAAAATTGTCCATGTTCCCTCGGGTACTAAACTTATAAAAGTGTCCATGTTCCCCCGGGTACTAAACTTAGAAAATTGTCCCTTTTTGTTTGTTCGTTTGTTTGTTAAATGGGGGATTAAGCCTCTTAGCTGAGGCACGCTCCTTTCAACCTAAGACAGAAGTCTATTTTGGTTATATCATGCCGTATTAGCTTTTATCTAAATGTGACCTAATGGTCTGGGTGTTTGGAAAGCGTGCTATTGCTTTGTATTATCTATATTGCTAGGTGGAGTTGATGTTTATTTGTGGCCAAGATGCCTTTTATCTAAGTGTGGACCTATGGTCTGTGCGAATTGAGAACCGTGCGCGCTATTATTGCAAAAGAATGTTATGTTGCTAGTTGTATTAAACTGTTTATTTCCGGTGGTATTGCTTTTTTTATTTAAGAGTGACACGAATGTCTGGGGGAGTTTGAAAAACCGTGCGTGCGATTATGCCAACAATTGTCCATATTGCCAGTCGTATCCTGTGGTGAGCGTTCCTCGGTTGTTATTTGTTGAAAGCTGTGGAGAGAGACCTGTAGAAAGACTGATTACAAACAATGACTTATTTTGTTTTTGACTTGCTTAGATTTTTAAATTAGGGCTTTAGTCCTGGTTATAAATTGTTTAATTAGTTTTAGCCTATCTGGTGGTACATCATGGCCCAGAACCTTTTCTAATTTATATGGTATTTTATTGTTTAGGTAGTAATCTTTTAGTTCTTGCCTATGATGGTTGTATTTATGACAGTGGAGTAGGAAATGAGCTATTGTATTTTCCTCTTCACAGTCTTCACATATTGGTTCAAGTATATAATGTAATGATTTTCCCAGTCTAAGTCCCTTTGTTGTCCCTTTTTTCCTTTTCCCCTGGCACTACACTTAAAACATTGTCCCTGTCCCCTCGGGTACTAAACCTAGAAAATTGTCCATGTTCCCTCGGGTACTAAGCTTAGAACATTGCCTCTGTTCCCTCGGGTACTAAACCTTTTCTTAAGTGTGAGCAAGGTTCCTGTATAAGAAAAACCAGAGTATACGAGTGATCGGGTTCGTTCGCCCTCAGCCGAGATCTCATTCACCGACATCGTGAGCCACTACACATATCTAAGAGCACCGTGTCCAAGTCTGAGCCACTACACATATCTAGGAGCACCTTGCCCATGTCTGAGCCACTACACATATCTAGGAGCACCTTGTCCAAGTCTGAGCTCACTACACATATCTAGGAGCACCGTGTCCAAGTCTGAGCCACTACACATATCTAGGAGCACCTTGCCCATGTCTGAGCCACTACACATATCTAGGAGCACCTTGTCCAAGTCTGAGCTCACTACACATATCTAGGAGCACCTTGCCCAAGTCTGCGCCACTACACATATCTAGGAGCACCTTGTCGAAGTCTGAGCCACTACACATATCTAGGAGCACCTTGTCCAAGTCTGAGCCACTACACATATCTAGGAGCACCTTGTCGAAGTCTGAGCCACTACACATATCTAGGAGCACCTTGTCCAAGTCTGAGCCACTACACATATCTTGGAGAACTTAGGGTCATTTGTTGCTTCTTTTCCACAAGACATTCTTCTTGGAGCTTGTTCTCGAGCTGAACATTGCTTTAGTTACGCTTTCCATGTAACGTTAGGTTACCACGTGACGCCGAGAGCAACATGGCGACTTTCGCGAAGATCAGCGACCAACTGAAAGAGCTGACTGAAGGCTGGTCAAAATGGGACATCGCAATGTACGTCAGTGCTCCCATTGCTTTAGGAGTTGCTGGGGTGTGGTATTACAAGCGAAGTGCACCAGTGAAAGTCTACAACAATAGAGGAGATGTTGCTGATAATAAAGTTACTGAGCAGGCTAGTAAAACGTCAATGTCATCAGCCATGTCTCATCACAGACAGTCGCAGCCACAGGTTTGATACCTCTTTTGGAGCTCTCATCATTAGTGATACTAAAATATCTTGATATAATATTTATAACAATGTATGGGAATATTTGATATTTATTGTTGGCGCAATCCACGTATCTACGGTCACGGTGGAATTTGACCTAGTTTTTAGGTATTCTCCAAAGCTGTAGTTGCGCTGATCCACTGTTCGAGCGGAAATGTGCCACGGCTTGCGAGAGGTTATGATATCACAGTTCGTGCGGGAATCGTTTTGGAGATCCGAGGTTAGTTAGTTAGTTAAGGTTGTGTGTGGTTTTGAGGAAAATAAAGCAGATAAAAAATAATAAAAAGGAGTGGGAGGGGTGGTATAAAAAGGGGGGGGGAGAATACATGGCATATGAATGTTTAAAAAGGGTGGCATGGTGGTCTCCCCCCAGGGGGAGGGGGTGGCATAAAAAAGGGGAGGGGGGTTGAGGTGTGTCTCCCCTCTCATGACATTTAAATGTCAAATTAGGGGGGGGGGGTCTCCCACCTCATGGCATTTGAATGTCCAGTTTTTATTTCAAATTATAAAATTATTGAAAAAAAGTATTCGAAAGAAAGCACTCAAATCTGGTGCTTTATGGTGAAATAAGTTGGCAACACTGGGCGAGGCGTGATCAGAACCAGCAAAAGCCCGCACATTTCAACAAAGTGGATCGGTGCTCATAGTTTGTGTTATTCTTATGATTTTTTTTTGGACATTCAAGTGTCATGAGAGGGCAGACCCCCCTCAACACATTATTTTTTATCTCCATTATTTTCCTTAAAACCACACACAACCTTAACTAACTAACTAACCTTGGATCTCCAAAACGATTTCCGCACGAACCGTGATATCATAACCTCTCGCAAGCCGTGGCACATTTCCGCTCGAACAGTGGATCAGCGCAACTACAGCTTTGGGGAATACCTCAAAACTAGGTCAAATTCCACCGTGACCGTAGATACGTGGATTGCGCCATAAAAATTCTTGAGTCTAACGGGAATTGAACCAGTCCGTTCAACGGCACCAAATTTCCTAGCAACTCTCGTAACACGAGATTTTCAGTACTTGACCATTTTCGTGTGTAATTTTCACTTTTTGGAAGGAAAATTGAATGACTTTTTGGGAAAAAATCGCTAAGGAAGGGACTTTTTAAAAACGTGTTCTTGGTACTTCAAGTTATACATGTATTCGGATTTGCTAAAAGGGGAGATTTGAACTCACAAGTCCTCTTCCCTTTATCTACGGTCCTGCTCTGATATCTCATCGATTTGCACTGATTGCCAAACACAGTATAAACACAGAGAACAATGAAAGTTACGAGAGTAGTTATATGAATCATTAAGCAGGCTTGGTTTCTCATTAGCCACTAGATCGTGTATTTCGTAGACAGTCATGAGTAAGTGCTAGGTACCAGCCGCACCGATGACAATTGTCATGACTTAGTTATAAGGGCTAGGTACCAGCCGCACCGATGACAAGTGTCATGACTTAGTTATAAGAGCTAGGTACCAGCCGCACCGATGACAAGTGTCATGACTTAGTTATAAGGGCTAAGTACCAGCCGCACCGATGACACGTGACATGACTCAGTTATAAGGACTAGGTACCAGCAGCACCGATGCCACGTGTCATGACTCAGTTGTAAGGGCTAGGTACCAGCCGCACCGATGTCTCCTGTCATGACTCAGGTATAAGGACTAGGTACCAGCTGCACCGATGCCTCCTGTCATGACTCAGTTATAAGGACTAGGTACCAGCTGCACCGATGTCTCCTGTCATGACTCAGTTATAAGGACTAGGTACCAGCTGCACCGATGCCTCCTGTCATGACTCAGTTATAAGGACTAGGTACCAGCTGTACCGATGCCTCCTGTCATGACTCAGTTATAAAGACTAGGTACCAGCTGCACCGATGCCTCCTGTCATGACTCAGTTATAAGGACTAGGTACCAGCTGCACCGATGCCACGTGTCATGACTCAGTTATAAGGACTAGGTACCAGCTGCACCGATGTCTCCTGTCATGACTCAGTTATAAAGACTAGGTACCAGCTGTACCGATGTCTCCTGTCATGACTCAGTTATAAGGACTAGGTACCAGCTGTACCGATGCCTCCTGTCATGACTCAGTTATACGGGCTAGGTACCAGCCGACCCATGCCACGTGTCATGACTCAGTTATAAGGACTAGGTACCAGCTGCACCGATGCCTCCTGTCATGACTCAGTTATAAAGACTAGGTACCAGCTGTACCGATGTCTCCTGTCATGACTCAGTTATAAAGACTAGGTACCAGCTGCACCGATGCCTCCTGCCATGACTCAGTTATAAGGACTAGGTACCAGCCGCACCGATGCCACGTGTCATGACTCAGTTATAAGGACTAGGTACCAGCTGCACCGATGTCTCCTGTCATGACTCAGTTATAAGGACTAGGTACCAGCCGCACCGATGCCACGTGTCATGACTCAGTTATAAGGACTAGGTACCAGCTGCACCGATGTCTCCTGTCATGACTCAGTTATAAAGACTAGGTACCAGCTGTACCGATGTCTCCTGTCATGACTCAGTTATAAGGACTAGGTACCAGCCGCACCGATGTCTCCTGTCATGACTCAGTTATAAGGACTAGGTACCAGCTGCACCGATGTCTCCTGTCATGACTCAGTTATAAGGACTAGGTACCAGCCGCACCGATGCCACGTGTCATGACTCAGTTATAAGGACTAGGTACCAGCTGCACCGATGTCTCCTGTCATGACTCAGTTATAAAGACTAGGTACCAGCTGTACCGATGTCTCCTGTCATGACTCAGTTATAAAGACTAGGTACCAGCCGCACCGATGCCACGTGTCATGACTCAGTTATAAGGACTAGGTACCAGCTGCACCGATGTCTCCTGTCATGACTCAGTTATAAGGACTAGGTACCAGCTGCACCGATGTCTCCTGTCATGACTCAGTTATAAGGGCTAGGTACCAGCTGCACCGATGTCTCCTGTCATGACTCAGTTATAAGGACTAGGTACCAGCTGCACCGATGCCTCCTGTCATGACTCAGTTATAAGGACTAGGTACCAGCTGCACCGATGTCTCCTGTCATGACTCAGTTATAAGGGCTAGGTACCAGCTGCACCGATGTCTCCTGTCATGACTCAGTTATAAGGACTACGTACCAGTCGCACCGATGCCACGTGTCATGACTCAGTTATGAGCACTACTTGATCTAAAACGCTAAGACTAGGGAATAGTATGGCTACCTATACAGGTAGATAGAAGTTTGTCAGCTCTAGGTAGGTGCTCACTAGCTGAGTTAAGATGCCTGATGCCAGCAGCCAAACATGTTAAGACGTGTTTTTAATTACCCGGCATGGTGGTACACGTAATAGTTTCAGATCACGTTTGGGTCATGCATAACATGCACCCATACATACAGACACACATACAGGAACACACCTACACATATAGGTACCCACCCACACATACTGGAACACACCCATACATACAGGTACACACCCACACATATAGACACACACCCACACATACAGGCACACACCCACACATACAGGCACACACCCACACATACAGGCACACACCCACACATACAGGCACACACCCACACATACAGGCACACACCCACACATATAGACACACACCCACACATACTGGAACACACCCACACATACAGGCACACACCCACACATACAGGCACACACCCACACATATAGATACGCACACTATTCTGTAGCCTACGCTCTCAAACTTGTGTAGATTAGCAGAGGATGTACTCCAGTGAGCGGAATGTCTCAAACTTGTGTGTTTTAGCAGAGGATGTACTCCAAAGAACGGAATATCTCAAAATTGCCTAGATTAGCAGAGGATGTACTCCAAAGAACGGAATGTCTCAAACTTGTTTAGTTTAGCAGAGGATGTACTCCAAAGAACGGAATGTGTTGTGTCATGTTCTACAGTTTGACTGAGATATCTACTTATTCCAACACACCCGACAACAGCTTGGGTTCTGGGCACTGTGATCCTCTATAGCAGTGTGTCTTGACGTTATTCTATTCTGGTCGTAGCCACCAACCCAGCATTATTTGGCTGCAGTGATTTTCTAGTGAATGATTCCAATGCACAATTGCCTGCGGTAAGATTCGAATCTGGTACCTTCGCGGTCACAGACGCCCACAGTACCACTCCGTTGCACAGCCGGACTATATATACTCATCATCATCATCATGTGAAATTCTTTCCAGAACGTGGTTTTCCTTATCTATTCTCTGAACAATGCGCGATTTTGGGATGAATTGACCTGCGCAGCTAGAGACATGTTTAAATAATCTCATTTATCACTACACCATCGTCGTCTTGGACGCCCACTTCTCCTGTTGCCGATAACTCTGTCTTCAGCTATTAATCATTCCATGCTGTTATGTCGCTTTATATGACAAATAAAACACAGCTTTCTTGTTAAGGAGCCAGTCCACTGTCATGTTTATTGATTTTAACACTTCTTGATTTGTCTTTTTAGCTGTTGATTCTTACTTGCTCCATCTGGAGATTTCCATGTAAATAATCTTCTAGGGTTGTGTATGAAGAATGTGTTTGTGATGGCAAATTTTTTTTTAAAAAGAATGTTATTAAGCGATCCCCCGAAAAATATTGGCAATCGAAGGTACCAAATATCCATACCATGTTCATTACTGAAACTAAAGGTCATGGTCGTGTAACAACATTTAGAATTATGGGATTAATAATACATTGGAATGTGTATATGTAGCGAACAAATACCGCCATATCTGATTCTACAACTAAGCTGTAAGCCCTTTAGCGTAGGCAAAAATTGTGGAGGGGAGAAGGGAGCACATATTTACGCACTCTGACCTGGACATAACTGTTTCTAGTAGTGAGTCATCATGCGTGTGAATGTGTGAGCTGGCGACTGCACGAGACAGACCATGTGAGAATAAACACGTTGAGTGAGGGAGTTAAAGAAAAAAAAAATTAAGTGGGGAAAAATGTCATTGATCCTGAGACTTTTAGTGTCGTTTGGTATTAACACATGGTGTCTATAAAGTCACTGTGCCCTGAATTATATATATATATATATATGTGTGTGTGTGTGTGTGTGTGCGTGCGTGCGTGCGTGCATGTATATATATATATATATATATATATATATATATATATATATATATATATATTCTTAGCTCTGTAATTTTGGTGTTTTCTATAGGTTCCTCGAAAACAGCACTCAGACGGATCATATTTGGCACCTTTGTAGTTTAGTCATTTACCAGCCGGTGGCTCTCGCCGGAAATCGTAAAAGGCCTCTTGTGCTTTATCAAATGATATGATTGGTTAGCGTTTTACCTCTGACCGATGTACAAAGGTCAAACACCTGTAAATAAATCAATAGGTCTAGAAAATATATATTTTATTTCGACCGAAGTTTAGTATATTTTAACAGGCTCAATATTCCTTCTCCTTGCCTTTTGCTGATACCGTGTTTATTTCTGTCTATGAGCGAATCGCATAATACTTTTTATATCGACATTTCTGTTGTATTCTTAAATTTTAATCTATCGAGCGTTGATTTCTCAGATAAACATTGAGATCACTACGTTTTGAAAAGAATACGCCGCATGACACAAATTAGAGCACAACTTTCATAAAGCTATAATTTTAAACTGTCTATCATGTGTCCGGAATAGCTCCGTTTGTACTAGCGTACGAACGTGAAGTATATTAGGGGAGGGAATGTGGCCGTGGGTTTTCGACCCTGCGGTGTTACTTAAAAAAAAAGATGTTTTGGTTAATATGTAGAACCTTAAACATATCAAGTCATTGCTAAATTATAAGTACGAGGTAAAATATTCGTATCTATTCTATTTTTCTCTGTTGTTTTATTCTTGCAAGGGCAATGCAAGGCAATACATCTAGTGAAATATAACGTGCTCAATATGACATAATTGAAGTAAATTGTCTATTTTTCATGGTACTCAGCAGATTGTTGTTAGTTGCAGAGTTAACTTTTCTTCGTTGACCAAGAAATAACTTTTTTATGATTTGAACTACTTAACCAAACACGATTAATATAGGCAGTAGTGTATTTTTCTGAAAACATCAGCAATAATAGAAGAGCCGTTGGCGAATTGGAAAGTAGCCTTCTAAAATGACTTCAATTTTTCTCGTTATTCTATTTGGTCATCATAATTATACTTGGTGGTTAACATGAATACCACAGGAAAAACGAAATGAGTCTTTTTAGAAGGCTGTTTTCCAACTAGATAACAGTTATTCTATTACTGACGGACATGGTTTTTTTAAAGAATTAGTGTAGGTCAAAGACCCCCACCCACATATTGGGGATTGACATATTGAGATTGTCATAAATTACTTCACAAATTTTTCTGTTAGTACTTTAACTTTTTTCCTAATTTTTGGCTCTTTATGGATATTTTGTCTAGAATATTTTGTCTAGAATATTTTGTCTGGGAATATTGTGTATGGTATATTTTGTCTGGGAATATTTTGTCTGGAATATTTTGTCTGGGAATATTTTTTCTGGAATATATTGTCTGGGAATATTTTGTATGGTATATTTTGTCTGGGAATATTTTGTCTGGAATATATTGTCTGGTATATTTTGTCTGGGAATAATTTTGTATGGTATATTTTGTCTGGGAATATTTTGTCTGGGAATATTTTGTATGGTATATTTTGTCTGGGAATATATTGTCTGGTATATTTTGTCTGGGAATATATTGTCTGTGAATATTTTGTCTGGAATATATTGTCTGGTATATTTTGTATGGGAATATTTTGTCTAGAATATTTGTCTGGTATATTTTGCCTGGGAATATTTTGTCTGGAATATAATGTGTGGTATATTTTGTCTGGGAATATTTTGTATGGTATATTTTATCTGGGAATATTTTGTCTGGACATTTTGTCCGGTATATTTTGTCTGGGAATATTTTGTATGGTATATTTTGTCTGGGATATTATGTTATTGGACCTGTTGGGACTGTTGTTATGAGAAAGCCCATGTAGAAATTCAGCAACTAATAAATGGACAAAGCTGGTATGAGTTCCTTGTCAATACAGTCGTATGGACTCATTGAGAGTTATCCTTCTTTATTTTTATGCTAAACCACATCGTTCCTGGGTATGACGTCAATGGAAAATACATGTGTAATCTTCAGATTATATTGTAGAATATATTGTAGATTATATTGTAGATTATATTGTAGATTAACAAGATGCAGGCCTGAGAACAGAATGCGTTCTGTGTTGGTTACAGCTTTGCTGTGATATCTGTGCCTTACGGCCTTATACATCCGACTTCAGCATGGAATCATAGTTCAGTATTCCCTACACGCCTTAATGGCGTAGAGAAAATAGTAAATGAACTTGTAAAAAAGGAATTGTGATTACGAAATAGTTCAAAGTGAGTCACGAACAGAGAGGGAGAGAGAGAGAGAGAGAGAGAGGGGGGGGGAGGGAGAGAAGGGACGCGAGGTCGTTAGATAGGGAAGAAAAAGAGGGAGATAGAGTGGGAGAGAGGGTGGGAGAAAGATGGAGGGGTGACGGGGAGTAAAGAGAGGAGATAGTGAGAGAAAGTTAGAGTATGAGAGAGTGGCAGAGAGAGTGAGAGGAAAGGAGAGAATAAGAGAGAGGGAGGAAGAGGCAGAGAATGACAAGTAAATATAACGAACGTGAGATAAATATAAATAAAAGAAATATGGAAAAAGAGAGACAAAATGTTGACATATCTTCACTCAAGATAGCCTTATCATTGAAGATGTTTCAGACCTAGCGTGAGCAGTGAGGTGTTCAACATGGCAGATTGTGGCAGTGCGTGGTAAACCGTCAGGCAACCTACAGGTGGAATTCATACACACGTGCTATGATAACATTCCGATGTCTATAAATAGGTACACATCATTGGAGGACGTATCCTGTTTACAGGTGTTCTGGAGATAATACCTGAGTGCCATGTCAGTATTTTGTGGTAAAGATATCTTCTTGTTTCTGTAGTTTGTTCATCCTTTTATATGTATCTTTTACATGTATCTTTTACATGTATCTTTTAAGTGTTTAAACTTTCCATGATGTTCTCCCTATTCTTCTATATACCCACAAACATACAATAATAAATCGCCCGTGTATTGGTACATGACCTTTTTCAATAAAGACCTCTCAACAGAATTAATTGATCATTCTTTCGTAACGTTTTTGATTATTTACGTAAATTCGGTTGGTCACTTTTTATATATGCTTGGAGTAGGCTTGGTTATTTTTAGTATGTGATTCCAAGTATATAAATAGTGACCAATGGAAAAAAATGTACGAATGAAGGATTAATGAATTCTGGGAACAGGTCTTCTAAACTGCTGACCGTCTCGATTGGCGGGTCCCGATAGGGGAGCAAAGAATAGCGACACTGCTACCTGCCGTGCATGTTGTAAGAAAAGGAGACTAATGAGGCTTTTAGTTGGAATTGATTGCCCTATCCCATATAGGAGAAAACATAATGTAGCAAACGGGATTTGAGCCAGGTTTGCTTAAATGGCACCTACTCGCCTCGCAAGCTGTCATCTGAGCAGAGCTGGTTAAAATTATGTTTGCGCAGTTATGATTTTTCTTTATTAATGAATTCTCGCATCTTCTGTAGTATATTATTCGTGATGGCTTTAGCGTCATTGTCAAGGCTAACTGTGATTTGGAAAAGCAACATCAGTGTTGGAGTGAAAATCAAACTGTATAAGTCGCTGGTGCTTTCTGTTGTGCTGTATGGTTGTGAGAGTTGGACACTAACTGCGGACATGGAGAGAAGATTACATGCTTTCGAGTACAAATCCCACAGAAAAATTCTATGAATTTCCTATAGGGAACATAAGACCAATGTGTACGTAAGAAATAAAGTAGAGATGTGTGCAGGTTTTCAGGAGCCATTGCTTTCAATAGTGAAACGACGAAAACTAGCATGGTTCGGACATTTATGCAGGCACGATTCCTTGTCAAAAACAATACTACAGGGAACTGTCGAGGGTGGAAGAAGCAGAGGATGACAAATAAAGACATGGACAGACAACTTCAAGGAATGGACAGGGCAAGCTATTTCTACACTCATCCGCATCGCTGAGGATAGAATTCGCTGGAGGACTGTGTGTGCTGAGGCATGCAATGTGGTACCCCTACCCCAAATCACCTTCTGATTGTTTGATTAATGATCCCATTTAGGGTCAAAGTAACACATATGCCATGCTGAGGTCGGATACATGAAGCCGAAAGGCGCAGATATAGAAGCTAAACTGTAAGTTCTGACATAACGCACTCCGTTCTCCGGACTACATTATGCTAATATGCAGGAGTTTGACAACGAACTCAGAAGGAAAATAATGATACATGCTCATATCTTGTCGTATGTGCCCGATGTCCTCACTGTCAAGTTATAAGCCTCCGGTTCTGTGTTGTATGTGCCGATGTCCTCACTATAAAGTTGTAAGTCTCCGGTTCTGTGTCGTATGTGCCCGATGTCTTCACTGTCAAGTTGTAAGCCTCCGGTTCTGTGAAAGATTTCCAGTCTCGTCCAGTGTCAAATTCAGCAAATCAATATTGTCTTGGTCTGCCACTTGTTCCATTACCTGGAATCTTTCCCTGGATGATGATTCTTATTGTGCCTTTTTATAGGAGGCGAGAGCATCAGACGGCATCAATCATAATACATTAAAGGGGCGGCATTTCGATGAAAAACCTTTTAAGGTAATCATCATCATCAAGTGACGTCTCCGCAGCGAAAGTTGCCTGCAACAGACCTCCAACATCCCCTGTCTCTTGTTTTGGTGGTACACTCTGCTAGACTGTAACCTGTCCATCTTGTGATGTTACTTTCCCACTTGTATCTCTGCCTACCTCTTGCTCGCTTCCCTTTGACTTTACCCTCAAGTAAGGTCTTCAATAAAGTGTCATGTCTTTTAATGTGTCCAAAATATTTTATTTGCCTGATCTTTATTTTCTCTTAGTAGTTCTTTCTTCATATTAAGTGTCTTTAGAACCTCTTTATTTGTTTTCTTCTCTTTCCATGACGATCTTCCTATTCTTCTATATACACACATCTCAAAGGCATCAATTCTGTCTTTTAATTGTTTATTTAATGTCCATGTTTCTGAGCCATACATTAATATAGAATAGATGTAGCATTTTGTAACTCTCAATTTGAACTTGTTTGTAATTTGTTTAGATGTTACTATTTTCCGAATGTCATTGAAGGTACTTTTAGCCATTACTATTCTTCTGTTATCTTCTTCCTCTCTAACATTTTCTCTAATATTTCATCTGTCATCCATGTTTGTTTGTTCTTGGTTTTTCTTATTGGTAAATTTTCATTTGATGTTTGAATACTTTTCCTTAGACTATCCCATTTATTGTCTATTTTCTCTTCTGGATTTTCCCTTCTGTATTGGTTCATGCATTCTATCATTAGATGTTTATATCTATTCCTTACATGTACAATGTATTTTTGTTGTATGTCTGGTTGTTTTAGCGTTGATGCGTCTATCTGTGGTTCTTGGACTCTTCTATGTTCTATCCTTTAAGTTTGACATGTATTTTGCACAGCACTGGATTATGGTCTGAGCTGATATTTGCTCCTGGATATGTTTTAGTGTTCTTGAAACTATTTCTAAATCTATTGTTGACCATAATATAATCTATTTGGTTCCTCTCTCTATGTATATAATCTTCTATTTTCATGTTCAAAGAATATGTTACATACAGTCCTCACAGAGCTTGTATAAGTCTCCCTCCTCTGTTCAAAAGTTCAGGGAACAGTAAAATTTGTTCTTAAATAAAAAAAGAAAAATATAAATGGCAACTAAATCAAGACCCAAAATTAATATTGAGAACTTCATTTTGGAAGTCACACATTTTGATTATTTAGGAACTAATATCAACGACTGCGCAGTTAAGATTAAGAGAAGAACAGCAATCATCATCATCAAGTGCCATGCCGAATGGCGTTGGCGATCCTATCTCTCCATGTAAATCGATCTCCCATATTTGTCAGCATTTCTGTTGGTGTCGTAAAAGCGAAGCCATTTAGTCAAACTGTTCAATATCGTTTCTCTAGGTCTTCCCCTTGATCTTTTCCCCTCTATCTTTCCTGTTGTCACTATATTCTCAATGCCTCCTCTTCTCATTATGTGCCCAACAAATGTTGACTGTCTTTTTCTTATATTATCAATAATGCATCTTTTCACATCCAACTTTTAAGACATTCTTTATTAGTAATCTTTGATATGAATCCGGTTGTCATAATGCGACGACGTGGTTTCAATGTTTGCATTTGTGTTTTCTGGATTACGTGGTTTCCATGTTTACATTTGTGTTTTCTGGATTACGTGTTTTCAATGTTTACATTTGTGTTTTCTGGATTACGTGGTTTCCATGTTTGCATTTGTGTTTTCTGGATTATGTGGTTTCAATGGTGTGGTTAGCATATTACTGGTGAGTCTTCTTCTTCTGCGTTCGTTCTCAAAATCCTGCAGATTAGCAGGATGTAGTCCGAAGAACGGAATGCGTTGTGTCATGGTTTACAGCATTGCTGCGATATCTGCGCCTTTCGGCCTGACGCATCCGACTTCAGCATGACTTTGGGTCACTGGCCCTATATGGGATGGGACAGCCACTCCATCCCATAACCTCCTTAGTCGCCTTTTACGACATGCGTGGGAGGTAAACAGTGTTGCTATTCTTTGCTTCCCTTTCGGGCCCCGGCAACACACTAACGTCTGGTGATAGTGTGATGCCAAAATTTGTTCCAGCCTGTATGATCTGGGGTTTTTTTGTGTGGTTCGTAGTCGATTATAGGTGGAATGTAAATCATTCGTTTGTTCCGATTCGCGTTTGATACAAACAAAAAAATGGCCCCTCGATTACTCCAGTTAACGGCTAATTTCACAACGTAGAATTTCATCACAAAGAGACATCTAAAAGACAGAAACATGGAATGTCCATCCCTAGACAAAAACATGGAATGTCCATCCCTAGACAAAAACATGGAATGTCCATCCCTAGACAAAAACATGGAATGTCCTTCCCTAGACAAAAACATGGAATGTCCATCCCTAGACAAAAACATGGAATGTCCATCCCTAGACAAAAAGTCTGTGACGGAGCGTGAGGCAGAGCAATCCAAATGGATCAACGGCTCAAACTGCGAAATAGCAAAGTGTGTGGCGCACAAGAAAAAAGTTCAGGGCATAAGAATAAATGTTGGCTGGCCACTGTGGAAAAGACTTGGACCTTAGCACGTAAACCCCAAAGCCAAGCAACGGATCAACAACATCTAAAGATTAGGAACAAACATATTAGAACAGCAACATGGAATGTTAGAACACTACAGCAGTCAGGGAAGCTAGAAAAGTTAATATTGAAGGCAGAAACATTAAATGTAGATATTCTAAAGACAGGATGGAAAGATGTTGGGTACACAAGAAATGAAAATGTTAGTTTTATACATTCAGGAGGAGATTACCATGAACGAGGGGTATGAATATTGATCAAGAAGGAAATAGAAAAATACATCAGCGGGTACTGGACATATAACAACAGAATGATGATGCTACAGATCTAGCCACTGAACAAACCTACAGATTACACTCAAGAAGAAATCGAACGTTACTACGAAGACCTACAACAACTACTCAAGTGAGTAAAATAGACATTCTAATAATCAGGGGAAAATACATACAAAAATAGGAAAAGAAAGACACAATAACATTGTAGGGCAATTTGGATTAGGGACAAGAAATGAAAGAGGAGAAAGACTTATACAGTTTTGTGAGGAAACATGACCATAGGTAATACATTCTTTGATCATGAGAATAGAAGATTATATACATGGAAAAGCCCTGGAGACAGAAAGAGTAACCAAATAGATTATATTATTGTCAACAATAGATATAGAAATAGTGTCAAAAACATCAAAACATACCCAGGTGCAGATATGAACTCGGACCATAATCCAGTGCTGTGCAAAATAAATGTCAAACTTAAGAAGATAAAACAGAATAATGCAACATCCACAGATAGACACATCAGCACTAAAACAACCAGACGTACAACAAAAATACCTTGTAGATGTAAGGAATAGATATAAACATCTAATGATAGAATGCATGGAACAATACAGAAGGGAAAATCCAGAAGAGAATATAGACAATAAATGGGATAGTCTAAGGAAAAGTATTCAAACAGATGAAAATTTACCAATAAGAAAAACCACGCCAAACAAACATGGATGACAGATGAAATATAAGAGAAAATGTTAGAGAGAAAGAAAGCAAAAAATGCCCCAAAATACTCAATTATAGACAATTGGATGCGTAACATGTACAGAAAAGCGAAAAAACAATGGCTAGAAACAAAATGCAGTGAAATAGAGATGTCAATTTAACAGAAAACAAGAACAAGAGCTAAACATAAATAAATATGGAGAGAAACTACAACAAGTAAAACATTGTCAATAACTTGGACACATAGTAACAACTGACAGCAGATGTGAAACAGAGGTTAAAAGGAGAATAGGAAAGGCTAAAAGTACCTTCAATGACATGAGGAAAATAGTAACATCTAAACAAAGTACAGACAGCTTAAAAATGAGAATTATAAAATGCTACATCTATTCTATATTAATTTATGGTTCAGAAACATGGACACTAAATAAACAATTAGAAGACAGAATTGATGCCTTTGAGATGGGTTTATAGAAGAATAGGGAGAGTATCATGGAAAGAGAAGAAAACAAATAAAGAGGTTCTAAAAACTCTTAATATGAAGAAAGAATTATTAAGAGAAATAAAGATCAGGCAAATAAAATATTTTGGACACATTAAAAGACATGACAACTTATTGAAGACCTTACTTGAGGGTAAAGTCAAAGGGAAGCGAGACAGTAGAGGTAGACAGAGGTACAAGTGGGAGAGTAAAATCACAAGATGGACAGGTTTCAGACTAGCAGAGTGCACCACCAAAACAAGAGATAGGGGATGTTGGAGATCTGTTGCAGCCAACCTTCGTTACGTAGACGGAACTTGATGATGATGATGAATGATACAATATAACAACCAATGACAAGTATGGAGATACAATGACAGGCAGTGTGGTGGTGTATGTAGCGTACTGAAGGATACATAGAGGGGAGAAAGGCTACCCAACATCGTGATGCGTGTAATATAACAGTACACAATCAATGATAATTATGGAGGAATAATGACAGAAAGGGTGACAGTTTACGTAGTTTACAGATGCAAGACTGTCTGCATAGCTAGAACCGTCTAAACCACATGCGAATAAAGGATGCAAACCTGTCTATAGAGATTAAGAGCCGTCTCCCAACAGGCATATGATTTTCACTATATATGGAAACTACCAATGACAAGTATGGAAGATCAATGACGAATGAGTACGATGATGGTTAATATAACTTAAAGAAAGAAAAATAAAACTTTAAAAAACTAATAAAGCTCGTGTACGTGTCGGGTATGATTCCCTTTAATCTGCTAATATAGCTTATAGAACTAAAAACTAGGATAAACAAGACTGAATATGGAGGAACAATGGCGATTAGATGGCGGTATATATATCTTATAGTGGGAACAATAAAGCTTTACAACGCTAGACAAGAGCGTATCGAGTAATTTTCTCATAATAATATACCTTATATAACGAAACACTATGACAAGAAATATATGACAATGGAGGCCCAATGCCGAGTACAATGGGGCTTAATATAATTTACAGAGGGAAAAATAAAAATCAGAAAACGACGAACAATGACAAACAGGGTGGTTTATGTAGCTTAAAGAATGAAAAATTAAGGCTGAACAAGGCTATGCAAGATCGTGCTGAGTCCCCTTATCCCGCTAATATAGAATATAGAACGAATATATATAAAATGCGCGAGAATGGTTATGATATTGTGTATTTAGATGAAACTTGGATCAACGCTCATCATACAAATGAAAAGGAATGGCAGTTAGCAGATGGAAGTATTAAAAGATCAGTACCAAGTAGTAAAGGGCAACGTTTGATAGTTGCACATGCAGGTAGCATACATAATGGGTTGTTGCAGAATGCTCATCTAATTTTCATTTCAAAATCCATTGACAATAGAGACTACCACTCCGAAATGAATGGGCACATATTCGAAGACTGGATCGAAAAAAGTATTCTTCCAATATTAGATAGACCTTCTTGTCTGATAATGGACAATGCTTCATACCATAACGTAGTGAACGTAGAAGATAGAATCCCAACAACATCAAGTACAAAAGATGCAATCAAAACGTGGCTCATAAAAGAACACATACCATTTACCGACAGGTACTTGAAACCCGAATTGCTTAACCTTGTAAAACAGACACAACGAACAAAGATATTTAAAATAGACAAGTTAATTGAAGAACATGGTCATAGATGTTTGAGACTACCTCCATATCATGCACACTTAAATCCTATAGAGCTAATTTGGGCAAAAGTTAAAGGACACGTAGCATCTACAAATACAACTTTCAAATTATGTGATATTGAGACTCTTACAAATCAGGCTCTTTCAAATATACATAAAGACTACTGGGTGAAATGTGAGGATCATGTGTTACGCCAAGAAGAGGAATATTGGAAAAAGGAAGGTTTGTTGTTTGTTCAGCCGAAAACAGTAATCGACCTATTTGACTCGTCTGATTATGAATGATCATTACTCTGATTAAGTCTACACTAAAAAAAGTTTGATTTGCAAAATTTACAAGTTGATTTGTAAAACATTTCATTGCTCAATACCACCCAAGCAATTCAAAAAAATGTTATAAGCAAACCATCAACCATTACTTATAAAAATTAGCCCGCTTGATTCAATACAGAAGTTCAGATATCTTGGATCAACTATTACAGACAAAATTTCCTTACATGAAGAAATATATGTACTTATTTCAAAGGCAGCGACAACATTTGTGAAACTCACACCAAGAGCATGGAACAATATCAAATTGACTCTACGAACAAAAGATATATTTTAAATTTTTTTTACACCTGCCACCATGTAAAATTTTGTGGACACGCCTATGGGTCATCATTGCACTAGATTACTGTAAAATATTTTGTTTATGGTCGAAATAATATTTACATGGGCAAACATCAAAAGAATTCGCCGCTTTCAAATAACCGTTACAGCTAGACATCAAGTAACACATATGTTTTCGCGACATGGACATTTTAACAACGTATGCCAAAATTCATGTGAAATCATCAAGAACTTTTTGAATTATAAATCATAACATCTCGGCAAACGATTCTGAACGGACTATAGCTTACTATTAGTGTGTGCCATGTCAATAAAAAAAATTGGTAGCATATCCTATCCAGGACGTAGCTATCAACCCAGCATTTGTTGGCAGTGGTGATTTTCTAGGCAATATAAATACGTTCAGTAGGTTGCCATTGCTTTCTGAACGGTCCGGATGCACAATTGCCTGTGGTGAGGATCGAACTCGGTACCTTTGCCGTCACAGACGCGCTCTGTACCACTTAGCCACAGAGCCGGACATGTCATGTCAATAAAGGGTAGGAAAAAACTAACCTGCTTCATGGTTTTAAGCTTGTTCGCCTTTGGGAATGTTATCTCAACAGTGGGACAAGCATAGTGCGATGTTACTAACAAACTATCAGATGATTAGTTTTATATACAAATCCACTACACCGATCGGATACATTGAACTATTGAACCACAGAAGAATAGAGAATACGGTCTTGAAACTGTGTTCTTCTTCGGAGTAAGCCATCATTCTCATTGGTTACTGTGTGTATATTTGTATCACCAAATTTAAAAAAAAATTCACTTAAAACAGCCATTACTAGCAGAAACTACCAGATTCCAGTGATTTCGAAAATGAATTCTGTATGTAATGCTGGTAATAGCGTAACATTCTGATTATTCTTCTGTCTTCATTTTCGACCATATTCTTTATTTCTTCTTATAGCATTCATTAGCGCTCTCGTTCTCCTGTTTTCCTAGATCAATTTGTTGCTAAATGTAATATCTGAGGTGTTTAATATTATTTTTGTTCTTTTGTGATGGTGCCTATAGTTGGAAGCACGTATGTTGGGGGTAGAAATGTGTGATATGATATTTGTACGTATGTGATTTTGTGTTTGTGGATACACGTGCACCATGGTGGTATATAACCTGGAAGATGCATACAATACAGTTAGTTACACCCATCTTGTCAACATGCTAAAGGTAGATCCAGGAAAAGGGTAATAAAGTTTTGCTAATACACGATAACACACATAATGACACACACAAATCGACGTTTCGATCAAAAGGCCTTTATCAAGACAGACAATTGAAACAAAATTAAAACATATAACAGAAAGCGAACAGTAATAACATCGACGGTCACATTGATATGAGTAGTATGTATATTACTGTTCGCTTTCTGATATATGTTTTAATTGGGAAATTGCACAAAGGAAAAATGGCAGCAAACATTTTAGCTGACGTCTATTTAAGGAAGAAAGTACAACGCTTTCTTATACACGTATCAAAGAAGTCAAAAAAAGAAATTAAAAGAAAACTGAATAATCAAAATCCAGAGCCATGCATGAAGACACCCTTTACTATCGCAGAACTAGATGGTGCCATAGGAAAACTAAAAACCAAAAAGATCCCAGGAAAGGATGGCATAACCAATGATATGACCAGAAACCTAGCACCAACAAGCAGAACACGATCCTTACTATCTTCAACAAATCATGGTAAAATTCCAGACATAGCGTGAAGCTGTCATCATCCCAATCGATAAAAAACAAAAAGAACACCAACAAGTCATGCTACCGACCAGCCAATCTCTTGAGTTGTGTAGGAAAAACAATGGAGAGAATGGTCAACTCTAGACTAATAAAATACTTGAACGAAAACCCAAAACTCACCAAGACACAGTGATCCTATAGGGAAAATCGAACCAATGAAGACCAGCTCATATACCTAGCACAGGAAATCGAACCAATGAAGACCAGCTCATATACCTAGCACAGGAAATCGAACCAATGAAGACCAGCTCATATACCTAGCACAGGAAATCGAACCAATGAAGACCAGCTCATATACCTAGCACAGGAAATCGAACCAATGAAGACCAGCTCATATACCTAGCACAGGAAATCGAACCAATGAAGACCAGCTCATATACCTAGCACAGGAAATCGAAAATGCTTTTCAAAAGAAGGAAAAAATACTGGCAACTTTTATGGACGAGGTCTACGATAAGGTGTGGAAAGATGGATTCTTCTTCAAGCTTCTCCAAAACAAAATTGAAGGAAGAATGTTCAGCTGGATAAAAGATTTCCTCTGCTACCGCACAGCAAGAGTAAACTTAGATGGTAACCTAAGCAAACGTGTTATTATCTAACAAGGAGTGACTCAAGGAGACGTGATTTCTCATACCCTCTTCCTAATATTCATCAGTGATATTGGAGACAAACGGTCACACCATATTCCAAAGGCCCTCCATTCAGATGGTTTTGATGTCTGGAGTGTGGCAGGCAACATATCCACTGCACACACAAAAACAACAGAATGCAGACCACACCTGACACCCTAAGTGAATGGGCATCTCACTGGGGAGTCCAAATTAACCTCTCAAAAACTGTAACAACCATCTTCTCACTTTCAAAGCACCATGAAAAAGCAAATCTACAAATAAATGGTAAATTATAATACTCACGTGGAAGACAGGTAATGAAGTCCTACTGAATGACAACTAAAACACTACACACTATCTCTAACGGATGTAAATATGGTACATACAACAAAACAAAACACAGAATATAATCTACAAATGACAATACACAGGACAAAGTCGACGTTTCGGACCAATATGCCTTTTTCAAGATACGGACATAACATACAAACATAAAAAAAAATCACAAGTAGAAATGAATGCGTATCCGAGTGAAATGTGGTAGTTAGATAGATACCGGAAGCATACGAACAGGAAGTACACAAAGACGATACTACAGGTGGAACGAGAGGAACAAAACGATGACGTAACAAAGACCAATACGACCGAGAACTAAGCGAAAGAGTGGTCGGAATTGAGTCCAAATGGCTTGATGGTACCCAACTCGAAAATGAGACGATTTTCTAAGGCGTACCTAGATCTATCATCGGTGGTGCAGGATCTGATGGCAGTGACCTGAATGTCAAGGACACCACGGTGGCCATCGCCGTTGAAGTGATTGGCTACAGGAGTGGGTGTTCTGTGTTTGATAGCATGCAAGTGGTTACAGAAGCGGTCGCTCAGTCTAAGGCCAGTCTCACCGATATATTGCCTACCACAGCGTTTACATATGATCACGTAAATAACATTACGGGATTCACATGTAAAGGCCTCATCGATGGAGAAACTGGCCTTGGGGAATGAGATGGAGCGCATCTGAACCACATAAGGACATGTGAACCGACGACCACGTGAGCACCGCACGCGTGAGCACCGCACGGTACCAAAATGGTCAGGTGCAGAGGACCTGAGGTGGCTGTGGACCAAGATGTCCTTCAGATTTTTGTCGCGCCTATAATCCACCAGAGGTAATTTGTGGAAAGCGTCATGGGTGTCAGAATCAGACTGGAGAAGGGAATAATGTTTAAGTAGAATGCGACGGACAGTCGAGTTATGAGGATGGAAGGTAAGAACCAGTTTAATCCTATCAGAGGAGGAGGAAGAACCCTGGGAATTATTCAAGGTATCAAGGCGAGATAGCTGGCGTACACGGAGCCAAGTCAAATGAAAGAATGCTGTCAGGGAAGGAGCGTCTACGAAAGAACTCAATCATCTCAGAGGATTTGTCGAGAAAATCGTCGTCATCGCTACATAAGCGACGAAGGCGAAGAACCTGTGAGTAAGGTAGAGAGTTACGACAGGCGGGAGGATGAGAAGAAGTGTAGAGCAGAAAGCCATGTGCATCAGTGGGTTTGTAGTAGACTGATGTGCTGAGGTATAGGGGATGAATAGTGACCATGATGTCCAGGAAATGGACAGAGGTGGTGGAAATGGTAAATGTGAATTTAATAGCGGGGTTGAAATTGTTGATGAAGTTGATGAAGCGAGACAGTTCTGCTTCTGTCATGTCAGTAATGCCTATCCCATCATCAATGTATCTGTGGAAAAGAGATGGGAATGGGTAGGTAGACCAAACTAGATGTTCTAGATGTCCCATGAAAAGACAAGCATAACTAGGCCCCATCTTAGTGCCCATGGCCACACCACTGATCTGATCGAAAAAATGTCCATCGAATTCAAAAGAGTTGAGTGTGAGCACCAGTTCAGCAAGGCGGATAAGGGTTGGAGTAGATACAGAAGGATGCGGACTCTTGTCCAGAAAGAACTGCAACGCCCTAAGACCATCGGCATGTGGTATAGACGTGTACAGAGAGCAAACATCAAGCAAGAACAGACGATAGGTGCGATACATTGATGATGCGATAGGCATTACTGACATGACAGAAGCAGAACTGTCTCGCTTCATCAACTTCATCAACAATTTCAACCCCGCTATTTAATTCACATTTACCATTTCCACCACCTCTGTCCATTTCCTGGACATCATGGTCACTATTCATCCCCTATACCTCAGCACATCAGTCTACTACAAACCCACTGATGCACATGGCTTTCTGCTCTACACTTCTTCTCATCCTCCCGCCTGTCGTAACTCTCTACCTTACTCACAGCTTCTTCGCCTTCGTCGCTATGTAGCGATGACGACGATTTTCTCGACAAATCCTCTGAGATGATTGAGTTCTTTCGTAGACGCTCCTTCCCTGACAGCATTCTTTCATTGGCTTGGCTCCGTGTACGCCAGCTATCTCGCCTTGATACCTTGAATAATTCCCAGGGTTCTTCCTCCTCCTCTGATAGGGTTAAACTGGTTCTTACCTTCCATCCCCATAACTCGACTGTCCGTCGCATTCTACTTAAACATTATTCTCTTCTCCAGTCTGATTCTGACACACGTGACGCTTTCCACAAATTACCTCTGGTGGCCTATAGGCGCGACAAAAATCTGAAGGACATCTTGGTCCACAGCCACCTCAGGTCCTCTGCACCTGACCATTTTGGTACCGTGCGGTGCTCACGCGGTCGTCGTTTCACATGTCCTTATGTGGTTCAGATGCGCTCCATCTCATTCCCCAAGGCCAGTTTCTCCATCGATGAGGCCTTTACATGTGAATCCGGTAATGTTATTTACGTGATCATATGTAAACGCTGTGGTAAGCAATATATCGGTGATACTGGCCTTAGACTGAGCGACCGCTTCTGTAACCACTTGCATGCTATCAAACACAGAACACCCACTCCTGTGGCCAATCACTTCAACGGCGATGGCCACCGTGTTGTCCTTGACATTCAGGTCACTGCCATCAGATCCTGCACCACCGATGATAGATCTAGGTACGCCCTAGAAAATCGTCTCATTTTCGAGTTGGGTACCATCAAGCCATTTGGACTCAGTTCCGCCTACTCTTTCGCTTAGTTCTCGGTCGTATTGGTCTTTGTTACGTCATCGTTTTGTTCCTCTCGTTCCACCTGTATTATCGTCTTTGTGTACTTCCTGTTCGTATGCTTCCGGTATCTATCTAACTACCACATTTCACTCGGATACGCATTCATTTCTACTTGTGGTTTTTTTAATGTTTGTATGTTATGTCCGTATCTTGAAAAAGGCCTATTGGTCCGAAACGTCGACTTTGTCCGGTGTATTGTCATTTGTAGATTATATTATGTGTTTTGTTTTGGTGTATGTACCATATTTACATCCGTTAGTGATAGTGTGTAGTGTTTTAGTCGTCATTCAGTAGGACTTCATTACCTGTCTTTCACGTGAGTATTATTTTCCATTATGTTCTACTAGCAGTACCACATTCTATTGAAATAAATGGTAGTGAGTTAGTACATAGGGAGAATCCTACATATCTCGGTGTCAAACAAGATAAGCGACTCACCTGGAAACGACACCTGATAACCACTGAACAAAAATCAACCAGGAAACTATCATTGATGAAGAAACTTGCAGGCACAGGTTAGCAGAGCAAATAGAAGTATTATCTGAAAAGTCTACATGGGTACAGTCAGACCTGTAGTAGAATATGGAATTACAAATAAATAAATCAGAAAACAAATAAATATTCATCGCCTAACTAACACCGAAAACTAGCATGGTTCGGACATATAAGCAGGCACGATTCCTTATAAAAAAACAATACTGCAGGGAACTGTCGAGGGTGGAAGAAGCAGAGGAGGGAAAAATTAAGGCATGGATAGACAAAATCACGGAATGGACAGGGAAAGATATTTCCACACTCATCTGCATCGCTGAGGATAGAATTCGCTGCAGGACTCTGTGTGCTGAGGCATCCAATGTGGTACCCCTACGACCCTGAAGGGTTACGGGTTTATTGATTGATTCTATCTAAAGTATAAAATGTAGGACTTCAGCTAATCTCAGGAGGGATAAAAACCACTCCAATCCATCATCCATGCAATGGAAAAACACGTAAATATCCGCTCACTGGATAACAGAAAAGAGGAAAAAATGCTTGTGCAAATGGAAGAAATTAAGCGCATACCAAACCTTCCGATACATACGAAAATTTCTAGATCAACCACAAACATGCTTAATGGAACCAGTTTCTGTCATATCTCGAACCATCTCCATTAACAACACAATGATATACTCACAAACCTCCCAATTGAAATTGAAACACTAACGTATTTTGAAGTGCCAGACAATAGTCTCCAAAAACGTCTCCATAATAACACAGGTTCCTGGAATAATTAATAAGGAATACCAGACTCCACCTCAACTAAAAGCATTGACACTAGAGATGATAGATATAAAATACATTCCAAAGGAATGGACACATGTCTACACGGATCGATTGGCAGAGGGAGCAGTAAGGAATGGACAAAGTGGAATTATAATAATACTTAAAGATGGGAAGACAATATCAAAAAAATTTCAAACTGGGAAATACTCATCTAATGTGGATGATGATTCCTTTTCAATGGCCAGGATTACAGATCAGGGATTGAAATGCGATGTTGTTAGAATTGAACATTTTGGAGGGCGCTGAAGCATGATGGTCAAAAATGACGACTAACTAACTAACCTCCAAAGATATCAACAGACCACAATATTTCGCCTTAGAACAGGTCATTGCAAACTGTTCGGTCACCTTTACATATTGAGGATCTCGTACACAGATGAATGTCCATGTGGATCCGGAACCCAGACTCCTGAACACATATTTTAGGATTGATACAAAGAGCATAGACAGCAGACCTGGCCAGTGGATACAGACTTTAGGCAAATGCTATAAGGCAATATTTCCCACTGAGAGTACAATATTTCACACTGAGAGTACAATATTTCACACTGAGAGTACAATATTTCACACTGAGAGTACAATATTTCACACTGAGAGTACAATATTTCCCACTGAGAGTACAATATTTCACACTGAGAGTACAATATTTCACACTGAGAGTACAATATTTCACACTGAGAGTACAATATTTCACACTGAGAGTACAATATTTCCCACTGAGAGTACAATATTTCACACTGAGAGTACAATATTTCACACTGAGAGTACAATATTTCACACTGAGAGTACAATATTTCACACTGAGAGTACAATATTTCACACTGAGAGTACAATATTTCACACTGAGAGTACAATATTTCACACTGAGACAACTGAGTGAAAAAAGCAATTGAATACAATCAAGATTTAAACACAGTATTTGTAGATCAGGAAAAGGCATTCGACAGAGTAGATTCTATGGGAAACCTTAGAAATGTATAACATCAGAGGACAACTGTTAGATAATATAAAAGCGATATATCAAAAATGCCAAAGCTCAGTAAGAACAACAGATGGAATAACTGAACATTTTGAAACAAGATCTGGGGTAAGACAAGGATGCGTACTTTCACCCCTACTTTTCAACATATACATGGACAGAATAATAAAAGAAGCTCATATCAACAAAGAGAAAAACATTGCAAATAAACCTGATGAAAAACTTAATAATGAAATCAATGAACTATTATTTGCTGATGATCAAAGTTTAATATACAAAGATGAGGAAACTTTGCAAAAGCACATCAATGCATTGTTGTTAGCATGTCAGAAGTACAGCATGAAAATTAATGTACAAAAGACAGAAGTTATGAAAATTAGCAAGTCTTCAACACCAATGAATATAACAATAGATAACAACAAAGTGAAACAAGCCAAAGAATTTAAATATCTAGGCATAATTTTTTCCGAAGATGGAAGACTAGACAGAGAAATAGAAACAAGGTGCCAGAAAGCAAACACAGTGACTTACCAACTTTCACCATTACTTCTTCATCCAAAGTTCAAGATGGAAATTAAAAAACAAATAATATCTACACTTTTTATACCAACACTGTGCTACCAATGTCAAACATGGTCTTTAACAGCTTCGCAGCAAAGAACAATAGTCACATGTGAAATGAAGTGTCTGAGGAAAGCTGCAATGGTTACCAAACTAGATAAAATAAGAAATGAAGAAATTAGGAAAATAGTTGGTATAATATCATGTATCGAACATATTGAGAGACAGCAAGTAAAATGGTTCGGTCACCTTATGAGAATGAAGCCAAACAAAATACCAATAAGAGCATATAATACAAGAATATCCGGGCGTAAAGTCAAAGGTAGACCAAGAAAACGGTGGATAGAAAACATTAAGATAACCTTGAACAAACATGGACTAAATGCAACTTCGGCGACACATCTGGCCTTGAAACGACAGCTTAAGATACCACCCCTACACTTGACGGCAAGTGTGAATGTGATCAACAATCATTCACCTGGGGATAGACAATAGATAATAGTAGATGCCGAACGCAGACGAAGAAAAAGAAATAGAAGCCAAAATTATACAACCATGGTGCACTTCTCTCCACATACATACAAATATCATATCACACATTTCAACCCCCAACATACGTGTTTCCAACTATAGGTACCATCACAAAAGAACAAAAATAATATTAAACACCTCAGATATTACATTTAGCAACAAATTGATCTAGGAAAACAGGAGAATGAGAGCGCTAATGAATGCTATAAGAAGAAATAAAGAATATGGTCGAAAATGAAGACAGAAGAATAATCAGAATTTTACAATATTACCAGCATTACTTACAGAATTCCTTTTCGAAATCACTGGGATCTGGTAGTTTCTGTTAGTCTTCTTCTTCTTCTGCGTTCGCTTTCATATAACCACAAAGAATATATCGTGTGATTTCCGCCGGGGAGCGTGAAGTACGTTGTGCTGCAAGTTCCACAGTAGAACTGTGTTATTTGCACCTCGGTTAACCACATGTGGTCTGGACGTCCGAGGTGCAGCACATTCGTTTTCGTCATGCCTTTAATTCGGATAGGTTTTCCTAGTCCGTGACAGCCTGTCTATCTGTCACCGGGCACGCTGGTGTATAGTGCTTCTTTGCCAAGACGCTTGTCGAGCACGTCTTTCTCGCAAGATGTGTTTTTACCGTATATGAACCCATCTCGAGAAATTGGACGTACTCTGCCAGTGTCAATCGGGTACTGAACCGTTTATCATCTGCGAGCATGGTTCCGTATGATGAAGAACGCGCCAGAAGAGTTGGACCCTGGCTCTTTCGCCTTCTTACCCGAGGTGTCGTTCACAGACATCGTGAAACCCTCACCCACGTTCGAGTCTCACACCATGCGTTTGAGAGCAAGGCGTTCTCGAGCTTAGCGACCTTGTCCCAATAGCATCAGGTACGGAACCCTTTCTCTCTGCAAGTGTATTTCCGGTATAAAAAAACATGACAGTAGAGTTGGGCTAGGGCTAATATCGTTGTCCCTTTTGTGCCTGAGCCCATCAGGTACGGAATCCTTTCTCTCTGCAAGTGTATTTCCGGTATAGGAAAGCTTGACAGTAGAGTTGGGACAGGGCTAAACTCGTTGTCCCTTGTGTGCCTGAGCCCATCGGGTACGGATCCTTTCTCTTCGCGAGCATGTTTCCGGTATAGGAAAGCTCGACATTAGAGTTAGGTCAGGCCTTTTTGCTTTTCCGAACGCCCATGATTGGGTCTGGGTCTCTGCCTATAAGGAGCACAGGTAACTAGAAGCTCATCTCGAGCTAACGGAGCATATAGTTCCCCTTTCCTAGGAACTTTTCACTTTCTATTTGCAGTTCGCACTGCCCTCTGGCGCTGTTCTGCCCTTTCATTATGTCATTGTACTCGGTATGAAATCTATTTGTCTCTCGCCTTGCATCTACCTTTACGTACCTTTTACATTGGCCACCCCTCCAATATTCGGACTGGACTGACTAGCTTCACTGTATGTCGACAGTTTCGCTGTATGTGGTGATGCTGGTGGTGTCGGAGATATTGTCTGTCTCTTGTGCAGTCAAATCACTTTCCATCTACTACCCCCACATTCTCGGACACGATCCCCAAATTATTTGGCCAGAATCAGCTCGAGCTGCTGTATTTCTGTTTCCAGGGTGCACCGCGAGGAGGTACATTTGGGATCTTAGTTATCTTCTAACCCTGTGTCCGCCGAGGTAATGCGTTCCCTTTGCACCTCTTCTGCTAGTAATGGCTGTTACAAGTGGTTTAAAAAAAATTAATTGTTTGGTGATAAATATATATACACAGTGACCAATGAGAACGATGGTTTGTTTAATCCGAGGGATAAACAATTCCAAGACCGTATTCTCTATTCTTCTGTGTTCAATAGTTCAATTGTATCTGATCGGTGTAGTGGATTTGTATATAAAACTAGGTGTCTGATTGTTTTTTAATAACAGAACCATATGCCTATTTATTTATACCCCCTATTGAGATATCATTCCAAGTGGCGAACATCAATCAATCAATCAATAAACCCATAACCCTTCAGGGTCGTAGGGGTACCACATTGGATGCTTCAGCACACAGAGTCCTCCAGCGAATTCTATCCTCAGCGATGCAGATGAGTGTGGAAATATCTAGCCCTGTCCATTCCTTGATGTTGTCTGTCCATGTCTTTATTTGTCCTCCTCTGCTTCTTCCACCCTCGACAGTTCCCTGCAGTATTGTTTTTGACAAGGAATCGTGCCTGCATACATGTCCGAACCATGCTAGTTTTCGTCGTTTCACCTATTGAAAGCAATGGTCCCTGAACACCTGCACACATATCTACTTTATTTCTTACATACACATTGGTCTTATGTTCACTATAGGAAATTCGTAAAATTCGTCTGTAGCATTTGTACTCGAAAGCCTGTAATCTTCTCTCCATGTCCGCAGTGAGTGTCCAACTCTCACAACCATACAACACAACGGAAAGCACCAGCGACCTATACAGTTTGATTTTCACTCCAACACTGATGTTGCTTTTCCAAATCACAGTTAGCTTTGACAAGGACGCTAAAGCCATCTCCAGCCATATTTTTAGTTCTGCTTTGCATTTACCATCGCTGCATATACTGGATCCGAGGTATTTGAAGGTATTCACCTCTTCAAGCTTGTGTCCATTCATCATGATATTAGTCTGGTTGTGGCGAACATGCTTAAGACCAAATCCACGTCTTTCTAAGTTTCAATATTTTTATGGTTTTGTGTTTTGGATTGTTATTTATTTTTTTTACATTTTTTTAAAAAAAAGGACCCGGTTGGAAAGCAACGTAGATTATTGTTTTTTCTCTATGTGTTATTGTTAGTTTTTAAATTTATTTTTTTACTATTGATAGGTATTTTACAGCAAACTTTCTACCTCATTGAATATTTTTCACTTAGTTTTTTTTTCACCGATTATCGATAGTAAGCTAACTAAGCATCGTACAGATAACACAACATATCTTGGAATCGCAGCACCGAGAGTTTAATGTCGTTAATTGTTGCGCTCAAATGTTTCACGTAGAATTATCATAAAACAATATGCATATACAAATACATATACAATAGTGTTCATCTGTTTAACAAAGAATTACAATAAGAAATTGAGGAAACGAAACAATAAGAGTCGAGATATGTAAATGACGGAACAAAATTACACAATAAGGTAAATAATGTACACTTGACAAATGGGAATACAGAATAAATAAATGTTGATACATATAAACACTAAAAGACATAATACAAATACAAAGAAATCTAGCAAACACAAAAATAATTACTAATGTGCGTGCACATAAACAAATAGTTGCAAGGATCAGTAAAATACTGGAGTAGAGGTTATTAAAAAGAATGGGGTAAATCAAAGAAATCGGTGATTAATGTTCATGTCTGTAAGTCTCCCATATGATAAATGAGCCGATATTATTAAGACTCACGTAGCCAGGTCACAAGAATAGCAACGGAACAAATCAGTTACAGAAACATCAGAGCTACCATGATGTGAAGGGCTTTTGAAATGACACCGGGGTGTTACAATGATTCGTGATATCTCTTAAATGTTCAACGAATATGTCAGCCAATCGTCTACCTGTTTCACCAATATACTTCATATCACAACTCTTACATATGATAGAGTATATTAAATTACAGGACAAACATGGAAAAGAGTCTTAAATCTCGAAATGTGACGTAAGGAACTGAAGGATGGAAGTTAGAAAAACAAAATGGCAAGTCAAACAATTTCGGGGACAAGGAACAGTTCCTTTGTGACCTGCAGAGGTACGTAGAAATAGGTAGAACGCGTTGTAAAGCGGATGACCGCTATTTTCAGAACGAAAGCGACGGCGAAAAAAACTAGCATCTTGTGAGCTTGACATAGGAAAACTGCGTCAAAGGACAACGGAGAAGAAGTAGATTAGAAAAAGGGAGGGAATGATGACAAGACTTTATGTTAGATGATGTATAAAGAAGAAAACTATGAGAATCTGTGGGGTTATAATGTACGGTCGTGGTAAGGGATGTGGATCCTATGCAAACACAGATATCAAGAAAGTCAACAGAGGTTGAGGAAATAAGATTTAATAGCTGGATGGAAACCACTAACAAAGTTTATGAAAGGCTTAAGGTCATCCAGAGAAATATATGTAACTCCAATGACATCATCTATGTAGCGAAGGAATATGTTAGGGGCAGTTTTGTCAACATTCTTTTTAAAGAAAAAAAAATGATGTCAACATACATACTATGTAATTGTGTACATATGGGGGTATACAAATATATGTATGTATGTACAATGTATGCGTTTTTATTTGTACGTGCTTATAAATATATATATATATTTGTATATACATGTGCACGTATATTTAGGTATTGACCCCCAACTCTGCTTTTGTATTTTTCTTCTTTTACGTTGGGTATTCACGTTTTCTTATATATTACCTATTATTTCATCACCCCTGGCAATTATCCGTTGATCTATGTCTATTTCTGTCCATCAATAGTGCGCAAATATATGCTCACATATTGAACGCACGTAATTTGTTATTTGCTAGACATGCGTGGCGCATCCTCACTTGGCGATGCTTTTGTTGAGAAAAACATGTCCAAGGCATCCTAGGTTTGAATATTTTTATGGTTTTTTTTATTGTTATGTTTTGTTATGTACTGTTATGTATTTCTTGAGAAAGTCCCTGCTGGACCGTAACGTGGAGAATTGTCCATGTTCTTTATTTTATTGTTAGGATTTTATAGTAACCTTTATAATTTATTTAGTATTTACGGTTGAGTGACCGCTTCTGTAGGAATCTTCATGCCATAAACCACAAAGAATCTACCCCTGTCGTCATTCATTTCAATGGAGATGGTCATCATGGCGCCCTCTATATTCAGGTAAGTGCCCTCAGATCCTGCATCACGGATGACAGTTCTAGGTACGCTCTTGAAAATCGATTTATTTTTGAGTTTGGTACCTTCAGGCCTTTTGAACTTAACTCCGAGCATTCATTTATTTAAATTTGTGTATACAAGTAAATTTAAGTAGGAAGCCAGAGGACAATTTTAAAAATTCTTGAGACTAACGGGAATTGAACCAGTCCGTTCTACGGCACCAAGTCGCCTAGCAACAATTGCACACGCGTTTTTCAGTACTTGACTAACCGCATCTCCAAAAAAAGATGCGATTTCATCAAGCCATTCAAATCGTGCACACAAAGTCACCCGAACGGACCAATCGAGACAAGGACTATTACAACAACAACAAACATCCCGTACAGGTATTGAAATATCCTCAGTAACAACAAACACATAACATAATATCCCTATTAGTTATACAAGGGCCGATAGGTCTTCTTGTAAACATGGATAACATATATAGACAATACATTTTTGCTTCAAATAATTGTTTATACAAGTAAATTTAAGTAGGAAGCCAGAGGACAATTTTAAAAATTCTTGAGACTAACGGGAATTGAACCAGTCCGTTCTACGGCACCAAGTCGCCTAGCAACAATTGCACACGCGTTTTTCAGTACTTGACTAACCGCATCTCCAAAAAAAGATGCGATTTCATCAAGCCATTCAAATCGTGCACACAAAGTCACCCGAACGGACCAATCGAGACAAGGACTATTACAACAACAACAAACATCCCGTACAGGTATTGAAATATCCTCAGTAACAACAAACACATAACATCATATCCGTATTAGTTATACAAGGGCCGATAGGTCTTCTTGTAAACATGGATAACATATATAGACAGTACATTTTTGCTTCAAATAATTGTTTATACAAGTAAATTTAAGTAGGAAGCCAGAGGACAATTTTAAAAATTCTTGAGACTAACGGGAATTGAACCAGTCCGTTCTACGGCACCAAGTCGCCTAGCAACAATTGCACACGCGTTTTTCAGTACTTGACTAACCGCATCTCCAAAAAAAAATGCGATTTCATCAAGCCATTCAAATCGTGCACACAAAGTCACCCGAACGGACCAATCGAAATTTTTAAAATTGTCCTCTGGCTTCCTACTTAAATTTACTTGTATAAACAATTATTTGAAGCAAAAATGAACTGTCTATATATGTTATCCATGTTTACAAGAAGACCTATCGGCCCTTGTATAACTAATACGGATATTATGTTATGTGTTTGTTGTTACTGAGGATATTTCAATACCTGTACGGGATGTTTGTTGTTGTTGTAATAGTCCTTGTCTCGATTGGTCCGTTCGGGTGACTTTGTGTGCACGATTTGAATGGCTTGATGAAATCGCATCTTTTTTTGGAGATGCGGTTAGTCAAGTACTGAAAAACGCGTGTGCAATTGTTGCTAGGCGACTTGGTGCCGTAGAACGGACTGGTTCAATTCCCGTTAGTCTCAAGAATTTTTAAATTTGTGTTGGTGTGGTCCTTATTGTATTGATATCCATGTTATATTGGGTAATAATTTGTTATATCTGTTATCATATCCCGTCCAATTTTCAACAAAACCCGCTTCCATGTTGTCACCTTGAGCTTTGTATTGTGTACATGTCAATAATGTTTCTAATGCCTCTGTTGTGGTAACATTGTTTTTACAGTTGTCATTGTTTTTCACTATTTGTTTTATATATTTTCGAGAAAGTCCTAACAGAAACGTTGAAAATGTCTTGTATATTACAATTTGTATGTTTTCGTATTTACATCTCATAACCCCTTAGTCTTAGTGATAGTCCATCAGTTGTGTTCAAGTGAAATAGCAAAAACATGTGTTTTACGTAAGTACTATCGTAATTCTTAACGTTGTTTAAGGATACCCGTGTAAAGTTTTCTATACCATGTACAGATGTATTCCATGTCACACAATTAAAAATGAGTACACATAATTTCATAGCTCCTTATACATTACGTCAACACTTTCTTGAAGCAATTTTTAACCCCTCGCTTCCTTGTCCTCGTGTCAAAAACGTGTCAAGAATCTCAGACACCCCCTCCCTCCAACTCGTTATTATGTCCAAAAAAAATTAACGAATCTCCCACTAAATTGTTTTAGCGTAAAAAGCGCAAAATAAAACACGCTATAATTTCAAATTTATTAACCTCGCGAGGGGGGGGGGATCTGTAAATGTTATCGTCATAAGCCATAATACCTAGACTAATACTCACGGTACTTCCTCTTTTGATAGTTGGTTGGTTGGTTGGTTGGTTGCTGATCAAGCGGTCCATGGGCTCATGCCCTTTGACCTAATGCCATTAGATGGCATTATATTGCTGGGAAGTCTGTGAGTTTTCGGCCCACCCCGGGGCAGAGCCAGAGAATAACTATCTCACCTCCAGGAAGGTAGGTTTAAACCTATGCACTGCTCCTAGCCACTGTAGCCAAGATAGGGTTCACTGTGCTCATTCTCCGTCACCAATTGACTACTGGTTATGCCGAACTTCTCTATTGCTCCAGGCATGAAACCAAATGTTCAAGTCAAAAGGATTGTCACGTCCTGAGTTAATGTGCCTCTATGATGGGCCTATGCCATAGGAAAAACAGTGATGTCAGTTTCCTCCTCCTCAGTGCTGCACAGTACATCTCTGGCTCCCTCCCAACCACAGAGGGTGCATACATATATATTCAGGCAAACATGTAAAATATTTCAACAAAAAAACAAAATCATAACTGTATAGATGACGTGCAATTAAGCTTCTATAAGAGATAACCTCAATATAACGGCATGTCATCCACTACGGTTTTCTGTTGCATGGTGGTATGTCTAGTGGGCCATTGGTGAGACCCACAGACGCAACCACATGCGTCTTTTGATAGTTAAATATTCTAGCTTTTCATCCACATAACTCTACAGTCACTAGAATCTTGTTCAAACATCATCCCTTCTCCAGTCTCATCTCAAAATTGTGCCGTTTCCCAAGACTTTCCTCTGGTTACGTATATGAGTGACAAAAATAATCTTAGCATCTTCGTCCACAGTCACCTCAGGGCTTCTTCTTCTTCCTCGTTCAGCCTCAAACTCTACTCATTAGCAGGATGTAGTCCGGAGAACGGAATGCATTGTGTCATGGTATACAGCATTGTTAAAATACCTGCGCCTTTCGGCCTGACACGTTCGATTTCAGCATCGCTTTGGATAACCTTTACCCTATATGAGATGGGATAGCCAAGTCCTCCCAATAACCTCCTAAAGCCATGCTGAAGTCGGATGTGTCAGGTCGAAAGGCGCATATATCGCAGCAATGCTGTAAACCATGATGCAACGCATTCCGTTCTCCGGACTACATACTGCTAATCTGCAGGAGTTTGAGAACGAACGCAGAAGAAGAAGAAGAATTTTTTTTTAAAACCTGTCATACTGTAGTTGTCACGTAAGGGAGTATTCGGGTGACTTATTTGATAAGGGCCGCATTCTTTTGCTGTAGCCACGTTTTGTTCAGGATGAGTTTTTTATATTTACAAGCTCACAGAAAAAAATCAATTCCTTACCGCTGGGGACCGAACTCTAGACCGCACGGGTGTGAGACCAATACCCTAACCACTCGGCTTGATCCCATTTATTTATTTTTCCTTTCCTTTTTTCATATACTATTGTTATACAGTAATACATAAATTTCACTTATTATATGATGTTTTATAGAATCAATGTTTTATTTATTAGAAAATGAAAATGGGTACGTTCATGAACAGTGAGTTGAAAACCTCTCTTAGTTGAAATGCGTCTCCTTCATTTTCGTACATGGAAATTTGATTGTCCATGGTAACACGAGTGTGAATTAGTTTGATTTTCATTGTGTCGATATGTGGAGAAGCTAATGTGTCTGAAGGTAGAGCATTGTGTCAGGTGTTAGAGTAGCCATTGTGACAGATGGTAGAGCATTGTGTCAGGTGTTAGAGTAGCCATTGTGTCTGATGGTAGAGCATTGTGTCAGGTGTTAGAGTAGCCATTGTGTCAGGTGGTAGAAAAATGGTTCAATCGAACATATTGCACTATTTACGAGAAACAATATGGGTAAATGAGATTAATGAGGATGATGATTCCTTTTCCATGTCCAGAATAACGGAACAGGACTTGAAATGTTGTCTCGCCAGAAATTAGCATTAAATTTCCATGTCTAGAATAACGGAACACGACTTGAAATGTTGTCTCGACAGAAAATAGCATTACCTTTCCATGTCCAGAATAACGGAACACGACTTGAAATGTTGTGTCGGCAGAAATTAGCATTACCTTTCCATGTCCAGAATAACGGAACACGACTTGAAATGTTGTCTCGCCAGAAATTAGCATTAAATTTCCATGTCTAGAATAACGGAACACGACTTGAAATGTTGTCTCGACAGAAAATAGCATTACCTTTCCATGTCTAGAATAACGGAACACGACTTGAAATGTTGTCTCGACAGAAAATAGCATTACCTTTCCATGTCTAGAATAACGGAACAGGACTTGAAATGTTGTGTCGCCAGAAATTAGCATTACCTTTCCATGTCTAGAATAACGGAACACGACTTGAAATGTTGTGTCGCCAGAAATTAGCATTACCTTTCCATGTCCACAACAACGGAACAGGACTTGAATTGTTTTCTAGCCAGAAATTAGCATTACTTTTCCATGTCTAGAATAACGGAACAGGACTTGAAATGTTGTGTTTCCAGAAATTAGCACTACTGTGTGTTTGGAAGAATATTGGTCAACCAACAGAGAATTGCAACTATCAGTCATTATGTAATGGTGGTGGATATACTAAGTGCATAAATAATGAGCCGACAACTAACCAATTCTTTTTTATGGACGTGAATCATGGCACAACTCAAATCGAACTGAGATTTGGTTTCTTAGAAGAATGAGGAAACAATCATGGACTGCTAAGAAAACGAATCTAGAAGTCTTCAAATATGTGATGTGACGTATTCCTTCCAGAACGTTGTCTTCCCAATGAACTCCATGAACCTCTCTCTGTCTTGGGCGATGTGGCTTGCATTTTCTAGCGATGTAATCATGTTATCTTTAATGTCGTTAGTTCATCGTGTTCTTGGTCTTCCCTTTCTCCTCGACCCAGGTACTCTTCCCTCCATTATTTGTCTTTCTAAACAGTTGTGTCTCTTTAAATGACCAAACAGGTGTGGTTTTCTTTTTGTTATTGTGTTTAGTAACCAACACTTGGAATCTTCAATGTGTTTATAATATCTGAGTTTCTGATTTTTACTTCCATGATATTCTAAGTATCTTTCTGTAGCATTTCAGCTCGAAGGCGTTGATCTTCTTTGCCGCTGTTTTACTTAGGGTCCATTTTCACAGCCGTATGTTGCAACCGGAAAAATAAAAGTTCGTAACATTAGCACTTTTGTTTCTATTTTGTTGTTTTTCCATATGTTTTTCAACCGGGTTATTTTGTAATATGCCATTGCCAATCTCTTCCTTATTTCTGCCATGCAGTCTCTTGCACTGTTGATGTTTGCTCCTAAGTATTCAAATTTATCCACACATTCTATCTCGGCATTGACTATTCTGATTTTTGGTTGTTGTGTTGTTATATCTGTTGACATGATTTTTTGTTTTTCTTGATTAGAAAGTTGGTCTCACAGCATTTTGATTTTTGTTTTTTGCGTGGTTAAATACAAGTTTTGTGCTTCGCTATATTTCTTTGTGTTCTTGATTAGTTGTTCCAATCCCTTTATATCATTTGAAAGAAGCATTGTTTCGTCTGCGTGGCGTAGTTCCGGGATTAGGTTTAAAACATGGGAAGCAACGCGTAGTAATAGAAGAGATGAAAAGAACCACAGGAAATATACTAGGCATAGCGGAACATAGATGGGCAAAGAAAAGATATTTCACATTAACAAATGGAGAACTGTGCATTTTCTCTGGATCAGACAATGGCGGGTTTAGCGGTGTCGGATTCTACGTCTCCAAAAATATCTTCAGATATGCTGGAGATAAAAGACCTCAGATATAAAAAATTAGAACAGACAGTCTAGATTTTTACTGCATGTGATGAGAAAAAAAAATACTTGAACATTTAGTAACCACCTGAAATTACAGGGGAAAGTTACTAGACAGGTTGTCATTCTGGCAGGATTGAAGGTAACCAACTGAACTTATTAGCTATACAAGAGACAGTGTGGAAAAAAATGATCGCCCACACCACTCGGCATGACACTTAATTGAGATATTATAAGTGTATCACTTTATCAGAGATTCATAAATTAGCAGTGGCGATGTGAAATGGGTGAATATCTAATTAAAACTTATGGTATGGTCATCTGTTAGTGTCTTTATACTGACCTATACCAAATTTATATTATATATTTACAGATAAGAGAATTGTCTATTGATTGACAAAATACGGGCCGCTGACCAAACCCAACCGGCAAATCTATTTTCTTAGCCATCCCTCCACCCCACACACAATCGAGGTCAGCTCCTTGACGTTGGAACGGAGCATTCTGGGCAAATTTATAGGTGCTCAGTTTCTTCCAGCAAATGGTTGGAGGGTATGTATGATGATGATGATGATTACTCTCATTGCTCACTAATTAACAACGCTCCACAACATGCCATTGAAGTCCTCAGTCCTACCCGTGCTACACTCAATTACAAACCATCAAATTGCAGTCCCCAGTCCTACCCGTGCCACACTCAATTTAGAAACCATCAAATTGTGGTCCCCAGTCCTACCCGTGCCACACTAAATTTACAAACCATCAAATTGCAGTCCCCCAGTCCTACCCGTGCCACACTCACTTTAGAAACTATCAAATGGCAGTCCCCAGTCCTACCCGTGCCACACTCAATTTAGAAACTATCAAATTGCAGTCCCCAGTCCTACCCGTGCCACACTCAATTTAGAAACCATCAAATTGCAGTCCCCAGTCCTACCCGTGCCACACTCAATTTAGAAACCATCAAATTGCAGTGTATGTGAAAATAAGAAATTTGAAAATTTACCATGTTTTAATAATAGTAATAATAATAATAATAATTAGATGCAAATCTGTCTGCTCTTGCACGAGTCAAAATCTGCAGAGCAAGAAATTGGTAGCAGTGAACAGCCCAAGTTGTGGAAACTACTACCTGTGAAGTTAATGAAAATCTCTGCGGATTGTTATCGAAAGTTCAAAGCTAGTGTCAGATCGCCTGAAGATAGATCTGTATGAGCACACATACGTACAAAGTTAAATTCATGGCACAGGGAAAATTAGTGCGCACTCGTTCCTCCTTGATACAAGTAAATAAATTAAAAATACAATATAATAGTTTATGAAAGTAGATACAATTTAGTAGTGATTCTATGCTCTGGCTGCAGTGGAAAATGTGCATATTCCGATTGCGATATCAACCTGTAGGAAAATACCAGCTCAAGTAGTTTTGAAGCCATATTACAGTGACAGCAGTAGATACAAGACAAATGCTGGTAAAGCTGACGGAACTGGTAGTGGTGAAGGTGGCAACGCTTGGATACAAGCATCTATCATACAGGAAGCCTTCTGCTGCCCGACATACATGTTCCTTTTCGCAGCAGTCAGAGTTCTTGATACACATTTTCCAGTACGGGGAACAGCAGTTGTAGTGGGTGCCACATGTCAAAGTATCCTAGAAAAAAAATAGATAAATATACAAGAACGATAAATGGGCACACAAGAACATTCTATATATCTATCTATTCGCTAAACCCTTTGTTGCCTTATGGCGCAGGGGTAGAAGATTTTTCTGGAGATGGTCCCCGTGTGTGCTGAGTATATTGTGGAATTTGTCCTTTTTTATTTCGATGGTCCAAAGTTTTCGTGGTCGGCCTCTAGATCTGCCTTCACTGTATCTGTGTAGCATATCTTGCTGTGGTTATGCTGTCTGATGGTAGTCTGCTGATGTGTGCAAATCATTTGATCTGTTGTTTCTTAATATACTCCAAGATTGGGGTGGTGCCAGATCTTGGTCTAATGTCCTCATTTCCCCACTCTGTCTTAGCGATATTCCTAGGATTCTGCGTAAGCATGCCATTTGAGCTGTTACAAATTTACGTTTGTCTTGTGCTGTCTTTGTCCATGTTTGGCTTTGGTAGCAGAGAGTTGGCATAATAATCGTTGTGAATAGTGTTAGTTTGTTGTTTAAATCTACAGGTTTGTTTCTGAAGATTGGTGTCATTTGCCCTAGAGCTTGGTATGATTTACTACTTCTATTGCGTATTTATTTCTTCGCTACTCTTGTCATCTCTTGTTATATTACTTCTTAGTTACGTGAATTCTGTCATCTGGTTAAGTCTGTTGTTTACAATATATATATATATTGGTGTTTCTTTTTGTTCTTCCTATCTTCATTACTTCGGTCTTTTCTATATTAATTTCATGTTAAAGGTTTGACATGTTTGATGTAATCTGTCTCTTTGTAGTTGTTCTTCTGACGATGTTATTAGTTCTTTATCATCTGCAAATATCAATTCGTTTAAGTTATGCTTCAGATTGTTTTCTTCCGTTGTCTTTGCTACTTTGCAGATGTGATTTATGTATGTTATGAACAATAGGGGGGATAGTACAAATCCTTGTCTCCTTCCCGAGTGAATTTAGAAAGAAATTATCAGATGTACCTGTGTTTGTTCTTGCTGGGCATTGACTATTGGCGTATATGCTCTGAGATAGGCGTATCAGGCGTATTGTGGAACTCCATATTCATTCATTCATTCATTTTCCTTTTGCGCCGATGTTAGCGCATAGGGCAGAGGTAAGATCTCTCCAATTCTGTCTGTTCAAAGCTATTCTGTGCAGTTCTTGAATAGTATGAATATTGGTTGTTTTACTTTCTCTAAGTATTGTTCTTCTGAGTGTTTCTTTTGGTATACCCCTTGCTCTTTTGCATGTAGGTATCCATTCAAGAGATTGGTGGTGTATTATGTTGGTGTCTGCGTGTAGGACGTGCCCGATGTAGGACCAACGGCGTTTTCTGATAACATCTGTGATGACATTTATATTTGTCTCTTCTTTGATTTTATCATTCGATTTGAATTCACACCAAATTTGTTCATTTGTTCTCGAAACTCAGTATTTCTTTTCTGAAAATAAAGAGCTTTTCCAGCTCTCACATCCATATGATAGCACCGGAATAACGCAGGAATTAAATAAGCGCATTTTCGTGCGTGTGCTGATTGACTTTGACTTCCAGATATTAGACAGTCTGTTAAATGCACTTGATGCTAGGGCAATGCGAGTTGTAATTTCTGGCATGACATCACCATCGAGTGTTAATTTGCTTCCTAGATAGGAGAATTTGTGTACTTTTTCAAGTTGTTATCCATTTAAAGTAATTTCGTTAGGTGAATTAGTGAAGTCCATAATTTTTGTTTTTGATTAATTGATTTGGAGACCTATTTGTCCTGCAATGAGTTTTAATCTATCAGTTTTTGTTTGTGCATCTTGATGGTTTTCACTCAATAGTGCAAGATCATCGGCTAAATCCAGGTCTTCTAATGTTGTTTTATTTATCCAATTGATTCCTAAATTTGTGTTGGATGTGCTTTTTCTCATAGCCCAGTCAATTGCGATATTGAATAGTTTTCACAAAGCTCAATTAATCTTTTTCCGTTTTGGTTTAGTTCACCTATGCCATATTTTCCAACATGTTTTTCTGCTCCTGTGTTATCATCACCAATTTTGGCGTTAAAGTCACCCATCACAATCATGATATCGTGTTTGGGTAGTACATTTAAAACATCAACTAGAATGTCGTATAGAATGTGCCCTTCGACAAGTCAGACAACTCCATATTACTGTAGTGTTATCTATAGTTGTTTTCTATCCATTTTGTCAAAAGCTTTCTCTTGGTCCACGAAAACCAAATATAAGTCCTGGTTATGTTATGTCGCTCTTTCTGAAAGTTGTTTGAGGACGAAGATTTCTGTACAGTTTTTTATTTTTCCGAAAGCCCTATTGTATGTTGTTGAGCTGTGGTTATATGTATGCGCGCATCCTTCTGTCTAGTATATCCTGCTAAAGATATTTCCTATGTGGCTTAAGAATGATACGCCTCTGTACTCAGTGAAGTTGTATACAAGAACATTGCACATCGTAATACATAATATTTCCACAATAAATATACACTTTCACTATAGCTTACATTTCACTATAGCTTACATTTCACTATAGCTTACATTTCACTATAGCTTACATTTCACTATAGCTTACATTTCACTATAGCTTACATTTCACTATAGCTTACACTTTCACTATAGCTTACATTTCACTATAGCTTACATTTCACTATAGCTTACATTTCACTATAGCTTACATTTCACTATAGCTTACATTTCACTATAGCTTACATTTCACTATAGCTTACATTTTTAAACCCCTACAGATTGGCAAGACGTATTCCGGAGAACGGAATGCGGTGTGACATAGTTTACAGCTTAGCTTCGAATTCGGCGCCGTTTGAGCTGGGACATTCGAATTCAGCATGTATCCTGAGACACTTGACCCTCTATGGAATTGCACTTGAAAACTTATATTTGTCGCCTCTAATGTATTCTATCACATGTGTCATAAGACGTATATGGCAAGTAACAGTGTAACTATTCTTTATTCCCCTTCCGGATCTCGACAACACAGGGGCGACTTACATATTATTGACTCAAGGGAGCCGAGGTAGTACTGTGTTACGTCACTCTCCCGCCTACCATCCGAATAGAGTTTCGAGTTTCTTCGCTATTCATTGTTTGAAACAAAAATTACGCCCAGTATAAGCTCAGTGTCCTAGTCAGTTGCTGATTACGCGTTCTTCTGATCTCTCAGGAGAGGGACCACTTTCGCCCATCGCCTCTAGTCACTCCCATTTCTACTATTCTCTGAATATGTACATTGTCTCGTTCGACTTCCTCCTCGTCTTCTCGTAGGGTATCCACGACTGTTCTAATCAATTCAGTCCTGTCTCTTCTTATCTCGGTGCCGTTCACCAAGGCTTTACCAGCCAACACATCGACTCTTTCGTTTCCCCTGACCCCAGCATGATATGGACAGTAAATCCATGTAATCCTCTGCGCGTTGTTGAGAAGAGTGATCCATTCCGTTCTGATCATACACTTTTCTATCTTTCGCAGCATACTTTGAGAGTCCAATAGAATCATTGAGTATATTGGTGGTTCCACTGCTTCTGTTTCCATTCCTATACTCGATGTTGTAGTGTGGTACGCAGCTGACTTCTCAGCTAATTTCTTGCCATTTTGGTAGGCCACGAAACTCCAACCATACCTGTTTGTTTCTTGTGTTACTGAGCCATCTGTGTAAATTATCGTATTGTGTGGCTTCGAGTGCTGCAGTATGAGTTCTTGGATCATTCCCTTTTTTTCTGTTGGCAGTCCAATCGCGGCACCCTCTTCCCATCTATATTAATACTGTGCAAAACTCGAGCAAAAGCCAAAGTCAAATCACACACAATCAGGAATATCCTATTTGCTGATGATTGTGCCCTAAATGTCAACTCTGAGACTGATCTAAAAATTATTATAGACAGATTCTCCAAAGCCTGTACCAACTTTGGACTTACTATTAACTCAGAGAAAACAGAAGTCACGTTACAAACCAGCACCTGGCAAAAGCTATCTCGAGTCCTGCATAAAGGTAAATGGTGTAGCACTGAAATCTGTGAATAGATCCACATACCTAGGTAGTAAGTTATCACAAGATGCCAACGTTGATGTTGAAGTGTATACGAGGATCGCCAAGGTAAGCAGCACTTTCGGAAGATTGTACGCACATGTGTGGCGTAGAAATGGCATTAACCTACAGACTAAGCTGAAAGTCTACAGAGCAGTGGTACTTCGTGCTATTATACGCTAGCGAAACATGGGCTGTGTATAGACGTCATGTGAGGTAATTCAATCACTTTCACAACTTGTCTCATAAAAGCTATGAACATCAGATGTCAAGACAAGATTCCAGATACCACTGTCCTTGACAGATCTGGTATCCTCAGCATTGACACGATCCTGATACAGACACAGATTCGTTGGGCAGGTCATTTGGTACTTATACCAAACTATTGCCTGCCACAGATACTTCCATATGATGAGCTGGAGAAGGGTAAATGATCTCAAGGTGAACACACAAAAAAAGCGCTACAAGGACTCGTTAAAATCCTCACTGAAAGCGTTTGAAATTGACCAAGACACATGGGAAGAACTTTCACAAAATAGATCTACATAGCGATATACAGAAAGAACAAATCATCTTGTGAAAAGAGGACAAATTCTGCAGTCCAACAGTTGAGAGCAGCTAGAATGTCACGGATAGACCACAATCCACCTACAGTGATCATTCCATGTCCAAACCATCCAAGAACATTTACAGCTCGAATAGGACTCATTAGCCATCTATGAATTATTATGCATGGTCATAATTCTAACTGAATTTTCAGAAGTGGATGCAAAAATGGTCATATATCACATATCACAACTGTTGTCAATATATTTCTCTCTTTGCCAAATGTCACCCATTCACTGCCTCTTCCCACTTTCTCCAGCTCACTGAAAGCTTAGTCAAATGGTTTCTAGTGAATCACTGGCTAGGCAGCTGATAAATTATGGGAAAATTGTGATCTATAACGCCGGTTCACAACTCAGCTGACTTCCTGATTAGAAACCAGCATCATGGTACACGGAACATTCTCATAAGTGCTCAGCTCTCTGTTCCAGCAGCCATCCTAGAGTCAGATCTTTCGTTGACCCCGCATGACCAATGCAGTATTCTCATGTAATACTTTGGATAACAAAAGTTGTTCAGTAAACGTGACCCAATATTTTCTTAACGGGCATCTTTCTATCATCCGCAGCATGTAATGGGAGTCTGAGAGTTTTTCTATCTTTTCGCTTTATACCCTTTATGCCTTGCAGCGTCAGGAATAGAAGAGTTCTGTGGGGATGGCTTTTTGTGTTCTCCATATATATATATATATATATTCTATATAGACTCTTTTATTTCTGTAATCCATCATTTGGATGGTCTGCGCCTGGCTTTGAGTGTCGGTATAAAAGTTTGTGTCTTCTGCGTATGCAATAAATCTCTAGGAATCAACCAATTTCACAAAGGTTGTGTTAATCACTCGTACTTCCTGGCGACCTAAACACCGACAACAGTCTCAGGACTTTAAAAATGAACGCACAAGAAGATTGAATTTAGTAACCATATAAAAAGATACCAGTACGATAGCAAAGATAGTGACAACAAACATCTTCAAGCAACGTCTTCAGTCTTCATATCAAACGTCTTCATAGTAAACATCTTCATATCAAACGCCTGTATATGAAACATTTACTATTCAATCGAAAGTTTGAAATTTACCATTATATGCTAACGATCTGAGGTTCCACATCGCACTATTAACATTACATGTTGTGTAGGCCTATGCCTCTGTGTCACCATTGCTTTCCTCTTGGAAGAATACAGCGGTAGTTTCCCGTTGCTTTCCACATACATATGGGTGATATGTTGGTGGATATTTCAAGTATTTAGGTACAACTATAACATCAGGTTGAAGAAGTTCAACATAAATCAGAAGCGGAATAGGGCAGGCAAAAACAGCATTAAGAAAAATTAAAAATAATTGTGCTATATGACCCTGTCATTAGACGCGAGGAAGAGAGCTCTGCAGTACTACATGAGTCCATTAACATATGGATGCGAGTCTTGGACAATAAACAAACAGGGTAGTGGGAAAGGACAGGCAGCAGAAATGTGGTTGTATAGAAGAATGCTGAGAATACCATGGATTGCATGAAAACTAATGTGGACTTGTTGAAATTGTCAAATGCGAGACGGAGCTTAATCTTCTTCTTCGGCGTTCATTCTTAAACTCCCACTGGATCTCTGTTGTAGCAGGACAATGGTCCAACTAGATTTTCAGCAGGATATCAGTCCAGAAAATGGAAATGCGCTGTGTCGCCGTGTTATTTGTGTTAATGGCCCGACATATCCGTCTTCGGAAGTGGAGCTTAATCAATAATAAAAGAAAAAGAGAAAATCTTAATTTTTTGGCCACGCTATGAGATAAGGAGATGTGGAGAATATAGTTACAACATGAAAATTTTAAGGCAACAGAGACAGAGGGCAACAACGTGAGAAAATATTAGACATTTTAACAACCTGGCAGGGCAAGGAAACAACAATGATTCTGATACATAACACTGGAAATGAAGATCCATGATTGCCTACGCCAGCCGGCATGGCACCTGATGATTATATGAAACACCTTCATATCAAACATTCACACATTCAACATCTTAATATTAAATATCTTCTTACCAAATATCTTCACATCACACGACTTGATATCAAACATTTAGACATCATTATCAAAAAATATATCGTCTACCTGGCAATGGTAATCAAAAACACACTTCTCTCCTAGTGTGCTATGGCGACACCTAGGGTTAGTACCCTCGTGGGCTCTGTGGCAAGACTTACTGCAGCATTCCCAGTCATCATTGCAGCCTTCATTGGACCATGCGCAGTCTTGAGCTGTTAAAAGACGTAAATCGCACACATAAACATCTTTTCAATTAGTGCATAGTCTAGAAATTGTTTTTTTTCCCTTTGTTGTCAGCTCTTTTTCTAAGGCGGTAACATTGAACATTGCAGTGATAACACTCGACACTAAAACAATAATATGGGACATTGCGGTGACATTATCTATACTTGTAGTGACAATATAGGACATTAAAGTTGCAATATTGGACATTGCAGTGCCAGTATCGGACATTAACGTTGCAATATTGGACATTGCAGTGATAACACCGGACATTAAAGTTGCAATATTGGACATTGCAGTGACAGTATCGGACATTAACGTTGCAATATTGGACATTGCAGTGATAACACCGGACATTAAAGTTGCAATATTGGACATTGCAGTGACAGTATCTTACATTAAAGTTGCAATGTTGGACATTGCAGTGACACTATCGGACATTAAAGTTGCAATGTTGGACATTGCAGTGATAACACCTGCCATTAAAGTTGCAATGTTGAACATTGCAGTGAAACTGCATTCATATCATCGGACATTGAAGTAGCAACATGTAGAAATAGATCAGCAGGGTTAGATCATGATGGAGATCGTTGTGTAGAGTAGTCATCCACACGCCCAATCTCTTTATTTGCCTGTACAATACGCATTTTAGCAGCTGTGTTACTATTCTTTGTTCCACTTATCGGCATCGGTAACTTACGTGTCATAATACCAACAACAGATTAAACAGCCACTTAAAAAGAATAAGATTGGTACCATCACCACTGTGTCTTTGTGAGCAGGCAGCACAGACAGCTGAACATATCCTTCAAGACTGCAATACACTAAACCAGTTAAGGGAAGAACACTGACCCACAGAGATGGATATCCACAGAAAGATGTATGGGAGCACTGAGGAGCTTTCAAACACAGCAGCATTTATTAAGAAAACAGGACTTGCTGTGTAGACATGTCAAACTCCGAACGAGAAGAAGAAGAAGATAATACCAACAGTCCTAGATTTGTGTATAGACTCAGACTTGGGTGAGGGGTTCACAACGATGTCGGTGAACACTTCAGCGAAGAGGGCGAACAAGCACTGGCCAACCTTTCTGTCGAGTTCTTCCTAACTTGTATCCAGCCTCGCGGATGAGAAAAGTTTCAGTACCCGATAGGCACAATACATCTAATTACACAAATCAAATTCACTGGCAGGAAAACATCTCGTGCAAGATAGACGTGAAGGACAAACCATCTTGACATAGGGTCAATAGACATTCACCGCCTGGCGACAGATAGGAAGGATGTCACATGCTAGGGTAAATCACGCTAAATGTCAAGGCATGCCGAAGTCGGCTGTGCTGAGCCTACAAGGCGCATAATTGTGGCACAACGCAACTACGATCCAGGCGGAAATCGCACGAAACTTTGTGTAAATTATTATTGACATAACAGAAAGAAAAACAAATACCAACATTGCAAGGATCTTTTGTTGCAAACATTAACACTACAAACATCTCTCACTACAAACATCTCTCACTGCATACATTGCTCACTATAAACATCCCTAACTCAAATGATGTTGCAAACAGCCTCGTTTTATTACGAACACAATCATAGAATCTCGTGCATAATTAGATACAATTAACCCTGCTAACCATACAAAATAATAAATTAACAACTGCAGGCGCAGCAATCATACCATAGGAACAAGCAATAAAGAATTAATTGTGCTCGGTATTGTTTAAACGCCATCTGCGGCCAGCAGAGAGCAAAATGTGCACACAACAAACGTGATAGTAACATTTATCGAATACTTTCCAATACATCTTTAAACTCACGCTGTCTGATTGTACACTGTACAGATAAAATGCATGTTTGTATGTAATCTTATATTGTTCATGACGTTAAGATGTTGTAGCTTCATGGATGAGTGAGTTATGGGTGTTTACTAATTTGGAATAAAAGTCTTTCATTTCGTATTTTCAGGATTTTAAAAATAGAAAAACAGCTAAAATGTGGTATTTTTTATTTGGGGTTACAGGATATTGTGCTCGTATGTACTTGTTTCTTAAGACCGAACATCCTGTTTTATTTTTCTAAAGGGGAAGGGGGGGGAGGATTTGAGCATCCTCGACCTAATTACACATATCTACATATGACTACCTCCATCCATACATTCACTCACCCATTAATCTATCCATTCATCAACCCAACCATCCATCGGTCCAAACACCCATCCAACCATCCTGCAATCAATCCATCCACCCATCCTATCATTCATCCATCAGTCCAACCATGTTTATCGTCACTCACAACACAATCTATAAAGCTCTCCCACAAATACATATAACTAGTGTGTGCAAGGTTTGCACTCAAATTATGACTAAATGGGGGTCAATGTGCTGTCACGTGAAATCAATAATGACGGCACAAGCTGTTTACGCTCTCATTGTCAGAATAAAGAAGATACACACAGCTGGCAATTTTTGCTATGAAATATTTGACTGTGAAGAAGACATTCTATGCTTCATGTTGTAAGTCCGTTGCACTATTTACACACAACTATTTTACATTAAACTGTTTACAGATAAATATTTACATAAAAAGTAAAATTGAGTTAAATATAGGCTCATAGAATCTCCCGACGCAGTGCTCTGTGCTTAAGAGGTCGCCGTTTCGAATTCGGCTTGAAACGTCCATGTGGCATGACACTTGGTGATTTTTCGTAGATCTAAGAGGATTATAGCTTGAAGCTACTTCGCCAAAGACGGATGTATCAGGCCATTGACGCAAATAAAACGGCGACATAGCGCATTTCCATTCTATAGACTACATTGTGCTTAAAATCTAGTATGATCATTGTCCTGCTACAAAAGAGATCCAGCGGGAGTTTGAGATTGAATGTTAAAGAAAAAGAAGAAGCTTGAAGCTACAGAGTTACGTGCATATAAGTGATACACTGTCAGAGGACGGCGTGCTTCTTCGCTGAGAGGGACGAAGTACATAAAAGGAAACGCAAGTACAATAAAAGCAATCATCTACGCTTTTTTAAACATTTCAACATTTTAATTATAAACAGATGGAAAACTATCATGGTTTGATCAAGTATGTAGAAATGGTTCCCATTCACAGATCATCTGGCAAGAAAAAGTCGAGGGTAGAAGATGCAAAGGTTGGTACAAGAAATAATAATGTACAGGCATCCAATAATTGACCTGTCACGATTTTTAATTTGCAATGCTGAAGCTGAAAATAGCTCGATTTTCTCTGTTTTTGTGTTGATTCTCTTATAAATAGACTGCACACAACATGCAACGACTTTAACATGAAGATAAGCACAGAAAAAAAAAACCAAGGTTATGTCAATCACAAAAACAGAAAGAAACACTACTATTCTCATCGATGGCCAACAACTTAAACTGGTGAAATAAATCACTTATCTTGAAACCATCATATCATCAAATGTGAAAAAACATAAAACAAATCTAATGTACGTGTAACATGGTATACAAGATCTTAGGACAGATATCCCCTTCCAATTATCTTGGAAGCATCATATCAAATGGGGAAAACACCACAGGAATCCAACATAAATCAACATTGCATACAAGATTTTAGGACAGATGACTCTTATTTTCAAAGATAAATATGTGAACATAAACACCAAAGCTGCACTATATAAAAAGATCGTCACTAACCTACCAATTTCAAACGTGGACATTAAAAATAGAAGCCAAAAGAAAAATTGTTACTACAGAAATGACTTGTCTGCGTAGAATCCTCAGAGTAACAATTAAGAGACCAATCCTGGACTACATCAGAAGACAAAGGATTAAGTGATTCTCAGGTGCTTCAACACTACCATAAGACAGTGTCCTTAAAAAAATATTACATTACAGGAGCGATGGTTACAAAGCAAGGGGCAGACCATGCAAACGATGGATTACAGAAATAAAGAAGAAACGAAAACAAACATATACAAAAAGCATCATCAGTTAACTCTTCTACCTCTTACACTGGCGCAAATAGGTATAAAGCAATAAGAAAAGGGGGAAAAAAAGAATCGTGCTGTCTTCTTGGTAGTAAACAATTTTTTTCGTTTATTTCTAGTACAAAATGTCATGTTCTGACTACTTTTACTAGATATCATGTTGTGACTTCTAGTACAAAATGTCATGTTGTTCTGATTTCCAGTGCTTAATATCATGTTGTGAACTCTAGTACTAAATATCATGTTCTGGCTTCTAGTACTAAATATGATGTTATGTATTATTTAAATGCCATGTTCTGACTTCTGTAACTAAATATCATATACTGACTTTCTGGTACTAAACATCATGTTCTGACTTTAAGTACTAAATGTCAGGTTCTGATCTCCTAGTACTAAATGTCATGCTCTGAGTACTAGTAGTAAATATCTTTTTCTGAATTGTGTTACTAAATATCATGTTCCGACATCTGTAACTAAATGACATGTTATGACTTCCTAGTACTAAATATCATGTTCTGACTTTCTAAAAAGTTTGTGTAACATTAACATACGAAACTTGGAAATAGGTAATGAAGTTTTGCTAATCACTAATAACACACTGATATTAAAACAATTCTATTGCTATTTTACTATTTTTCATTTACCACGTGGTAGACAGTTTTATTACAGTTTTTCTTTCATTTCAAATTCTGGGCATTCTGAAAAATATACTCTCTGTAATGCTTGTCCACCTCTACAAATGGCTGTGTTGGCAAATCTTTTACTTTCTATACATGTGACTGTAGAGTTGGTTGTATCCTGTTCTTAGGTGCAGAATGACAACTTGTTCTGATCTGTTCATAATTTTGTAGTAATTTTGTGTTGGAATTAGCTTTCGTCTTCTTCATCTTGTGCATGCGATTTTGTTCTCTCAAACTCTTGCAGATTAGTAGGGTGTGGTCCGAAAATCGAAATGTATTTTGCATCGTTTACAGCTTAGTTGCGATATCTGCACCTGCCTGCATCTGCACCTGACACATTCTACTTCAACATGGCTTCTCTGTCACTTTGACAATCCATGGAAAGGGACAGTCAACCCCCTGCTACAAAATCTCCAACGAAAAGAAAGAAAGGTAACCATTTCTTTATTCTTTGTTTCTTTTGTGGGCTATTGAAAGATACCATTTTTATTTATCAACATCGCCCGTGTGTTATATTATTCATCATCATCATGTGACATATTCTTTCCAGAACATGGTCTTCATTATTGATTCTGTGAACACTTCACGACTCTGGGCGAGTTGGCCTGCTGCAGCTAGAAACATGTTTAAACAATCTGATGTATCACTTCACAATCGTCGTCTTGGGTGCCCTCTTCCCGTTGCCTTTAACTATACCTTCAACTTTTATTTTAATCTTTCCACTCTGTATGTCTCTTTATATGACCCCCAAAAAAGTAAGCTTTCTTGTTATGCTGTTGTTAAGGATCCAGCTCTTCTCAACATTTATTGATCTTAGCACTTCTTGATTTGTCATTTTAGTTGTCCACGGTATGTAAAGTTCTCATTTCAAAAGAAGCAGACCTGTTTGCTACTGTTTTATTTAATGTCCATGTCCCACAACTGTATATTGCCACTGGAAATACGCATGTTCTGATCATACAAAACGAAAATCATGAACTTTACCGACCTGACAGAATTAATTAAACAAGATGATAATATACTAGACAACGTTTCAAATTTCCTATATTTGGGAAGCAAGATAACAGCAGACGGGGATACCAACTCAGAAATCAAGACTCGAATCGCTCTCGCCTCCAACGCCTTTAACAAACTCTCAAACATCTGGAGATCGAAGATCGCTAGTAAACACATCAAACGGCGACTTTTCAATGCAAGTGTGATTCCATCATTGACATATGGATGTGAAAGTTGGAAATATTCCGCAATAATGGATAAGAAATTAGTTGCCTTCGAGAATAGATGCCTCAGAAAAATCACAAATACTACTTGGAAAGACTTCAAATCAAACGACATACTAAGAGAGGAGACAAAACAAGAATATGTGACGAACAGCATCAGAAAACGCCACTCGACCATACATCGGCCTCATACTTAGAATGAAGGAAAATAGAATTCTACGACAAACCTTCATGTGGACACCAGACAGGGAAAGAAAACAGGGAAGACCAAAAACAACGCTCAGAAGAACATTTATAAATTAACTAAAATCAACAGGCATAAATGCACAAGACCTGCAATCCTTGGCAACTAATCGATAAGCATGGAGGACTATGACATCCGCCGTATGTGCCAAACTTGGCAAAAGAGGAACTGGCTGATCATATATAGTTATATAGTTTGGCTATGCTGCTGGTACCTTGCGAAAGATTTTTCAATTTGGCAAGTTCTAATGTCGTCATTGAAATTCTTTTCTTGATTTGTACAATAGTACTTACAGTATACTAGAACAACACAGGTTTTTGATGTTTCACTGGAACACAACAGACGGACTATCACTAAGACTAAGGGGTTATGAGGTACAAACACGAAAACGTACACATTTCCTTATACTGATTTGTACAGCACATTCTCCTGGAGCTATTCATGATTGTGCCCAAATACTCGAAATTTACGTCCTCTAGTTCGACAATGTCAATTAATATCTTTGGCAACACTTTCACGTTATCCGTTGTCATAATTTTTGTTTTCTTCGTATTCAGGAACAGGTATTAGGCTTTAACACACCCCAGTAAAGTGATGCTCAAAATACTACTTACCAGAATAAAACACAAGTCGGAAGAAATAATTGCAGAAGAACAAGCTGGCTTCAGAGCAAACAGAAGCACCGTTGAACAAATATTTAACATCCGAACACTAATCGAAAAACATATTCAACACCAACGTGATTTATACCACAACTTCATTGACTTTACAAAGGCCTTTGATCGTGTTTGGCATGATGGTCTGTGGCACATACTAAGGAAATTTAATTTTGACACCACAATTATAGACATTATTGAAGCTCTGTACGAAAATGCAAATAGTGCTGTCTTGTCACACAATACAATTGGAGAGTTCTTCAAAACAACTGTGGGAGTTCGACAGGGATGCATAATGTCCCCAGTACTTTTTAACATATACTTAGAGCACATCATACAAGAGACATTACATGACTACAACACGTCTATATCGATCGGAGGTCGCCCTATTTGCAACTTGCGATTCGCTGATGATATTGATCTTATAGCTGGGTCAGAACAATCATTGCAAGAATTAACATCAAAGTTAGAAAAAGTTACCAGCAAGTACGGAATGGAAATCAATTCAGATAAGAGCAAAATTTTGGTAAACAGCAGAGACACAGAAAACCAGACTAATATCATGATGAATGGACACAAGCGTGAAGAGGTGAATACCTTTAAATACCTCGGATCCAGTATATACAGCGATGGTAAATGCAAAGCAGAACTAAAAATAAGGCTGGAGATGGCTTTAGCGTCATTGTCAAGGCTAACTGTGATTTGGAAAAGCAACATCAGTGTTGGAGTGAAAATCAAACTGTATAGGTCGCTGGTGCTTTCTGTTGTGTTGTATGGTTGTGAGAGTTGGACACTCACTGCGGACATGGAGAGAAGATTACAGGCTTTCGAGTATAAATGCTACAGAAGAATTCTACGAATTTCCTATAGGGAACATAAGACCAATGTGTACGTAAGAAATAAAGTAGAGATGTGTGCAGGTGTCCAGGAGCCATTGCTTTCAATAGTGAAACGACGAAAACTAGCATGGTTCGGACATGTATGCAGGCACGATTCCTTGTCAAAAACAATACTGCAGGGAACTGTCGAGGGAGGAAGAAGCAGAGGAGGACAAATAAAGACATGGACAGACAACATCAAGGAATGGACAGGGCTAGATATTTCCACACTCATCCGCATCGCTGACGATAGAATTCGCTGGAGGACTCTGTGTGCTGAAGCATCCAATGTGGTACCCCTACGACCCTGAAGGGTTATGGGTTTATTGATTGATTGATTGATTAGGCTTTATTATATTTTTGTTGCCGACAGTAACATTTGCTTTAGAGCATCTTCGTTTGTTGTTAAGAGAGCTGTGGCGTCCGCATATGTGATTCTTGGAATGTGTTGACCTCTGATGGTAAGACGTCAGAAGTCAGCAAATGTCATGTCGTCTTTTACATTTCTCATTATATTTTCAGTGTAGAAGTCGAACATGTATGATTATAATGTGCATCCTTGTCTAACTCCTTTCTGCACATTAAACCATTCTGCTATTGTTCTGTCTATTTTTACTGCTACCTCTTGTTCGCGATACAGAATTGCGATTAAATGTATGAGATGTTTTGGGAATCCCAAGTCGACCACAATTTCCCATAATTGGTGATGCCGTACACAATCGAAAGCCTTGCTCTAGTCGATGACAACATACGCGCTGAATGCCCTGCTTTTTCTATAATTATTCTCATGCTAAAGATATCATCTATGGTGCCTCTGACGGATCTAAAACCTGCTGTGCCTCATGAACTTCCGAGTTATATTATTATTATTATTTATCGTTATTATTAATATTGTTGTTATTATTATAATACACATAAGATTTAGACAAATTGAAAATGCGTATATATGTTTATAGGTCCCTTAAATACATATAAATATATATAACCTTAAATACGCATTTTATATACTAGTGCCTGCTTCATCATCTTGATCCGACAAATTTTCGGAGTCGTGGAGCCAGTCGTATAACCTGAACCACAATCTCAGCCATTTTTGATGGTCAAAACGCTCTGGAATAACTAAATTGGATTAATATCCGTGGTTGATATGAGAGTAGCTCAGCTCAAAGGGCACAAACTAAATGGTCTAAACATATTTCAAGTAAGCGGGGGGAAAATGAGAAAGTATGAATACAACAACACAAGTTAACAATTCTCACCAGCTTCGATTCCAACAAACACAAACCAAAACAAGAACAATTGTTTCCATGACAACATTGTCGTAAACGTATTTCCGACAAGAGCTGCCGATGT